>JAFBJU010000650.1:2243978-2549194 GCA_016785305.1 Colistium nudipinnis
AACGTCTTCAAGAAATCTGCAACCAGTCCAGTTGCCTACTTTGAATCGCACTTGATATTACCATGACCTGGATGACTGAGAACCTGCACAGACAAAAAGAGTAATCAGTGCAATGAATCCCGGCCCAATCACAGATATAATAAAAATGATCATGTCATTACTGAACTTGGGGAGCACCTGTTAAACAAAGGTGGGATGTCAGACAAAAATCAACAGTGCGTAAGAGAGATGAGAGAAATTGGAAGATTGGTTTACAATGGCAGGAAGATTACCACTTAAAAAGAAAATGGATTTCATAAATCCTGGGAAGTACTTGGAGATGGTCAAAGCTGTCAAGTCTACTTGTGGCTATGATGCGGATACTGGCAAGTTTCGGATTCCATCACTTGCAAACAAACTTGGGAATGCACTGGTAAAAATCTGCAAACTCCTAAAAGCTCATGGTTAAATAACAAACAACAAAGATCTTGTGAGGAATGCTACTGAGTTTAAAGAAGTCCACAGTAAGAAATGGAATGCAACGATATCTGCAACAGCCCTGAGGAACATTGCAGAAGCGAAGTGGAATGTTCCCACTCTAATGCCGTTCACTGAGGATGTTCAGAAAATGCACCAGCTTCTTAGTGCAAAGCAAGATGAGTGCAACCGTAAACTGTCTGAAAATCCTTCAAGAAGGGCCTGGATTGACTTGGCAAAGCTGTGTTAAACACAGACTATCCTCTTCAATCGACGCAGGGAAGGAGAAGTGGCAAGCATGCCACTGTCTGCATTTTTGTCAAGGGACACTTCTGATCCCCACCAGGATTTGGACTGGGCACTAACTGAAGTGGAAAAACAACTTTGCAGACATTTTTCAAGGATTCTCATTCGGGGTAAGCAAAAATGCTGTCTTCATTAGAACTCCTTGTGAAGCATAGAGAGGCATCTGAGCTTCTAAAAGACAGTATTTATGTGTTTGCAAGACCTTCAGCTATGACACATTTTCGTGGTTCAGACTGCCTACGTTGCTTTGCAAAAGAATGTGGTGGAAAGTGTCCAAAGTCACTGACTTCAACCAAACTCAGAAGGCATGCTGCAACCCTTTCTACGGTGCTAAATATGACGGAAGAGTGCATCGTGAGTTCTATCGACTCCCAGAGAAGACACTTCAACTGGCCATGGTCAGCAAAGTTCTTATGGCGCTTGAGCAAGGAAGATTAGGGGAGTTCCATGGAAAGAACCTGGATGAAATCATTATAGGTCCCGATGGTGTTATTTGTTATTTAATTTGTATTCTGTGTTTTTAAAATTGCTTGGCCACATTTTTAAGCTCTATTTGGTATGTCTTCTACAGAAAAAGGTCTAGGTATTGATGATGATGACGACGACGAAGACGAAGAACAAGATCAGAACAGAGAGGAAGAAAACCATGCATCTATTGTTGATGGTAATGTAATTTAATGTAGAAAAAAATGGGTGCTTAAGTTCACGAGATGAATTATTAAGTGTTATTTTTATTTACATGTCTTGTTGTTTTTTCTTTTTACTCCAAGTCTACACATTTTTTCTGGTATATCTGTTACATAATCACTGTGGTTTGCTACAATTGTGGTAATTAAACTATGATATCCCCTTGGCCAGGGCCACAACAATAGACCCAGGCCCAGTCATGCATGTGGGCCTTCATATACTGTGAGGATACACATTTCTACTCTATGTATATTATGAAAACCATATCCCATATCTCTCATAGAACCAGCAACTGAGGAGATTCTTCCACCTACTGAGGGGAATGTAATCTCAAAAAACTTGCAGAGACACAGATTGCAGTCAGCAGAGGAAGAGGAATCTCCTGGAGTCAAGGCAGATAGACGTTCTACTAAAGATAAATTTAACACGTCTACAAAATTAGATTAACATTATTACACCGGTGAAAAAGGCTTAGTTCCATACCCTGGGAGAGGGAATAGGTTAAACGGCATCACCAGTAAATGGATGGATAGTAAGAACCAGGAATAATTCATTGTTATAGTACAAAAGCAATACTTGTTACAGGTAGTAAAATTGTATTTCATATAATCCCACACAGCAGAAATGATAATCAGGTGGTATTTTTTTCTTTAAATGATGGTTATCCAAGAGATTTGAAATGCATTCTAATTATATTTTTAATTGCAGCCTTTTATCAATTGATTCCATTTATGTGTGCTATAGATACTGGCATATAAATATGTAATTCCAAACGTTACTGGACCCCATTACTGCTTATTTTGTTAAGGTATTTAAGTCTCTACCATCGTTATCATATCCCCAGCAACAAACATTAATTATGTCAGTTCCACTGGAACTTTTGAAGATTCCAGAGGCCTTTACTAAAAATCTGAATCAGTATGTTGCGCTGTAGTCGTTTACGCCTTAGTCTATTATCTGTGATTGTTCACATGGTGCAAAAAGGCCTTTTTATGCAAATGCACTAAACCTGGGTAGACTTGACAAGTTGATAACAACATCTTGAATGTTTATCTTGACTTCACATGTGGGGGGTAAGTGAAACCAGGTCCTGGGTATGCTGATCTTCAAGTTGGAATAAAAAATATTGGACAATTATAACGTTTGGGCCCAACACTGTACACCACAGATAAAGTATTAAGAATTTAAAGGAATTGTTGCTCCCACATTCCCATTTATTTTTATTCACATTTTTTTTCTGCTCTTTTACAGGTAAAGCTATCCAGAAAAAAATACCATGATAGGAAAAAGAGTTGCAGGCGGTGGAGAAGCACATGAATGTTTTCATAAAATCTTGTCTTGTGCCAGGGAAGAGCGACTGTGAGATTTGTTTAAGAGCTGAACCAAATGCCCTCAAAAACCGTGATTGGAGGGCCGTCAAATTTTATGTTTACAACCGCATAACAAAATATAAGAAAAAAAACGCAGCGTAAATAGGCTGCTACTATCTGGTAAAAAGAAATGTGCTTTTGTTTAACTTTGAAAATACATTTCACAAATATGTTTGTAAGCAGTTGCATTTATGTTCTTTAAGTTACTGAAGTTATTAAAAAGTTCAAGTCTGCGTTATAAACAGTAGTTTGATTTCTTGGAGTTTAACTAATGCCATTTAAAACTCACCATGAACTAAACATAGAAAGTCTTTCCAGAAAAACACATAGGAGATGCTTTTATGTTATTTATGATATATACTATATTAAGGTGGGGATGATTCTTTTGTTACTATTGTAGGAAGGTTATAGTTACAATATGTCATGCTTGACTGGTCTAAAATAAGAACCCTGTGTTGGATGTAAAAGCATACAGTGATAAGGTCAAGGTTGACTTTGTGTGGCATATATGGGTTAAACAGATTCTGGACAAATATTCACATAATTCTGGGTACTTCAGTAACACCTGCTATCTAAGAGATTTACACACAGTCAATTTCTAGTCTTCATGAAAAAATGCTTTTATGCAATTTATTTTCACCATTACAAAAATCTAAAGGTTTTGAATTAAGTAACTTGTATGTTACTTGATCATAGCATATAGAGTACTTAAACATTTGCCTTTACTTAGCAACCTATAATATAAACCCAAAACACTGCTTCAGTTATAAAATAATTATTTTGTGAAACTATCACATTAATTATTCAGCATTAATATTAGTGTTGCCACTTTTAACGTAGAACTTGACATCTTGTGATTTAACTTTGTCTTTGCAGTACATGTCCCAGGAGTGTCTGGCTGGTCTGTCTTTTATTGTAGTGGACTTTCTGATGATAAAACAGGTGTAATAATATGAGGATTATATCACAAAAAACGTACAATCTTTTTTGTTAGACAAGTCCCCAAAAGTGACGAAGGAATCAATGAGAGTGAGCATAAATTATGTTAATGATATTTAGTCCCCTACAACCACGTTATTCTGGATATTTTTGAGTCCCCAATAGTGATGGTCAAAACATTTATTTATTTATTTTATCTTTTCAGGGTTTTTAACGTGTGTTTGAGTTAACTGATATATGCCAAGTTTACTTGTTTTTTTTTCATATCTATAGGACCTCTGGAAGATGTTGTCCCCACACCTTGTGTACGGCCCATAGCACATGAAAACCAGTATGTATGTAGGTGTGTTTGTGTGTGTGTGTGTGCATGCGTGTGCGTGCATGTGTGTGTGTAGGTGTGTTTGTGTGTGTGTGTGTGTGCGCATGCGTGTGCCTGCATGTGTGTGCGTGTGTTTGTGAGCGCGACATAACACTAAAAGCTGTGAGTAGCTCTTGCTCTCCATATATGGCTATAATATGTCAGGTTTGACGAGTGTTGTATTGAACCACCCCAGCAGCCGTCACTCGTGCCCCTTCCCCCAATCAGTACACTAAAATGTACCAAATGCTCACATGCACAGAAGTGTAATTAGCTGAGACCTATTAAAATCACTTCATGTTCCACTCTTGCAGGAAAGCTATGGCTGGGATTGCCCAAAGCATTAAAAGGGAGGGGGAGGTAGGCCTTGATGTACATGCTGAATCCACATTTATAAGGTCAGATGCAGTGATTGTATTTGGATATGTGTGTGGTTAGATTACTTATACAGGCATAGAGATGTAATAGACCGTAGTAGTCAGCTACCTCAAGAGCCAATGCAGTTTGCTTTAAGTTTAAAACATTATTTGCCATCTTTCACGCTCATTCTTTTGAATTACCATAAAATTGTAGAACTTGTGTAGCCTATGGAACAAACATTTTTCAACTTGTAAAATTCTCTTGTTCGGCCTATAGCTATGCTGGCTCCCACAGGTTTCACCCTGCCATGCTGTTTCTCATCCTGCCTACATCTACTCATGCATTGGGGGTAAAAGCTATGTTTTTGTATGCATTTTCTTCTCACATTGATTAGTGCATGAAGCCTCATCTTATATTTTTTTTGCATTTTCTATAATTTGTGCATTTATGTACATAATCAAGATCAAAGTGAGTTTCAAAGCATTTAATCTTGAAGACATTTTGTTCAGCGAGCTAAGTAAATCATACTTTGCTATGAAGGGTCCAGTTATGTTTAACTTGAGCATTAATATTGTCAACAAAAACTATGAAGGCAAATATTTGTTGACGTGTCCTCGTTTTAGAACTATTAAATCATATATACATAAAGAGATAGATAGACAGTGCATGTTGAAAAACACCCATGCCGAACTACAATTTGACCAAACCATTGCATGGTTAAATATGTGTACATTTAGAAACTATTGTTCCTCATCGCACCAATGTACTTCAACTAATTGCTGTTAATGGACTCATTCCCTGGAGACACACACACAAACACAGATACTTTTGGAAGGCACAATACAGTGCGTGGCCGTCACCGTCTAATTATCAGTAATCTCTGAAACCCAACTGACTATCATCTAAAAGCTGGTAAACTAATAAAAAACAGCTTTATGCTTTGTTGTTTTTGTCTGTGTAAACAAAACAATGAGGATGCTTTGGAAATTTCTGAGTTTGAAAGGGCCGTGATCAAAGACAGAGCCCCATTTTAAAGACCTTTTGGAGTATGAAGTATGAAAGAAAAGACTGACACACATACATTGGCAGCTACAGATTAGTACTGGATGGATGGATGGATATATGGTCTCTCTTGGGCCTCTCGCTCGTTTTTTTACCCTCCCCCTCTTCAATGGGCTGAAGGGTCCAATCCCAAAGTGAAGCCCATTTATCAACATGTGCTCGCATGGTTTCTAATAATAAACACTTCTTGCCCACAGAGATGAGAGTGCTTCATGTTGGAGATTATTGAGTTAACCAGTTGACAATAATATGATTTTCAAAACCCATGATGTATCTTACAAGGCTCAAAGACGCCACTCACCAGTCAATCCATATCTGTGGACACAAATGGAAGAATTTGTCTCCAAAAAATCCAATTTCTTTACACTATTTCATTGATCCATTCATCTGCCATGCTTCTTTTGTGTCTGACAAGAATTATCTTTAGTAGCAGATCAGCCCTCAGCCAACCCTCTTGATTTTAGCAGAGTGAGACAGGGCCATGAACCAAACCTCTCCGAATCAGCTTGGAGGATTTGACCGTCCATTTGTGGTCAACTTTATGTTTCCACTTAAAGGAAATGTTATATCAGCTCCACTCTTCTATTCTGGGGAGATACATTTTTACACTGAAGCTGATGTACTGCATGGTTTTGATTCTCTTGAGGACTCTGGGCTATTCTGGATTGATGGATAACCTTTTTCAAAAATATGTTCTTTAATTCAGGTTTTGTTTGAGAGCTGTCTATGATGTACATGACATGATCCTTCTTTATCCTTAGCCATGTTGTCATGTTTGCCATTCGCAAAGATTTTGGGGAAGAAAATGATTCAAACTTTACTGACACATACTATACTGAGCATAATCTATAGGTCATTGGATGCCCACAGCTGTTTCAGTCCCTATTTAAATGTCTGTGAAGGTTCTCAGTCATCCAGGTCATGGTAATATCAAGTGCGATTCAAAGTAGGCAACTGGACTGGTTGAAGATTTCTTGACATTTTCAACCAGTCCAGTTGCCTACTTTGCATCGCACTTGTTATGATAGTCCCCTTTTTAAATGGGACACAGGGTTTTTACAAGCCCCATAAAATGATGGTGGATCTAATTGCATTCATTTGGTTTGGTTGGAACATGAGACTGATGACATATCTGTTCTCTTTGTTCACTTACATAACAAACTTACCTTGATGCCTAGTTTCTTATTTCTTTTTTAGATTGGATATCTGAGATGTCAGACAACATCGTTGACCCCTATGCTAGCCCTGTATACACCCTTGTTTCACAAAAAGACTCGACTTTCTACTACCCTACACACATCTTAAATGTTACTATAATCACAGTGGCCATAAAAGTCCACTCTTGTAAAGCACGTCTTTAATCGTGTCCTCGTGGGTGTCCTTATTGATTGTCAAGGAGCCATTGGTTCTCTTGTTATTATTAGCCTGGGGAGGGACGCCTAATGGGAGCTCTACTTCCTCCAACTGGTTTATTCATAGCAGGATCATTAGTACCATAATTGACCCCCTCCCAGCCTATCTGTCTGACAACTGAGACACTGCAACACACTGTGTGTGTCTATGGAGGACAAAAGGGACATGTGATGAAAAACCACTCTCTCTCTGTAATTGTATGTGTTTTGTGTGAATGTGTGTGTCATTAAAAATGTCTCTCCCATTCTTTATCTGTGAATCAGTGAATCCCACCTCGACGTTTCTCTGTCTGTCCCTCTCTCACACACGCAAACACACACAAACACACACAAACACACACGCGCACGCAGCTTATCTCTGCATTTTTCTTAATGTGATTGTGGGACTCTCTCATTCTTTCCTGCTTCTTCTTGTGTTTGTTTCACTCTCTCCCTAGCTCCATCTGCATTTCCATTTCCAGTACCCAGACAAGGGGCTGGACTGATCAACTCCCCCAGCATAAGTCCCTTGAGGTTACAAATTATTCATAAAACATTTCCTATCTTTATATAGTAGATATGCTTTCATCACCATTTAAGCTGCATTTAGAGAGCAGCAAGTGCACGTATACATGTGTGTGACTGCAGAGTATCTCAGCTGTTGTAGAGATATCTCCTAGCTGAAGCGCAGTCCTGCCCTTCGGCTTACATCTTGCAGTAACTGCGCACACAGAGCTGCATCTCTCCTGTTCACTGTCTCTTGTAGACCACTGGACAGTTTATTTTGAGCACACAAGACACAGCAATGATAGCGAAGGAGCTGCCTCAAAAGCAAAAGCAAGATCTGGAAAAATGTGTTCTTCTTGTTTTCTGTTTCTTCATTCACTGTTCTGCCACACAACCAGCCAGCCTCCCTCACTGCATTACAAAAGAGACTTTATAAACTTGTACCTCCCTTCTTTGCACATCCAATAGTGTCACTTCTGACAATCTTGCACAGGCGTTTGTTTTTACACAGAGTTTGACACTTGACAATCTGCACAGCTTCTTTTTGGAATTTACATTTTGTGCACTGTTGCTTGGTTTTATTAGATTTACTTTGTATATAATTGCTCTTTGCTTTTTGAAAAGTATTTTTATTGTTATTTTTTCTTATTCTTATTTTTTTCTTATACTTATTCCTATTTGGTGTTCAGAGTGGACAGCATACTTAGAATTTCAATGTACAGTACATCTAATGTATACTTACAATAAATGCTTGAATCTTAAATCTTGAATCAATGCAATTACTTTCAGTTGAATCTATCCTTTTACAACTAATAAATATGCACTTTTCTGCTGCATGCAGGTCCATTCTGCCCACACAAATCCTGTTTTAAAGCTCAATATCCAACCGCTTCCTTCCCCGAGGCACAGCCTTTTGTTAGAAAAGTGTATCTAGACTTGTTCCTGTTAGGGCTAGAAAAGAATGCACAGATCTAAGGACAGATGAAGAAAAGAAAATATCAAGGGTCAAAAAACTCAGGTCAACTGTATTTGGATTCATAAGTCATATATTGATGGCAATGTTAACTGCAATTGTTATTTTTTGACTTAAACAACTACAAACTTAATTGTTGCAGTTGTTTTTTCAAAGAAGTGCATGTACATGCGAGTGAATATAAGCATGTTTGCATGTCTGAGATCAAAGCTTGAGGTTTCCAGAGAGAGCACTGTGTGGGAGTAGCTAAAGTCTTCTTTTCCACAGATTTCACACTGCAGTTATAGATGCTTCCTGTGAGAATCAAGGAAGAGGGTTTTGATGCTTTTCTTCATGGAGCGAGTGAGCTCTTTGTTGAGGAGTGTTTGTCCTCTCTCAACCGCTTATGTAATGGATATACACATTCACACAGTGGCTGGAAAAAGGAGGAAACAGGATTTGTTTTTGCCACTCAGGAGTTCCCCGTGGAGCTCTTCCTGATCTGGTGTAAGCGTATGTAAACATACTTACACACACACACACACACACACACACATGCACACACACAAACCCCCACCCCCCGCACACACACACGCACACAAAAATACATAAAACCAAGAAACCAAAAAATATGTGTATGCGTCTTAATCCACAGAATGAAACAGGTGTGCATGCACCCACGCACAGATGTTCACACTCTAACAAGTAAGAACACCTTCCTTCCTGTTGAGTCAACAAGTTGTTGGTGACTTTGGTGTTAATGACAAAAAGAAAGGAAGGAAAAAACAGTTTAGTTCCCCTCCAGCTTCCACTCAGGATGTGACAATGACTGACCATTTTTCCTGCGGACGCGCAAAGACAATGTCAGCAGGAGTTGCCATTAACCTCTGAGCCACATTCAGAAAAAAAACACATCAGCTCAACACGGGTAACAGGATGGATTGTACGAGCAAACACAAGTCATGCCTTCTGCACCACTTCCTCTCTTGAAGTTGCGTAAACAGATAATAGTGCAAGGTTAGAGAGTTCATGCTGTGAGTTCACGACACACAAATATGCGCCTTCAGACCGGAATATGCCTGCATAAACAATGCTGATGGTTTTGGTAGCTATTCCGAAAGACGATGTCTTAAAATATGGGTTAGCCTCTTTTGTCTGAGTAAGGCCCGTTGACAAAATCACCTGATCTTGAGCTGATAGGAAAGAGTGAGCCTTACATCCTGGATTGTCATAATTAAAGTTTAAAAAAAGCATGGATGCATTTGACAAGGTAACACAATCTTTCTTTTTTTCTTTCAGCTGTACCACCATTCCAGATGAGCATGTGTCTTATTTCCCACCCTTCCGGCTCAGTCAGGCCATTTTAAAAATGTACTTAATGGACAAGTATGTGACCATGATAAGAAGTCATTACTCAAACAGATATATTAGTTATGCATTACTAATTAAACCTTAGCTTTTTACAGAAGAAAATTACCCTGACTGCTCTGTGACTGAGAGCCTCTTTGTTTTTTCTAACATGTCCCGAGACCTTGAACTGTTCAAGACATTACCAGGAGGAGCTGTGTTGGAACGCACACATCCAAATCAGTTGAGCCTAAGTACTGTGGTAATCGTTGCCTTCATAAAGTTGTATGATGTAAAGGGTCATTGCATTGTGTGTTGGTGCTCACTTGTGCATGCAAAACATTATCCCAGTTATAGTGCATGGGTTAACCCCAGATATGAGGTATCATTCAGTGTTGGTGAATCAATGTGCTCTTCCTGCTGTTTGTTTTTTCCTACCTGTACAAACTTGTCTTAAGAGGCCAATCATGTGACAACACCTGCTTCTCTTCCCGTTGCCTAAATGCAGAGTGTGCGGAGCATGACGTCAAACATAATAGTATTTGACCGCTATTTATAGACTATTTATTTCAAACTTTTTCAGTATCCGCAGTGACAGAAGAACACAGAAGATGAATTTACCAACTTACGAAAGGAGAGGTCATGTGAGGGAGCGACACTGAAAGAAGAGTTTACAGCCACGCTACATTACGGTCAATACAGTCCCCACCTAATGTCCACATGTTAGCATGCTGAAATTGACAATTTTAACAAGCTGTTGCTTAATAGATTTCAGGTTTACGGTGGGATATTTGTGGATTTTTAAAAAGCAGTAAATGCAGATCATGAAATGATGAGTGACAACATTTGCCACCAACACACTGATGAGGCTTTTTACTCAAAACTATAGTCAACCTAATTGCAATCTTTCAAAGTCACAAGATCCATTGGGTGACAACCATGACTATCTGTTCAACACGCCAGTACAATCCATGTAATTGTTGTTGACATGTTTTCAAACCGAAGTGGCCAAAACATTGTACCTCATCCACTCTCTTCAGGGTCATATGCTCTGCCTCAAGTTGGTTTTGGGTGGTGCTTACTTTTATAGCTAGTTCAGATAATTAGAAGAAAGAGGAAGTGGGGAGTAGTGTGATTTTGTCTGTTAGCAGGGGGAGAGGGGGGGCACAGCGTGAAAGCATGGATCGGGGCTATTTTTAACTTCCTCAGGCAGCCTGATAGGGCAGGTCTAAATATAGTGAAGCAGAGGCAGCTCGGGTAAATGAGTGTGCATGTATTTGTGTGTGTGTGTGCGTGTGTGTGTGTGTGTGAGTGAGTCAGTGGCTTCTCGATGCACACACATGCACACGCATTCACACATTCACGATGGTCAGGCTGATGGTCACCAGCTAATCTTGTTTATTCCCTTCACTCAGCACATTGTGACAAACAACAGTGTCATGTTCATCTTTTTTTAACCTGGAGGAATGCAGCACACACACTGTTTCCAACTGTTCAGTGCATTAAACTAAACAAACCAAAAGACTGTGACTTCATAATTGTTAAGTTACCTTTAATTAATTTGCGCACTCACATACCATTTGTACTCTGAGTTCGTTTTCCCAGATGTTGATTCAAGCCAGTCCCTGAGATCTGCTAAATGTATTTGTGAGGACTGTTGCTGCTTTTATAGCAGTGACACAACTGACAGGTGTGTGTGAATGGGTGCACATGTCCACGGACAAGGAGCTGCCACAGTGCAGCTGGTGTGGTCATTTGTTGTTTCAGGTGTTTTGACAGGCAGACGGTGAGAGCATGAAGGAACAGCTGAACGATTGTCTGGACACATCACAGGCAGCTCATACTCTATTAGCTCAGCTGCAGTTTTAATCTCCTACTCTCACACGCACACAATTAAAACCATACACACACACAACAAAGGAGATCGAGTACAAATAAGTAAAAATGTGGAACACATCAGTTACTGTTTCATCATCACTTTACTTGGTGCTTTGATGTCATAGTCCAAATGATTTACAGGTTTTAACTTAAGACGGTGCAACTAAAGCCAAAATTGTTGATTTAATTGTCTGTTGATTGATCATTTGGCAAAATCTTTTAATTGCATACACTTTTCAAAGATTGTGTCAAAGTTGAAAATGTTTCAGTTTGCACAACAAAATTAGTACCAGTAAATCTCATTCAAAGACATACCAGGACAAAAGGGAAATAACATAAAGAACAGACATCCTGGTAAGTTGTTAGATCAGTTAGAGGTCAAGCTGCCACTCAAACACATGTGTCAGGCAGTGTGTAAATGTTTAGCTAGTCAAGGTCTCAATAAAACTTTACATGAATTAGATAAGAGGCACAAAAGAGACTCTGTGGGAACAGAACATTTGCAAGGAGTTAAAGTGAGACACACTTTCCATTCTAGATAGAGACGGAAACATTAATCATTTAGCAAATGTCCACTCAGTGTGTGTGTGTGTGTGTGTGTGTGTGTGTGTGTGTCTGTGTGTGCATCCAGCACAGAGCAGAGAAAATATCATTTTTAAATATCAAATAACAGTGCCTCTGACCCTGGCCTTTTTACAGGAGCTCCAAAGGTCTCATCCCTCTGCATTATCACACGCCTCATTACTTATTCATGACCAGGAGTACTTCTGAATATTTGCCCGCATCTGTGGCTGCTGCTGTTGTGTGTCCATATATTTTTCAAATAAACAGTATATGTTGAGGATATTCACCTCATTATGTGTGCACCAGCACAACAAGCCACATTAAACACAGTCTCACTTCATTTGAAAAGGATTGTCTCCTGATGGGTACACACATTTCACGTTTGGGGGCGCCAGGGAGAGGTGTGTCAACTATTAATATTTTTTATCAATACCCACTGGTTTGTTCAACATTTTGCACAGGTTTTAATTGTTGATGCACACTGCTCTAAGCACATTCACTCTGTGCTTAAGCATTGGCTGCATAAAGTATTGGAATGCCTCACACTGCAACAAATTAGCTTGGATCATCTAGTAATTAAAGTCCCTAATGCTGCACAAGAAGGTCAAACACTTTCTAGACAACACAATTCCTTCCAGCAACCTTTGTGCATTCAAAAACTCGAATTCAGAGTCCAGTCAAAACTCACTTGATCTTCATTGCTGTAGCTATGAAAAGCATGAAGCATGTGAGGATCTCTAGCCACTCTCTCCACTCTAGCTCCGCCCATCCCCACAGTAAATCATGGTATCATATTCTGCGGGCTTCTTTAACCGTAACATCTGGCTGAATTCAGATCATCCTAGCGAAGCAGAAAGGCTACAGGCAGCTGATCTGCTGTTTCCTTCTGCATTGTGTTCTGCGTGTGATAGGTGGCCTTCCAGCTGAGTGGCCAAAGAGATAAGCTCCGTTCTCAAATGCACACTCTCGTGCACTGGCTTGTACCAAGATGCAGAAAAAAGGCAGAGAAATACATCTGTGCAAGGTAGATAAGACCCCTGCTGACCAAGAGCTCCTCGTATGCTAACATCCCCCTCTGTCTTTCTTTCCACTTTTCAAGACACATTAGCTATCATGTCACACTCTGCACACATGCACACCACTCCTACTGAGATTTTGTCACTCCATCAATTTCAGTTACTGGAACATCTCCTGCTGACTTTCCCTTATTATCAGTCATGTCCAATGTAAATGCTGAAAAAAAACACATAACAATATACAGTGTGCGTATATGTCTAGATTACATTAAAATTCCACTGTTTCATCATTCATGCTTACTAGCTTTTTTACATTGACTTCACAATTGTGTTTGACCCCTATTTTTTCCTTTTAGCCAGCCTCCCTTCCTTAAAGATAATCGTTGTTGACACTTCCTCACTGAGCTTTTTAAAGCTCCCCGTGGCACTCAGCCCTCAGAGAGAGAATGCTGCGCATTTAGCCGTCCATTTCTGTGGCATGCCACGCAAGTATTTACTACACGTTGGCATGAGTACCCTCCCCAACACGCATCACAGGACTCCAGTAATTGGCCCGCAGTATCACTTGAGTATGCATGCAAGCAGCTCCTTAACATGAGAAGTTTGGCAAACCTGCGCACGCATCATTCTCTTATTTTGCTGCATGTGCAGAAAAATACAAAAAACTGAGACGCATGCACTGGCACATGCACACACATATTTGGGCATTAGCAAAAATGTGCATAGATAAATTAAGAGAACAACTACATGCAAATGACACAAAGATGTTCCATTATGCTTTTTCTTTTACACAATATCCAGTTTCACATAAAAATTCAATTGAACACAAGGTTTTCCTGCCCTTTTTACTTTGGATGGTTTCAGCGATGCAATGCCATGTGTGCTCGTATGCAGGCATACACACACATTCACTTTCACATGTACACACACACAGATTTAAAAAAGATCAGCTTGTCTTGAAATACGAATGCAATCAAAGGGCTGAATTTTTAAAGAGCATATATATCCAAGACAGAAAATACAGAAGGTCTTTAGTTTGATATACCACTGAGCAATATGCAACAAATGTTTTGCTGTAAGGTCTAATTTGTTTGAAGACTTTAAATAAGAAAAATATTTCTGTGATATATTACCATATATTAAAGATATACAGGATTGCATATATTCTTGATATTTATAATAAAATGTATAATAGTATGACAATGTTTAGCAATGGTATTTTCAGTGCTGAGGGGACCATCACCTTATCGTGGTGGAGAGGTTTGGGTGTTCCTATGAACCTGAGAGCTGTGCTGTCTGGAGCTAAATGCTCCTGGTAGGGTCTCCCCATGGCAGATTGGTCTGAGGTGAGGAACCAGACTAAGAATGGTCCAAAAATACTCTATGGAAGACAACAATAGAGGAAGAGAGACCCTGCCCGGAGAAAGCCCGGGGCCTCCGTCTGGAGCCAGGCCCAGAAAGGGGGCCCGACAGCGAGCGCCTGGTGGCCGGGTTTACCACGCAGCCCGGTCGGGCACAGCCCGAAAAACCAACGTGGTACCTCCCTCCTCTTCATCCTCTGGGCCCACCACCCATGGAAGAACCGTAGGGGTCGGGTGCATTGCCTAATGGGAGGCAGTGAAGGTCAGGGACCTAGACGACCCAGCCCCGGGCGGCAGAAGCTGGCCCTGGGGACGTGGAACGTCACCTCTCTGTGGGGGAAAGAACCAGAACTTGTGCGGGAGGGGGAGCGTTACCAATTAGACCTGGTGGGGCTCACCTCTACTCACAGTCTTGGGTCTGGAACCGTACTTCTGGATAGGGGTTGGACTTTATTCTTCTCCGGAGTTGCCCACGGTGAAAGGCGCCGGGTGGGTGTGGGGATACTCACTCACCAACCCCCGGCTGCCTCTGTGCTGGAGTTTAACCCGGTGGACGAGAGGGTTGCCTCCCTACACCTACGGGTTATGGGGGGGAAAACTCTGACTGTTGTTTGTGCTTATGCACCGAACAGCAGTTCAGAGTATCCGGCCTTTTTGGAGGCTCTGAATGGAGTCCTGTATGGGGCTCCAGTAGGGGACTACATAGTCTTACTGGGGGGACTTCAACGCGCACGTGGGCAATGATGGGGATACTTGGAGAGGCGTGATTGGGAGGAATGGCCCCCCTGATCTAAACCTGAGTGGTCGTTTGTTGTTGGACTTCTGTGCGAGTCATGGATTGTCCAACAAACACCATGTTCGAACATAAGGATGTTCATAAGTGGTACCAGAGCACCCTAGGCAGAAGGTCGATGATCGATTTTGTCATCGTATCGTCTGATCTGAAGCCGTATGTTTTGGACACTCGAGTGAAGAGAGGGGCAGAGGTGTCAACTGATCACCATCTGGCGATGAGTTGGATTAGGGGGTGGGGGAAGAGTCTGGACAAACCTGGTAAGCCCAAACGTGTCGTGCGGGTGAACTGGGAACGTCTGGAGGAGGCCCCTGTTTGTGATATCTCACACCTCCGACAGAGCTTTTCTGGCATCTCTGTGGAGTTTGGGGATATTGAACATGAGTGGGCAGTATTCAAAGACTCCATTGCTGAAGCTGCGGTTGGGAGTTGTGGTCTGAGGGTCTTGGGTGCTTCAAGGGGCGGTAACCCTCGGACGCCATGGTGGACACCAGGGGTCAGGGAAGCTGTCCGACAGAAGAAGGAATCCTTTCGGGATATGTTATCCCAGGGGACTCCGGAATCAGCTGCAAAGTACCGACAGGCCCGAAGGGCTGCGGCTTCTGCTGGGTCAGAAGCAAAGCAGCGGGTGTGGGAGAAGTTTGGGGAAACCATGGAGAACGACTTTCGCTCGGCACCAAAGTGTTTCTGGAAAATAATCCGACATCTCAGGAGGGGGAAGCGGGGAAACATCCAATCTGTGTACAGTAAGGATGGGACGCTGTTGACATCAACTGAAGATGTAATCGGGCGTTGGAAAGAACACTTTATGGAACTCCTGAATCCGACCAACACGCCCTCTAGTGTTGAGGAAGAGCTGGAAAATGATGGGGAATCATTGTCAATTTCCCTGGCGGAAGTCGCTGAGGTGGTCAAAAAACTCCACAGTGGCAAAGCCCCGGGGAGTGATGAGATTCGCCCAGAAATGCTGAAGGCTCTGGGTGTGGAGGGGCTGTCTTGGATGACACGCCTCTTCAATATTGCGTGGAAGTCTAGGGTGGTGCCTATGGAGTGGCAGACTGGGGTGGTGGTTCCTCTGTTCAAAAAGGGGGACCAGAGAGTGTGTTCCAATTACCATGGTATCACACTACTCAGCCTCCCTGGTAAGGTCTACGCCAAGGTGCTGGAAAGGAGGGTTCGGGTGATAGTTGAACCTCAGATTGAAGAGGAACAATGTGGATTCCGTCCTTGGCGTGGTACAACAGACCAGCCATTTACTCTTGCTGCAATCCTGGAGGGGTCCTGGGAGTATGCTAATCCGGTCTACATGTGCTTTGTGGATCTGGAGAAGGCAAATGATCCGGTCCCTACGGAGATGCTGTGGGAGGTGCTGCCAGAGTATGGGGTGAGGAGGTCGCTGCTTAGGGCCATCCAATCCATGTACACCCAAAGCAAGAGCTGTGTCCGTGTTCTTCGGAGTAAGTCGGATTTGTTTCCAGTGGGTGCTGGTCTCCGTCAGGGCTGCGCTTTGTCACCAATCCTGTTTGTGGTTTTCATGGACAGGATATCGAGGCGTAGTCGTGGGGGGGAATGGTTACAGTTTGGTGACCTCAGAATCTCATCACTGCTTTTTGCAGATGATGTGGTTCTGATGGTATCATCGGCCTGTGACCTCCAGTGGTCCCTGGATCGGTTCACAGCTGAGTGCACGGCGGCTGGGATGAGGAT
Source organism: Colistium nudipinnis (assembly GCA_016785305.1). Lineage (NCBI taxonomy): Eukaryota > Metazoa > Chordata > Actinopteri > Pleuronectiformes > Rhombosoleidae > Colistium > Colistium nudipinnis. The sequence continues at coordinate 2,261,033 of JAFBJU010000650.1, forward strand.
CAGTACCTCTAAATCTGAGACCATGGTTCTCAACAGGAAACCGGTGGATTGCCTTCTCCGGGTAGAGAATGAGACCTTACCACAAGTGAAGGAGTTCAAGTACCTCGGGGTCTTGTTCGCGAGTGAAGGGACGATGGAGCGAGAGATTGGCCGGAGAATCGGCGCAGCAGGGGCGGTATTGCATTCACTTTATCGCACTGTTGTGACGAAAAGAGAACTGAGCCAGAAGGCAAAGCTCTCAATCTACCGGTCAATCTTTGTTCCTACCCTCAACTATGGGCATGAGCGATGGGTCATGACCGAAAGAACGAGATCGCGGGTACAAGCAGCAGAAATGGGTTTTCAGGGTGGCTGGCTTGTCCATTAGAGATAGGGTGAGAAGCTTGGACATCAGAGAAAGACTCGGAGTAGAGTCGCTGCTCCTTCGCGTCGAAAGAAGCCAGATGAGGTGGTTCGGGCTTCTGGTGAGGATGCCTCCTGGGCGCCTCCCTAGGGAGGTGTTCCAGGCACGACCAAGGGGGAAGAGACCCCGGGGAACACGGGCCTGGGAACGCCTCGGAATCCCCCTTGCAGAGTTGGCTGACGTGGCCCGGGAAAGGGAAGTTTGGCGTCCTTTGCTGGATCTGTTTCCCCCGCGACCCGACTTCGGATAAGCGGATGAAGATGGTATGGTATTTTCAGCGTGCAAAGCCAATCTGTCAGGAGACACTGTTTTTATTTGTATTGATTTAAGCTGTAGTGTAGCTTATATTGCTCTACATTTCCACCAATGCAGTATTCACACTCATGTAGTTACACGAGACTGGCCAATATTTATTATATACACTAAAAATCTCCTAGACAGGGATGTGAGGCAGCTTATTTTAATCAACCTGAACATTTGCATAGGCAAATATCCCTAGAACATAAAACATCTTAAAAGCGTCAAAGTGCTTCCTCGCAGCCATGGGCCAAGCAGCCCCCTCAGCAATCACACTGAATCACATGCTACACATCCATAACACACCAGGGAATAATGTTGAGTGTGTGTGTGTGTGCGTGCATGTGTGTGCATCCATGTGTCCACAGTTGAACGTGCACTGTTTAATTTGTGTGTGCATGTGCGTGGATGTGTAAACCCCACCCCTACTCTCCCCCTTTCCCGTAACACCAGTGGTCCCGATGGCCGGGGGGTGGGGGGTTGTCTCAAGTGCTTCTTCAGTGGATGAGAAAAGAAAAGGGAACCACCACCATCATCATCAAGAGAGGAGTAGGGTGGAGGGGAAGAAGAGGAAGTCTTGATGATATGAGGAGAAAAAAATAAAAAAACATTATAATTCACCTTCCCTTAGTGTCTTTATTACATTTTAAAGAGGAATGTCACTATATTACTTTATACAGTTACCCATTTGTTAGGTGACACAACTGTGGTGTGGAACTGTCATTCATCACATTAATTCATTCAGTCACATATTTGGATTGTTACATATGCATTTCTCTGCCAAACATTTTACAAACTGTTTTTCTTTGTGACTACACCTTAGTTATATGGGAGGGCTGGCTTTCGGAATCTACTCTAAATATAAACTGTTTTGCTAGAATTAACACGTATGTCCCATTATTACAGTAGAACAAAATACAGGTTACACAGATATTACAATGAACAGCGCAGCGACAAAGCGTTACACTTCCATCAACACTGGAGTTAAGATAACATTTACAGCAATAAGCCATCTCTGTGGCAAAGTAGATGCAAATGTTATTTTTTGGTTGCTGCCGAATAACACTAAGCTCCTTCCAAGTACAATATTGTATACTTGGAGGCAAAATGACATTGCTTTCCCTTAAAAACTAATTTTAGATTTCGTATTGTACAGTTTATTCCTGATTAAACATCACTGATGGTGGATCACTTGCTGGTGATTTGTATGAAACATTTTAATCATTAAAAAGTGAGGCATTTTGCCTCCATCCGCTGTCACCACAAATGATAAAAGCATCGATCAGAGAGCCTGTAAAATTAGCTGAAAGGGCTGTCAAGGCAACAGTGTCGTTGCCATGGTGACCTGAAAGCGTCTTCCCTAATTGGTGAAGTGAAAGATTGGGGGAGTAGATCATGCGGATCATGGTTATGAAGTGAAGGGTTGAAATAGGTAAGGTGGTAGAAAGAGAGCACTATATCAAAGAACAAAGATGGAGAGAAGACACTGAAAAGATGATTGGCTTGAGTGATGGATGAGGAAGATGATGATGGGTTTTCTAGTGGGGGGGTGGATGAAAAAGAGAAAAGGCAGGTGATAGAGAAGTGAAAAAGAGAACTGTGCTGTAAAAATGGGTGAAGGAGTGAATGGGGTGATTATAATGTGATTGATTATGATAAAAGCCATGATAAAGAGCCAGCACAGAAGACAGAAGAGCAAGAAAAGACAGATGAAAGAGGGGGCGAGTAGAGGAATGGAGAGATGTTAAAGGGGGAATCAATTGAAGGAAATATACGAGCAAAATGGAAAAAAGGCAAAGAGGAGATCAGGCAGAATGAAAAAGACTGGTAGAAATAATGGAAGGATTGATTGAACTGAAAATGTGGAGAAGAAGCGGAAGTTTAAAGGGAAAAGGAGAAGTGAGTGGCTCGAGAAAGCAGTCAATGAAACGCAAACAGAGCCAGGCTTGGAGCAGGAATGTGGGATGGTTATTGGAAATTGGAGGTGCCGTGGGAGAAAGGGTAAATTTGATCAACTGCATCATTAAAACCTGTAACTGTCTTTAATGTATATGGGAAAGGAGAGAGGAATGTTTGGTGGCTTGGAGAGATAAAGGGAGGGAAGTGGTTTGTTGTTATCGTGTATCCCTCTTTTTTTTTATCAGTGTGAACAACCCTGTCTGTGAGAAATTACTTACATGTTACTAAACTGCAACCACAAACACATTTTTGTAGGAAATGTTTGGCAAGCTTTAAATACACTGCTACTCAACATAATAGAAGTAAAATGTTAAGCTGAAAATGTATTAGTTTGATCCCCGGCACTATAGGAGCGTGACCTGGTTCGATAAGTGAATTCAAGATGTTTTTTGTATATCCGCAAGACAATAAAACCAACGCAGAGAAGAAGAGACTCAAGCACAAGATGCCCAAGGAGGGGCATCAAACTAGGGGGGGAGGGGGAAACTGAATGATTGCAGCCTTGAAGCAATGCAATAGTGGGCTGGGGTGCCTCTCCCAGGGTCACTGAAACCAACACGAGAATAAATGCCAGCCCTATGAATACATGGATATGGGATCCACACAACTAAAGACCACAAATAGGACACTCATATCAAATAAAATGGAAGGAATCCTCTTACTTTTCTAACAACAGTTTTGTTGTGTCTGTTGATGGTTTGACCTCCTCCCAAGCATGTTATGCTGTGCCACAGGGCCCCCATTCTGTGACCTAATTTATTTTATTTTCTTTATTTACTCCCTTTGGGCCAAAATGTCCGACACAGCGTGTCATTCAATTGCAACAGATGACACTCTCGCTGAATAAGTTCTTCTTTACTATCTTCCATGCTGTAAGGGTTGGATGGCTGCGCAATTTCTTTAGCTTAAGTCTAAGTATAACTGGTTGGATTTGTTTTATTTTACTTATTTTTTTCATATCTTAAATATTTCTTCGTTTTTTTCTATTATTTCAATCCCCTACATTACCTCCGTGGGCCACTGTCAAAATCCTGGAGTAATTTTAGACCAGAACCTCCCCACTAGCATCAAATGTTCAGAGACAAACTCAGTCATATTCTTTTCTTAAGAGACATATTTGTGGAATTATTTTCAAGCGTGTTGTCAAATTGCTTCCATTTTTTGCATTAAAACGTTTGAAATGTTGGCCCTGAGTAGCGTGCTGGATAAAATTTCATTAGGCAGGCAGAAATCTAGAAAAGGAATAAAACAGCAGTCACAGCTTTCCTTTTTCTTCTTGATTTTTGTTTTGCTGGGATTTATGCACCTGATTCTAAATATCACTCCTTTTTTTTTATGGGCATGTCATTTGGAGAGTAAACATACTCGCTAGAGGATCATCCTGGTGAAAGATATTGTAGTGTGTGACCCCCGTCACCTATCAGTTGTGTGTCAACTGCTAGACTTCAGATCACGACAGTGACGACAAGTTGTGTAGTGTGAAATTCAGAGTGACCCTACGACTTTGACGCATAGGGTGAACTCATCTTTATTGTTATCCCATGTTGATGTTTGGGCTTCCCTTTGCAGAGTGGAAGTTTCTGCATTTGTGCAGTGTTCAACATTTCAGAACATTTCTAAATCACCTCCTTTAACTGCTTAATTCTTCTCTGGTATTAGAACAGGTTTAGAAGATATTCATGGAGACTCACGACACATACACTGACAAGGGGCTTTACAGAAACGTTTTGCGTTGAGCAGTAAAGCCTTTAAAATAGATAATATTTGCTTATTCGTGAGTTGCGAGTTCAGTGCACCTTTTTCATTTTTAGAGAGACCCTATCACCCACGGTCATTCAAAGCTAACAAGAGGTAGCAAGCTCAGTGATTTCAGATTTTGGGCAACTAAGACAAGTATCTGCACGATAGCTACTGTGAAAACCGCACCTTCCATAAAAAACATTTTCCATGGCACTGGCCCACACACAATTGCTTATACATAAATGACAGGTAGGAGAAATGGTCTGAAAGTTATGTAGCGGTTTTGAGAGGTGAGCTTTTTTGCTGGATTCTCTCCTGCTGTGACTGGCGTAACTGGGAGCGGCAAGCCCTATACGATCAGCAGCCCGAAGAGCAATATGTCACTATCCCTGATCTGGCGAAAGATGGATGAGGGCGATGCTGCCAGACGGCAGCTGTAATGCAAGTGTGATCACAAGTGTGGGTGTGTGTCAGAGCTGCCGAATGTGTGACTTGGGTCCAATCTCTGTCTTGTGTCTCAGTCTCTGCCTATGTTGTCTCTTCACACACACACACACACACACACACACACACACACACACTTACACACGCACGCACGCACGCACACACACTATTTCAGATGTACGCATGTCAAATGTGCATCTCTTCACATGTGTCCTAATAGAAGTATGTGCCTTTCCACCGTCAAACAGCAGATGGGCCACCACCAGCATCACATAATCACCCAGTCCTCAATCACGTCAGTGAGAGCGGGCTTGTGATGGTGCGTTGGCAAAGTTACACACGATCATTCCATATATATTCATGAAAGGCCACCTTCTCACAGCCAACAGGGTCTTTCACTGTCAGCCCGCCATGCCTGATGATTTATATATATGGGGACGGGAAGAAGGGGAGAGCAAACCGCTGAGCGTGGATGCACACATCATTGAGCACACGCGTGCACACACACACCATCAGTGCAGTGCCACACCCAAGACAAGTGAGTGTTATGTATGGTCTCCCTCCAGTCTGACAGCTCCACAGATTTAATTCAGCCCTAATGTCCGAATTCGAGTGAACGCGCAGACTGAAAATGATTGAAGCTGGTGTCATGACGCCTGATGATTGCTGTGACAGATGTTTTGATGTAGATCATGGGGCACTTATTCATTTTATGTCCTTGCATCGCTCTGATGCAGGTACATTCCTTTATCCCCTCACATAAATGTATTTTGGGGCTGAAGGATCTCAATTAGAGGGCTAATAAAGTGCATGGTTGCAGAGAGGAGATAAATGCAGATACAGATTGTAAACACGCAATCTCGGCGTAGATGAGATTTTCTTTCCATAGCATCCAGCGCAATCATAAAGCCAATATTTATTTCCATGGCTCAATATCAATCAATGTACATAAAATCAGAGGATTAAATTAGTTAGACGTCATTAAGATTATACTTTATCAAAGGCAGTAAATGGAAAGAAAGGAAATCCTTTATAAGGTGCTGTCTGAGAAACACACACTGAGGACATCCAATGTGTTGTATGAAAGTGACTGCATTAGAGTGTGAAAGCTTTAATTACAGAAAAACAAATCTGAAAAGATAGGAATCTATTATTGCGACTGAAGTCACAGCAACCAAGGTCCAGGCGTTTACTGGCAGCCGAGAATGTTATTATGTTTCTGGGAAAAATATTGACACTCTTTGTAAAATGTTCTCAAATATTCTAAGAATAATGTAGCACAGAGACCCTTACTTACAGAGACCATACTTTTCCATCATCATGATGGCTCAGTCATGTCAAGACAAAAATGTTCATTGTTGTGCATCAATGACGAAAATAAAAAAGAAGATAATCTCTTAAATAAAGCTGTCTCCATTCATCCTCTTCACCATGACTTTCATCACTTATCAAGAGCAAGAACGAGCACAGCACTGTGACGTCTTTGAAGAGAGAAATCAAGGTGTGTATCTTTATCCCCATTTAGGTACATTTTATCTACACACACTCCAACACTCTGCATTCAAGCAGCGTCATATATAGGCATAAAAAAATGTCTAACCAACCAAAGAGTTTGAGACCCCCTGCGGTACCTCTGCGGACCCCCTAGGGGTAGCGGACCCCCTATTGACGATCTCTGCACTAGAGGGATGCCCTGTTTGATTAGCCTAGAACTCATATATTTGATGTCGAATGACTTAATCTTTTGGTCGGGTTTTTACTTTACTTGGAGATATTATGTTTTTTTAATACTGTAAATATATGGTTTAGCTCGGAACCACAGCTGAACCGCTACAGGGTATTGCCTGCCAATACAATTTTAGGCTGGACCACACAAATATGGGTGTTGAAAGTGGAAAAGCAGCAAATGACCACCACTGAAGTGCATTTTTAGCACGCTCTATAATTACCAGGTGCCCTGAAGCGGGTTGAAGCAGCTCAGTGGGCTGCAGATCAGACTGTTCTTGTGTGTACCAGGTGTAAATGTGTACAGCTGTCAGTGTGTAAAGCTCTGCAAGCCCTTTCCCTCGATACATTTCCTACATCATTAAAAGGTGTGGCAACTTTACCAAAAATACACATAGACACATAGACGTGTAGGTGTGCAGCATTTCTTTTTCAAATTTCACTCAACATAATCCCAGCAATTTTTGTAGCCAAAACAACAACAACAAGGGGTATGCCTTCAATGAGAGTCTATCTAAAAGTGAGTGCCCCATCTCCATTTGAATAATAGCCACATTTTTGATATAATATATATAATGTAGCAGACCTTAGATGTCCCACTAACAAGGAACAAGGGGATTTCAATCAAAGACCTTGCAAGTATTTAATGTGTTAATGAAATGTCGAGCAGTCAATATTTAATACAGTAAAATAAAAGTTTATTTTAGCTTTATTTTATCCAGAGATATTAGTTCGTTTGTAGCTACCTTCTGTTCAAATTGTAATTTTCGTGGATCCAGCCATGGGGCTAAGAAGAAGCAGTGCTGACATCTGGCAGTATTTGTAAATAGAGAACGACTTGTCATAAATTGCCATTGTCTTCGATTAATTATCATCAATAATGCCTTCCTGCCCATTTATCTCACATGCACCCACTAACCACTTACACTGATCGTCCCAACCCCCCGCCAACCCATCCCCCAACCTCACACACCCTCATATATACGCTCGCATCCATGCATATCATATACACACCAACCCCCATTTGTTCGATACATATACCTTCTTCCATAGCTTATTACTCCCCTCCTCCTTCACTCACCATCATCACTCATTCATGTTCTTCACCCGATCGTGCTCCACATGTTCTCCACTCCCACCTGGACCAGGTACGTATAAATATAAGATATGTGTAATCAGGTGGGATGGATGAGAACCCAGGTTCGTTTTTATCTTGACAGTCCAGTCACACTGCCAACAAACATGTGAAATATTGTGAAGTGTGAATCAAGCATAGAGCATAATCCCTACTACTGAAAGTAAATAAAAAAACAATCCATTTTTGGAAAACATCCCCCTATTAGATGAAAGGAATCACCATGACCCTCTGCTCTTTATGTCATCTGTTCTAACCACTCTCATGCTGAAGACAGCATATTTAGATGTACTGCGCTGTCGTGCAGGATGAAGCAAGTGAATTGTGGGTACAATGCATGCACGAGGCACCAGCATGAACACTAACGTCTAACATGGATAAAGCGTGACAGTGGTCAGTGCATGAGCAGTGAGCATGTGGCTTCCCCCAGAGGAGCTGACACACAGAAAAAAGAGCAGCTAAGGCTTTACACACACACACACACACACACAAATGCTTACAGAGACTCCTCATGCCCACTGGGGGCACAGCGTGCAAGCTTCTTTTTAAGCTGATCTGTCAAATCCATCCCTAGGTCTCGGCCCCTTGGTTTTATCACTGCTCTCACTCGCTCTTTTCCTCCATCTCTCTCTCGCCCACACACGCACACTCCGATACGCTCAAAAACATTCATACACACATGTGTGAAAACAAAGCCGAAATAACACCTGCCCCCTCAATTGGCATAGCTTCGATAGCCCCCGGCACATTTAGTCTTTGAACGAGAGCGCTACATTAGCTTCTGCATCCTCTGTGCCTGTTGCGCATGTGAGACACTTTTATCTATACGCAGGCCAACTGCATGCATCAGGTAAAGGTTTGCCGCGGTGGGCAGCTTGGGGGCTCAGAGTTACTTTCTGTGCCAAATGTGTCTGTTGATATGTGTGTGTGAATATCTACATGTATTCTCATTCTCTTCTTTGTATGTGCAGTGTCCAGCACTGTAATCTGTCAGAGTGGCCTCAGGTGATCAAGTGACATATTTTGTGACATTCCTGTCGGCGAAAGAAAAAGAAAACTGAAATAATACCCCATTCATTCTCTGTGTGCTGTATTTTATTGCTGAAGGTTCTCAGTCATCCAGGTCATTATAATATATACTATTATTATTATTATTATTATTATTATTATTATTATTATTATTATTATTATTATTATTATTATTATTATTATTATTATTATTATTATTATTATCAAGAGTGATTCAAAGTCGGCAACTGGACTGGTTTAAGATTTTTTTTTTGTGACGTTTCACCTCTCAGGCTTCTTCAGTTCTAACTAGCTGCTGGAAAAGTTCAGGTATTTATCCTCTGTTAGATGAATAGCTAATCAGAATGAGTACCTACTTAGAGGACCATTGTATTATATTTGCAGGTCTTTGGCCATCTGGCCCAGATTCAGATTATGGGTTTCGTCTGGGTCTGGGTGTAAATGAGGGTTGTTAGCTTTACCTGAGCGTCTCTTTGAAATGTTATTCTTGTTTACCTTTCTGGGGAGAGAGTGGAGAACAGCATTGTAAGTTGCTGAAAGATTGTGTCTTAAGCCTCCACCTATGTTAAGAGATGTGTTTTCTGTTTTAGCAAAGATGGCTTCTTTTACTCCTCTTTCAAACCATCTGTCTTCTCTGATGACAGACGGTCCAGCTATATACGCAATAACCATGTTTTTCCGTGTATTGCTGTTTTCTTCTCTGTCAGTTTTCTTTTGCCTGGTGGTTTTTACGGAGGCCCAGTTCGGGTAGCCACAGGGATTTTGAGGGATGCCTCAAAAACGTGGTTCTGTTCCTACTGTTTACCTTTTGCGTTTGTGGGTATCATTGTGGCTCTGTGATTTAGAGTCCTGATGACTCCCAGTTTGTGTTCCAGGGGGTGGTGGGAATCAAAACGTAGATATTCGTCTGTCTGCGTGGGTTTCCTGTAGACTCCGATGATGAGGCTTATGTCTGCAAGTCCAAGAAGGCCAGCCTGTTTCGGCTCACATCTTCACGAATGAACTTGATGTGAGTTGAGAATGCTTCAACTTCCTGGGTCTTGATTTTGACCCAGGTGTTGTCCAGGTACCTGAACCAGTGTGTGGGAGCAATTCCTGTAAACGAGAACAGGGCTCTGCTTTCCACCTCCTCCATGTAGAGGTTAGCCACCAGCAGCTAATTAGAACTGAAGAAGCCTCTCGAATGAGAGGTGGAACATCGAGTCCAGTTGTATTTTATTTGTTTATTTATGGGTGTGTTTATTTATTTATTTACCCAGATCTGTCTTGTAGAGCCAGGAAGAGTACTTTTTCTCTGACAGCAAGTTTGGTCAGAGCCTGTCATCCTGTGACAATCTATCCCCGCCCCATTTATAATTGATACGTTTGATATTTCTCTCCCCTCTTTTACTCTGCTCTGTGTCTGACCCTAGGTGTGTGTGCATGTGAGTGTGTGTATGAGCCCCGCCCCTCGGGAAGCTCAAAGCTCAAAGCAGCAGTAGAAAATGAAACTTAAATGTTATTATTATGTGGCACATAAATTAGTTTATTTAATAAAACAACGCCTGTATAATGTGAAAATGTATTTATTATTATTATTATTATTATTATTATTATTATTATTATTATTATTATTATTATTATTATTATTATTATTATTGTTATTATTATTATTGTTGTTGTTATTATTATTGTTATTATTATTATTATTATTATTATTATTATTATTTTATACAACGTTAATTTCAGCTGGGGGTGCGAGGCTCCGTTGGGGGGGTGAAACCCCTGACATGCCACATGTCTAACAATGTATAATTCGGAGATGGAGGATCAACCTTTGATCTCTGAGGACTGCAGATGTTAAAAGGTCAAATTTGTGCGCAAGGAACAGAACATAACCCCAAAAAGCCAAACCTCTGTAGGTCAGGCGGGACATTTAAATGCAGCTAACGGTAAAGGCCTAGCGCTTAACGTAAAAGCCAAGCTTAACGTAATCTAACAGTGTCATCAAAAAGAAGTGACAATCATTCTATTGCAGGAGACATACATGGAAACCAACAACTCTTTGAAGCATCCTCAGTGTGTCCTGGCTGGCCACACTGCCAACAAGCATCATGGCATAGCTACTTTCATATCAACATGGACTGGTAAGCCGTAGCAGAAGTGGAATGGATTTCAACCAGAGTGCAAGACATTATGTTAGGTATTTTTAAGCCTGAAGCAACCGTATCACCACACAGATACTCATGTTTATTCCACCACTCAAACCAGACGTCTAGATGCATGGACATGTAAATCCACCTTGTCGCCTGAGAAGTAGAACAATGCACAGGTAATGGCTCTACCCCAACCTTGGTCTAGAGCAGTGGTCCCCAACCCCCAGGCCCCCGGACTGGTACTGGTATTATTTCCATTTTATTTATTATATGAGTCTGAACGATCTTTTATTTTGAAAAATCTTTTACTTTGAAAAATGACCAGATTCCCTCGGTTACATCTCGGTCACTTGAGCGCGAAAAATTTAACCCACAAGCTAGCAAAATGAGTAAGAAACAGACGTCTTTGGAAAGTTTCTTTGCGAAGGGGAAAAGGCCCAGTGAAGAGACAGAAGGAGGTTGGGGACCACTGGTCTAGAGCTTAAGACATGCAAAAGCATCCCCCCACACCACCTTAGTTTAGAAGCAAAGACATGCATATAGCTGTAATTCAAAGGAATGTAACTGTAACTGAAGAAAATGCAACTCATGTTAAACAAACCGCCGAACTGTGCGCCACGAACTGGATAGACACACCCCTGGACCAACCAGGAGGTGCCATGTTATGAACACCGTCCACCTATAGTTTAAACAATAGGAATGAATGTATGCACCACTATTTAATGCGCTGTGATGCAACATACGAGGCTCTTCGGCTCCAAGACCTGGCTCAGGACTCTTCGGTCCCCGCCAGGGGGTGCTTCGGCTGCCCGGCTCAGAGCTGGAGAGACATCAAGTGAACCGCCTTTATTCTATGTTTTTTGTATTAGACTTTTTTTGTTAATAATTAAAACCCTTCTCTGGTGATCCATCCTCGGCCTGGAGGAATCAAAGAACCCCCACAACTACCATTGTAAACTTCTACAAGCCGCCTCCAAGTAGGGTGATCTCAACATCTATGACGGACATCCCAGGCCCTGACATATATGCTGGAGATTTCAACAGCCACCATACCTACTGGTAGCCAAAAGGTGGAATTTCCGGAAAGCAAACTGGGTCGGCTATACACAAGAACTAAACAAGGCAGCTGTGGTCTCCCAGACCCATGACCGTCCAACTTGAACTATGCATATAGCTCATACTGCAAGATTCTACTAGCTGCCGCCAAGAACAACATCCCCCCTCAGTATACAGAAAGCATATGCTGAATTTGAGGTCTTACTCCGGGCAGACCATGAACAAGCTGACAAGCCAGGTCGACAACTCCAGTACAGTGCCCCATCACAGCAAATTCCATTGCATTGCTACTGCTAAGCAACGGCCGCTTCCCCAATGCAGACAAGGACTTCATCAGAACAACATCGACAAGAGTCCATAAGCTGCAAATGGCAGTGGGCTGTGACTCCAACCTATCACACAATTTCACAACTCCAGAAATCGAGCAGGCTATCCAGCAACTGAAAACTGGTAAGGCGCTAGGCCTGCCCAAAATCGGGCGTGGAGCCAAGGTGATTGCCCTTCCAAAACCAAATAAGTTGGGTGATGATCCTAAGGGATACCGGCCCATTTAATTTCTGTGTATGCCATTCAAGCTCCTGGAACGTCTCCGCGACTCACATGCTACGCTGGTAAACCAACTGCCAATACTTGCTGGTATCGCCCCAGCTGATCAGATGAGAAGCAGCCACACTGGCTCTCTCCCGAAAGGCTCAGAGCAGGGTATCCCACCTCCTTCACAAGTGCATCGAGGATACACCATTCAAGCCCACAAGCTACGTCACACTGCACCAACTGATCCTTCCAAGGCTGTCTGGGTCAGGATGAAATGGGGGGACAAGTGTAATGAAGCAGAACCATCTAGGCTTCAGCAGTACATCAACAACCCCATGGACGTCCATGGCCAGGACTTGCCCAGGAACCAGTGGACAACCCACAACCGCTTGAGGACCGGTGTCGGACGCTACGGTGTAGCAAGAAGAGGGGGGGTCTCGACAACGGTGCCTCATGTCAGTGTGGGGACCCTGACAGTAGATCAATAGAGAATGCGGTCTGATGGACCTTCACGATGACACGTTGGCCTGACTCGTTTCAACTGAGCTGCATGTCTAAAGACACACACAAGAAGAAGAAGCAAGTAGAAGTCAAAAGCTGCTTTGAGCGGCTTTGAACCATTTTATAGGCAGAGAAGGTACAAAAAGAAGAGAGTAAGAATTTCTTACAGCCTATAACTTCTAATTCTAAAATATATATTAGCAGATGTTAGGAACTTGGGACTGGATGGACTTGTGGATGTATGGATGAGCTTTGAGTGTTTTTTATTTCAAATGTTTAAACATGTATTAAATGGATTCCCATGAAATCTGATCAAGAAATACACAAGTTTCTCACAGTACTGAACTAAGACCAGAACCCAATTGCACTCGGAGACAAAGTAAAAAAAAGGAATCTTTGCTGAAGCAAATAAACAAAAGACGCTCATACAGAGGACGAGGTAAAAACATACAAAGCACTCACAAAGAGGATACAAAATTACAACAAAAGATCTCGATGGCAAAAATAATAGCTAAAGTGGAAATCACCTATACAGAAATCCCGAAAGTTAAAAATTAAACATAATAATAAACATAAGAAAAATCAAGAACATGGCAATGGCTTCATACATGGCTTGGATCGCTTGGTCTCAGAAGACAACACAAGACTAACTATATTGAGGTAACAGGTGGAGACAATGAAGGGAGGTGTTGTTCTACCTGAACTACCTTTAATTTTTTTCAAAAATAGGATTTTACTTTAGATCCTGAGCAACAAATGTCCCCTTTGACACTCTTGTTGTGTTATACATGTTATGCTACATTGGTAGAATTGTCCCATGGTTTCACACTCCCTAACGCATAATGAATGTTTTCAGAAATAATATAAAAAAGATTTCCTTCTGTAATCAGCTGTGTAAAGGGAATTGTATTTACAGTACATTACAGCAGTTTAATCAGAGTGAACGAGTTGAAGAATGGGACATTAATATGCAAGTGTGTACACATGCACCATGCTGTTAACAATGCTTTTGCCTGTATACAGGGCAAGGGGAGGTGTAGAGGGGTTATATAGTGGTATGTTTGTGTGTTCTTGACACATACACACACACAACATATAGTAGTCCCTGCTGTAACCAGTGGGATCTCATTATTCACAGTGCATTCCACTCACAAAGGGAAAGCAATTATGATGGAGAAGCCCCGCTTTTGATGTTGAAAATGCATGTTGAACATTCTTTATGTTAATGGTAGGCAAAGCGTGTGTCCATGATGGGGGAGGTGCATCTAATGCATTGAGACATTTGATTGTGATTTCACTGTATGTATCTGTATTATGGCTCTATACGTACAGAGTGTGTGCATGCATGTGTCATTCCACATGCATGTATGATGAGCCCAACTTGCAGAATCTGTTAAAAATGTAAATCCATTGGTGCCTTCATTCTCCCTGCCACAGCTTCTCATTATCTGTGCATAGTAAATCATTGGGCTGATTAATTCTATACGCTTCCATTGGAATGCATTCATTCAGCGAGACTGCCTATGTGGAGATGGTTTACAGATCTCTTATGCCTCTGCCACAGAACAACTTACAGGTAACACAAGCCACACCCTGAAATACTGATCAAATCATCAAAGTTTTTTTTAAATTATTATTATTCATTTAAAGGTTAAGATCAAATGCTGCAGTTATAACAGGCAATGTTTTTATTTTATTTAAAATCATTCATAACCTTTTTTCCAACTGCGTAAGTGTTTGCTGGAGTCCACAAAGAAGAAAATGAAACCCCAGGGAGCTGGCAGGGACATGAGGCCTTTACATGTGGTTATTAAATGTCAAAATTCCAGTGGAATCAAGGTAATCGCCAGGAGAAGACAGGAGTACCTGGGATTAACAAAGACTACCCCTCGACAGCTAATGAGGGCCAGAGGTTTCCTCTCTTGGTCTGGCCTCTGCTGTCAGTGAGCAAATATAGCATTTGAACCTGCCACACTAATCCATGTTACATACAAATCAACCTAATCCAGTTTTCATTCATACATCCCTGGGACCAAATTTGTTACATTTGTAGTGGCAGATTCGTATAGAAGCTAATTAATGAGAGTCTTATTAATCATGTAGCTTGTAAAGATGCTTTTCCCAGTGCTAAAAGGGTGGAGGGTTGTCCTAGTTTGAGAAATGTAATATGTCCGAGAACATCATCACATTTTCCATCAAAATATATTTAGATTTATAATAGTGATGGGCGCATTAACGCGTTATCGCGTTAACGCATTACTCATTAACGCCGTCAATTATTTAGTAATTTAGCTTTTTACATTTTTTTACATACAGACAGACCATGGGTCCCAGGAGGGGCGGGATGTTGATCAGTATTGGTTGGTTGATCAGAAGAACAGAAGAAGAACACACTTTAACCGTCCTACACACTGTCCCACACAAACATAGATACACACAGTCTCTGCATTTTCACCCATCTGTGGCCAGAACAGCAATCAGTCCTGCTTGGCCACAGAGTAGAGGGCAACCGAGTAAGCGCCCAGGGAGCAGATGTTGGAGGGTTAGGGTGCCTTGCTCAGGGGCACGAGGTGGAGTCTCTGGGTTGGACAGTCTGTTCAGGGCTCGTCCAAGTCGCGGTAGTCTTTTGTAGTTCGGTGGGATTCAAACCGGCGATCCTCTGGCTGACAGACGGACATCTTTCACACTGGTCCACCACCTCCCCGTCAGTCACTCACGCGTCTCAACAAATGAGAGGACTGCTGCGGCGCTCTCATGAACAGCAGGAAAAGTCAGAGCGGATTGCATTTCTCTGTAAAGTCGGAGGAATGGATAAATGCAGTTAATGTTGTCATTGTGTAACTACTCAACCTGCATCACTGAAAGTGTTATTTTTCCTTTGTTGACTGAGATTATCAGTCAGGAAACCCAGAAGAAACATGGACTTCACAGACTAAAAGTCCCCTGCACAGAAAATCCCAAATGTTTCCTTTTTTTTCTGCTCCACCTCACCTCACTTTAACAGTTTAACCTGTTCAGGAAGCAAAAGAAAACGTCAACTTACTACTGCTCAGTATGTGCTGGTTATATATTTCATTTCATTACATTCAATAATGTTTGACATTTAAAAGTGGCACTGCACTCTTGTTCATACTACTTACGTACTTTTAAAATAGAAGTGAGCAATACATTACTTTTGAATTCATTATTGAATCGTGCGCATAACAACATGCAGTTCATATAATTCTGATTAAAAAAAATGGAATCTTTGCCCAGCACTAATTTATATAAACATCTATGCACACCAATTCTGTATTTTAGAATATCAACTATTCAAGGAATCGATAGCCAGGTAACAGGCTGGAAACTGACTTTGCCAGGACAAAAATTATCCTGTCACTGAAATGTCAATTAATTCCGAGCCAAGTTAGCAGGTTATCCCTGTTTGCTAAAATAAGAGAAGAAGGTTGCTGGCTAGCCAGATCTGTACATTAGAGTCCAAATGTTTTATATGTCCTGGCTCATGGTTTAAGGTTGCTTGTAAGATGTTCTGTACAGCTGTTTAGTGTTGTTCTTAAATTACGTAGATACATCACGGGGGGGGTATTACAATGAATGACATGATGAAATGTTTGTGTTCGGTTCTTAAATCAAGCTACATGACATATGGCTGTTGGTTTTACCAGAGCTGTGTCGTGAGAGAAATCATTTTCATGTGGACAGAACCAACAGCCCTAACTTTAAGCAGAATCAGAAATGACACAGAGTTGCAGTTTCAATTCCTCTCTTTCTCAATGAGCCTAAATGTGAAGAGCAAAAGAGTAGCACAGGGCGTGGACAGCTGTTGAGTGGGGCCTTTTTGTGGGCCCTTTTTGGTTTCTCCTCTGGAACCTCTCTTAAAATATTCAACACAGACTGTCCATTGTTTTTGGTGTCATTTTCTACACTCTCGTGTGTGAGTACACTGGGGATTAGAGCTGAAGTGTTTCAAGAACGACCTCTCCTCATTTCAGATGGCAGTTTTGGTTCATTTAAAAATAAACACTCTCAAAGTGCTGGGAGCCATCTCTGCACTCCTTAAAAGACATGAGCTGCCACTGAAAGGGTCTCTGAATACTGTACCAAGCAGAGAAAAACAAGTGGCACAGCTGTTTACAGCAACTCCCGCCCTGACATAGTTCTCAGGCAGAGTCACCGACCCGTATGTGCCAAGGCTTTGTAGGCAGGATTTTTGTGGCTTAGAAACCGAGTAGCAACACATCGTTTCTATCACCGCTGGTGGTTTCTCTTCAAAGTCTGTCTGAAAAACCACGTCTGGCCCCGCGTGTCATATCATCCTGACCTACATCCATCCCTCCATTTCTCATCTCCTCTCCCTCAGCCTTTTCTCAGTCTGTGAGTATTTTCATGCAGGGGGAATGAGTTCATCCTCCAAACCACGAGACAATACCTCACCCTTCCGCTCCAACCCCTCTATCTGAATCACACGATGAGAGGAGATGGAAAACAACTCCATCTCCAATCCTCTCCTCATCTGTTCAAAACAAACAGCTGTGTGAGTCGTGTGTGTAAGTGTGTCAGCGACCTATCATAGCCGACCAGACCTGTGGTGTTGTGACGGGTCCCCAGTAGCCTGCTGTCAGGCAATCCGTGCAGATATCCTCCTGCAGGGTGGGACTGATACAACTTTGTGTCTCTGGGGACCAATGGTTTGACTGGATAAAGGGTAAACTGACCCACACAGGCTGACTGACGGATAGACATAGAGACTGTCTGACCTTTTTAACCACCTAATAACACTGATGCTGACGCACACAGGTGTGCCAGAGCAAACGGCTGCACTCGTGTATTCATGTAATGAAGGTCAAACTGATCTGTTTTACACCATTTTTCATCTGGCTACAGCCTGTCCACTCTCAAAAGCAAGAGACAACACAGAAACCTTGATGCATAATGGCAATGCAAGACTCCCAGTGGTATTAATTAGTAGGTAGGTTCCCTTACCAATGCATACGCTACCTGAATGTCAGTGAAGTCCTGGAGCTCTCTCGATAGTCAGAAAGAGCCATTGGTACTACCTGGACAAATCCAGTGCATCAGTGTGCGGGCGGGCAAATTCCATTATTAAAGTTTGAGCGCCGATGGCAGCGTCTTTACAGACCCTTTTCATTGTGCCTGTCATTTATTCATTCATTCAGCATACGAGCCTCTTTGCCTGGCACCCTCCTCTATGCTAGGCCACACCCCTGCAGGGCTGACTTTAAATGCCCATCTGAGGTTCCCTGTTTTACCTCTGTTTCTATCACTGTCCATATTTGTTGCCCACTCTTACAATGGAGCTCTCTGCTTTTTGCTTGTCCACGCTCAATATGACATTAACACAAAATGTAAAGCAAAGGTTGTTTATGTGTTTTAAAAAGCATGCATGGCAAATGTTAAATTTACAGGTGTTAGCTTGCTGCCTTTTTGTATTTCGACCGATTCGTTCAGGGAATGGCAGACTGTGCCACTGAGATAAATTGATCCTTGTTTTTCAGACCTGGGCTTCCACACTCAGCAAGGAATGTGACATACAGGATAAAATGACAGCAGGACGGGAGAGCGGAGACTCTGCGCAGGGTGGGGGTGGAGGAGGGTGAGAAGGAGAAAAAAATGAGGTGAATAAGTGAGAGGATAAAGTTCTGAGAAGTCACTATTGTAGCTATCAGGAGTGATTACCGTTTGAAGCCAGCTCTGAGAAGAAGCATAGATCTGGTGGGATTATGTGCGGAGTTACAACTTTGATGTTGACCTCGGCTGAACTGAACTGGCTCTGTTACCCATTGGCTCCTTATGTCGGATCTCCTCTTCTTTTTTGTCTCTCTATAACATCTGCTGAACACATGTATTTGTCCTGAGTAATACTCATTGGATTATAAACCTTCAACAACTGTGTAAATCAAACAACTCCTTGACGCATCAGATGTGTGTATGGGGGAATCCTGCAATGCAGATAACTTTCACTGTAAAAGCTTGGATTTGAAAGTTTCTGTGCAGACAGCATTAGTTCGACTTACACGTCACATTATCACTTACTCTGCCAAGTTTGGGTTTGTCAGTATATGTACTGTATGTGACTAGGATTGCACATGGCCATTGAGCTAGAACATGTTGTTGTTGAAACTCTTATTGGATTTTTTACGATTTGGGAACTTTGTTTGTTTTGCCTTGTGTCTTCACAGTGTTTATCAGAAAAATACCATTTTGTACATATGCTACATGACCAGTGCATGAGAGACAACAATAGCGTGTGATTTCCTTCCATGTTCAAAAGTAATGAGTTTTAATGTTATATTACTTCCACTATATTATTAAATATAGTGGCACACTGAAATCAAGAGACAGTCAATGAAGCATTTACTGGCCAGCTCCCCAAAGCTGACTTCCCAATCGACCACAATCCTAAGTGATAACTGCCCTCCGTTCACTCTGCTAAATTTGACCACACTGCTCAAAGAGGTGATGGTGAAGAATCACATGCATGATCACCTGTAAGGTGCATAGGAGTTCTTTTGAGTTGTTGAGCAAAATCATATAAAACGTGCAGTGTTATTAATAGATTAACTACTGCAAATGTTTTGACCCAAACGTGCAAGGGTAAAGTTAAACAATAGCATTGTCCCATAGGCACTTTTCAGACTATCAAATAGGTTGCAAGGCTGGAAATAGTCCGATTCTGTGCAAATTGTGACACCCTATGAGGCAAGTTGTTATGTTTTTAAATTAGCTATATAAATAAAATTGGATTTGATTCGAATGAGCAAATCATCTTTTGAAAAACTCTTAGCCAAATTTTTGGTCCATAAACACATAGCAGAATCTATGACGATGGCTAGACCTTAACTGTTAAATTGTCAGGATGTTAAGTTGCTGTAGCGGAGAAGGCCTCTATGACAAGTTGGGATCACTGTTTTAAACATTTCCAGACAACAGTCAAAATTGATTTCTCAAAACATGATTGTGACGTTTCCTGGTAGCCTCACCCAAGTCTTCTGAGTAACTAAACCTAACCAATCCTCATACACAGAAAATTGGACCAGTCATACCCCAAAACAGTCATATGAGTAATTTCTGTGATGTTCAGATGTGTTCTGGATGGCATAGGCAAATTAGGTGGAGACAAGCAGTCTATTCTATCATCTAGTTTGGGGAACTTGTGCATTGAGTGTGATTTTGCAGCATAAGGTGGCCATTTATAAGTGAGGTATTGATGATGACACTCTGTTCAGGTTCTAGTAATTCTTCCCTATAAATGAAGAATGGACAGAATCAACAAGAAAAATAATCAATACATTTTAATCAGAGCATGTTGTATATCATGTTACTTGTTTGACAACAAAACAAAAACATACACCTGTAGCCAGCTGATATGATGCCATTGCTATGATTAATGTTTGACTTTATACTATATTGGTTAATTATAGACTTTCTTAATGTAGGTGTTTAATAGTGTTTAATAGTCAGCATTTACAACGTGACAAGCGCAGAAAAAAAGTGAAGAGTGCAGTTTTTTTTTTCTCGCTTTTTCGTATTTTCCGCTAATACTAAGAACTAAGCCAAAGGCTATCTTTCAATGGTTCTGAACAGAGTGCTAATCTGTTCTGGGAATCTGTTGCCGTGGTTCCCGATGCTGTACTGCTGCCATGCTGGCACTGCTCCCACTACTACTCTCTCCTCTTCCAGGAACTGACAGGGAAACGTTGGGCACTATAGCAACAGGAGTCAAATTTGGCCAGTGTGTTTGTGTGTGTGTGTCTGTAGGTGCATATAAGAGCTGCTGTTTGTGAGAGATCAGACGCCACCGCAAAGAATCAGAATCACAGGGCCACTAAACTGATTTGTCAGGGAACATTTAGTTAGCCACTACACAATTGGCTGAAATCCCATTTTTCACCGACTTCACAGAAATGAATCTGTATCTCTGACAAAAAAACTAAACAAATTAAACGATTTAAGTTTTCACATCACAGCTGGGTATTTGTGTGGTTTCATTGTCACAGGGGTTAATTCGGGTGATTCTCATAGGTGGAGTCAGTCCTCATGCACTCATCAATTACACAGGTCTTGGAATGCATTGCATCTGTAAAATGTCTCCAGTCCTGCACTATAACCCTTATCCAATCTCCAAGGCTCGGTCATATTACTCCATTTATAAGTGAGCAAATATGCATGTAGCTTCCCAAATACATCCATGTTTACATATGTGCCGCTTAAAAGTAGGTATCACTGAGGAATGCATATATGGTCAAGTACCATGCGATGATCTTTGACACACAACAGACACTGCACAAAGCATTAGGGAGAGAAGCTGGCCAAAGTAGAAACAAGTGGAAGGCAAGCAGATGGTGATGGCAGGGGAAGAGAGGAAGAGAAAGCGAGAGCTGAATCAAAAAACGAATAGATGCGGTAGCAGATGGAGACAGAAGAGAGAAAGACAGAGTCATTTAGGGACAGCAGAGGAGCAGAGGGAGATGTAGAGAGGCAGGGAGTAAGTGAGCGGATGAGTGTGTTAGAAAACCACTCAGCCGCTTTAGACATCTTGAGAAAATAGACCACAGAAAGCCACAGTAAGGTTCATCTGAGGCAACGGCTGCTGAATACATCCATACAGCTGGATGAATGTAAAAAGGCCATTTCATTTGAAATTCATTAGTTTTTTTTAAATTCTCTTTCATAAATGAAAACATTGATATTGCTCTCTCATTTGTGCGGCTAGGTAAAAGCTGTTTGTTTTAACGCTGCGAGGTAGATACTGCCATTCATCTTATTACTATATTACTATATTACTATATTCCTGTTTCAAACATGATTACAGATGGTACAGCCATGGTACCGCTATATATTGATAAAGACACCAGCATTCTTGCTTTAGATTTCTGACTTTTGTTCACACACACACAAACTTAACACACAACTTATAATGAGAGAGAGCATCTGGCTGGATTTTTTTGCTCAGCATGGTTAGTTATTATTAGACTTCAATTCATCACAGACGTTTTTCCAAGCTGTCTCTATCCATTCTATCAGCAGAAGAAATTGCCTGGAAAAAACAAACAAACCTGCACAGATGCACTGGGAATACTTTAATAATGTATCCTAGCCTGCTGTTTGATTTGCGTTGAGTTGTCTGTATCAGAGCTGCTTTAGCTTGCCAATGAACAATGCAAAAACATTATTCCAACCATGACTTTTAAATTCCCATAATTGTATGCTCAATTAGAAGAACGAACGCACTGTCTAAAATACATATTTAATTATTCCTATTTATCTTCTGTCATCATAGATGGTAAAATGATATAACAGTGTTTCCATGGAATCATAATATCTCAACTGTGGTCCACAGGAATTTTCGGTCCAGACTGGAGTCTGGACTGACATCAGTGCCGCAGCTGTTTTCATCACCTCACCAAATTCTGGGAAGGGACGAGGGGAATCATCTGCCAGGGGTCAGTGAGTGTGTGCCTGGATGTGTGTGTGTGTGCGTGTGTGTGTGTGTGTGTGTGCGCGTGTGTGTGTGTGTGTGTGTGTGTAAGTGAGAGAGAGCTGTACAGTCAGAAAGGAGGTCACCGAGTTGGTGTGGAAGGGAAAAGGCAAACCACCCTGTGCGCCTTCTTAGGTGTGTGCGTGTGTGTGTGTGTGTGTGTGTGTGTGTGTGTGTGTGTGTGTGTGTGTGTGTGTGTGTGTGTGCGTGTGCGTGTGCGTGTGTGCGTGCGTGCATGCATGTGTGTCTCAGCTGTGTAGGCAGTTATTGAGGCCGAACGTGAGGGTGAGACAGAGCAGAACAGCAGCATTATGTTGCAGACCTGCCTTGGGGATGCTGCATCTTCCTGGAAAGAATGTGACCTGTGGCATTATGTTTTGAATGTCCACCCTGTGCCAAGCACTTGGGGCCATGTTCATGAAGATTTATGGTACATAGAGCAGCTCCTTGCAATGGAATTCAAAGAAAGGTCTTAGAAAAATGACATTTTCTTAGAACTTCACCTCAAAGTTAATGCTCACATTGTTAGCCTCACTAGGAGCACAGGGTGGAAACTGTCAGGAGTCAGTAGGTCAACTTTTGTGAGGTTTATATTGATAAGCAGAGAAAAAAGATAAATCAATCAAGCCGATGCTTTCAAGCACTACTTGTTTGGCTTACAATTCAATGTATATATATGTAGAAAATATGATATAATCAAAGTTATATAATATAAATAGCAGCAGTCCATTCAAAAAAGTGGACACCCCAGGGTGGAAAATATTTGCAGAAATCTCTTTAAAGGCAAACAAAACTACCCCAAATATTCCCAGTAAATTCAAAAAACAACTCAAGCTGAATAAAAATAGAAAAAGAAAAATCTTCAGGTACAACCTGTAGCCTTTGAGCCAGATGCCTTCTCCTCACTCCCTTGCTTTTTACCTTCTCAGCTTCACCTAACTTGAACCTGCCATCTGGTCAGGTTGGCAGGGTGAGCTGTGCAAAGCTACACATAATAACCAACAAAAAGGGAATATAAGATATATAATTTAATTCATTCATCATTAATGAATTGCTGAAAATGTTTTCCAGGAGAGTACCAAGTTAATTAATAGTCATTTACAACAGACAACGCCATGATTAAGCAGCTGAAATGTTCCGACATCACAACAAGAATCTGCAATTGAAAAAAAGGTACAAGTGATGCCTTTAGATCCATCATAACTTTGTGGAACGCAAATCAAGCTACACAATTACAACATGCATGTGTTCTATGATTCGTATAAACTCAAAGCTACTAACAACTAACAAATTAGCTGAGGCAATGAGCTAGTGCATATTAGACTATTACGCTGTGCCGAGGAGGTTATCATCAATGTCAGCCTTCAGTTTTCTTGTCATACAGCAGATAACATAAAAAAAAAAACATGTGAACATGGGTTGGAGGGTAGGTTTGGCTTTAACGCTGTGAGAAATCCTTTTAGGCTCACTGGTGCTGCTTGGAGAATGTCCCTGAAGGCTGAGGAATGCACTGACATCATTGTTTAGCGATTTGCCAGGGCTGAAGGGTTGGGAGTATTTTGATGTAACTTTGTCTGAATCTGACATTGGTGTCCTCCCCAAGCTACAGTATTTTACAACATTCTCATATGAACTGCTTTGATTTGTTGAAATATCTTTTGGAAACGGTGACTATCAGTAAATTACAAACAACCTCCATCTGGTGGCTGTCAGCGCATATGTGGATCCTGTTATCATTTACATTCTCTCTTTACCTACTATTAACAGCATAGCCTATACCAGATTTTTTTTGACTACTTGTTGCATTGATTGCTTTTCATTACATGGCGGGGTATTAAAATAGTTTTTTTTTATATTTCACCCAATTCAGATGAATACAGAACTGTGTCAAAGTTTACAGTCAGTGGCCCCATATCTTTCCAGTAGCCTGCCAGTAGGCTTGATAAGTCAGGTTCAACACATTGCAAAGCTCTCCCAAGCCCCCATGTGCTTTTAACCATGCATGTACACTGTTCTTTCTTTTCCAATGAGAAAATGAAATTATCTGACTCGTAAGTCATCAAACTAAATAAAAACAAGAGAATTAAACATTTGGCAATTAGCAAGAAAAGGGTGTGCAACAGCAGTTCCCCATAGCACCCCTCCTACTCTGTGTAAACACCCACCCCCTCAGTGTAAGGCTGGGCTGCGTCGGTTTCGGTGGAAGAGGCATGTTGAGATAACAATAAAATATAATCTCTTATTTATATATTAATGACGTTATGAACTGACTGCTCCTCTAGTTAAATGTATTCTGTCATGCATCCTGTGAAATGTGGTATCATGACATTAAAAGCTGTGAGAGTGATGACACATTAAATTGTGATTGTGAGCATGGTAAAAAATACCTGCTCAACATGAGCACTTTAGGATTTAGTTCAAAGCATCGCTGTACAAACATTTCTTTACATACAGCCCGAGTCTCTTAACTCGCAACTTAAGCCATGATTTCTATAATACAGAGATGCAGCGACATCACTAAAGGATTCGAAGACACACTAGGTGTTTGAATGATGGTCAAAACTATAAATAGAAGACCCAGAACACTACTCTTTACTTGTAATGTGTGTAATATATATATTGGTGTCAGAAAGATCGTTTCCATTTCTCTGCAGTTGTGGTCAGATATCATTTCCTGCGATGTGAAAGCTGCAGACTGCGGTGCATAAACAATTTTTCATATCTAAATATCATGTAGAAATAATTGTGTGTTTTACACAAGCACATACAAATAGACTTATCATAACATCTCACAGGCGCACACTGTGCTATCAATGTACAGTACAGTGGTCACATTGCACAATTGCAGCCTACGGCATTGTCAACAAGCTATATCTGCGGCACACATGCTCTGTGCCCTGCCAACAGTCTGTGCATGCATGCGTGTGTTCTGCTTCTGGAGTCATCCTGAGTACACCACTACAGCTGTCAATCACTGTGGTACGACACTGATAACTTTTCATTGAGGTCGCATGGTTCGTAATAAAAAAATGGAAAAAAAATCACACTGCCGAAAACGAAAGATCTGCAGACTGGGGGATATGTTCTGTGGCACAGGAAATGCAGTAGATTGCTGTGCAGCCATTGCATTCATGAGTTGGACCAGAGCTGTTATCACCTGAGGTGTCCAGCATTTCAGTTAGCAGACAGCTGTGTCCAAGGCACGCTCACACTATCATGACTTCACACATGTTTAGCATGGGTGGCCTCTGATGCAAATCCAACCCCACTGGGCCTGGTCCCCTGCACGTAATAAGGTTTTCATGGGCATGTTGTGGTTCTTCCTTTGTGTGTGCTGAAAAGCAGCGTAGTATTTCGTTTTTATTGTGTGTTGTTGTTTTTAATGAAAATAGACTCATACTCATTGTCAGGTCAATCCAGAGATACTGCCAATTAGTAACAATAACACAGCATTTAGAAGAAAACAAACTAAATACCACACTTTGCCTTCAAACCATAATACTTGCTTTAATTAGGTAAATAAGATAAACGCAAAAGGGTGTGGGTGTGTGTCAGCAGGACAGTATGTGCAGACTGTGTGAGTGAGTGGTGAGGAATGTGTTGTGAGCGTGAAACAAAATAGAACAGCAAGACAGCATGTTGGCCACAAGAAGAGAGTGATGGAATCAACTTTATAATTTGCTCCACTATGCTTTAATTTCATTGACCGGTCAAAGCTTCAGGTGCTATGCTTTCATAATTACATTTTCCATCAGCATATCCTAGCTCTAATGATTATATGGACATACTGTATCTCCATGACCAGTTAAACACGGGAGGGAATCCATCAAAACACTTGAAGATTGTCATAGTGTAATCAAGTCCACTTTGGTTTCACACAGTAGGGTGCGTGCGTATGTGTTTGTGTGAACTTAATAAGGTTGCACTAACAAAACATATACCTAAATGCGGCTTCAAACCAAAGAGGGTGCCACACCCTCTCTCTTGTCAAACCCCACCCCTTACACGCCCAGGCACACGCACCGAGTTATCCACCTGTGCAACCAACGGCATTTATTTTCTCTTTTCACATGCAGATGGGATAGAGGTGTTTACTGGTGCTTTACTTTCACACTGGCTGTGACTCATAAACAGAAAGGTGTCTGTCAGGCGTTAGCCTTTGGTGTTTCCATACGTGTGGTAGTGCGAGTGAGTCACATCCTCTTTGTTTTACTATGTTTAGGTCGACACTCAAATAACGTGAATTGTCCTGGGCATAAAAATCTGAATTTCAAGCCCCTGAGGAGGTTTACTTCTCTATTCATGCTCAAACTGTTTAGTTTTGTGGTAGTAAAATGGAAATGCTCAGTGCTATTCTACACCGAAAAGCCTATGTTTAATCCGCATGTGCTTCAGTCATCTGATTTTAACAACTGCATCGGTTTTCAAATTCCATGTTTTTGTGTTGCCAATTAACATTTTGTTCTCACAGCAGAAAGCGTGTGATATGTATCTGCTCTGTTTTAATTGTATGATTAAAATTAATGTGCATTGCCAACTTTGGCATTATAGTGTTAAATTATAATATTCCTTTTAAAGTTATTATTGATGGTTTACCTGTGTTTTTCTGGTTGTATGAAGACTTGATCTAATTATAGGTGTCACTGTTTGATAATAAAATAAAACTTATAAAAGCACCCAACATATGATTGTTGAACAAATGGGTATAGGTTGAAAGAAATTCCCAATGACAAACGCTTTCCAGTTCTCTTCCCACAAATTTAGAGTCACTTCCTCATATTGGGTCTCCATCTCTGGCGGCGTTGCTGTTGATTGGAAGGCAGCTGTTCCGTAAAATGTGCCCTGTGTCACCACAAGTTCTTCCCCTATGTGACGCACATGGAAAAAATAACTATTGTCGAACCTATTTTTTTGCTGGTATTTAATCCCTTCCAACTAAAAACCTTTGCTTCATTTAAATCTTAGAACATATTGCATATTGTGCTAGACTACACAGTTACACACCCACAAATCAAATTCTGAAGTATGTATTTAACACATGTCACAGCAGAATATCCCTGTTCAGATCTGTAACATGAGTCTCATGTGACACTTGTGATAGGATCTCACTTCAGTGCTCAAGACGTAAAAACACTGCAATGGTGACATATCATTACATGGGAAACACTGAGAAGTGGTTCATTTTGAACCAATAGTGGGTCAAAGGACTGTGAATGTGAGCTGTCCACCTGTGGCTGGCGCATGTGGCGATGTCAATAACGGTTTCGAGCCATAGGAACAATAAATATTGTAATAAATATATACTGTATATATATATATATATATATACAGTATATATTCAGAAAGCTGAGAAAGTTTGCATTAAGTGTTATATAATTACTGAAATTTCAAATTGTAATCACTTGCAGATCCTGTCAACAAAACTGTTTATGATATTTCTGTAATATCTTATGAAGAAAATGTATGTATGTATTGAACACATAACTTATGCGTATATTACCGTATTAAACATTTGCAATATTTATCTGTGCCAATTTTCATTATTTCTAGTCTACTTTTATTGTGCATGCAATTCTATGGGAGGCGTTTTAAAATACATGGAATTAATTACGCTCATGATTTTTGTTAATGACGGAAACTAATGTTATGCAAGTCATATGTGATTGTTTGTACATGTTTTCTGTGTGAATTGTTGCTCACACTGAATCTACTTACCCTAACATAAGTGACAAAGAATGCAAAATATGTATACAGGTCCGCTCTGTCCAAGTATTCAGGTCCCTGGTGTTAGCGGTGCTGTCATTACATGGTTGCAATTAATGTAATTGTTGGGTAAACATCATTAATTGATGAGTTGCCAGAGTGACCAGATTCCCAAGTTGGTAAATGAGCTCAGTGGGGCGCCACAACAGCCAGTGGCACAGAGGCTTTCTGCACAGATCAGCATGGAGGCATTGTGGTGCTAACTGTCTGCGATCCTCTATTGTTGCTAGATGGTCACTGTAACAATAGTTCACATTCCAACCCTGTCGTGCCCTGCCGTCACAGCCCTGCTGGTGGATCTGTGAGGTGCGACTGCCTGTGTTTGTATATATGCATGTGCATCTCAGGTCCAGCAAACATGCTGGGCCTCCGGTCGCACGCCTGCGTTGTGCATTTTAGTCTGTGTGTGGCCTGACTGCTGTGACCACGCTGTCACTATGGAGGAGCCTCTCAGAGATTCACATGATTGAACTCACCCTTGATGACACTGCTTTGGCTCCGTGCTGGGTAGCGCCTTCATCTGCTGCCATGTGGTTTGGCCTCTGTCAACCGCCCACTTAGAGGAGAGAAAGGGATACAAAAAATATCAGACAACTCACAGGAAAAACTGCAAAGTGGTGCCAATGATTTGCAGGTCGAAATTCAAAAACTTTTTTAAACCTCAGTAACAGGGGGTGTTTCCATTGGTTCACTAAAGATTGTTGAGGGTGTAGTTTGTAAGCTAAAACTTAAAGAGAGTTTTGATCACACTAAGATGATAAAAGGTTGTTGTGTGTCACAATTGCTCTGAATGTCCAGATGCACTGTTCAAGTAACAACCACAGAATGCAACCATCAACAGAAGTCAGTAAGGGTCATAGATTGCTTAATGCACCTATTGTTAATCTCATGCCATGCAACGCATGCTGTTTAAAAACTATCATTAGGAAATCCTTCAGTAATAGGACCACAATCTGTTTAGAGTCCTGACCCACACAAGCATATCAGAGGCATTTTCCCCAATGAAATCCTTCATTTCCATGAAGAATTACAACTCTCATATGTTTATTCTGTGATATTCCCTTGAACCCTCATCCTCCTACACAGAGAGGTCAGAGGTGAGGGTTTGCCACAGAGCAGCCTTGAAGAAGCGAGCCAGTAGCCACTGAAGGACACTTCGGCATGTGCTGCTCGCTTTGATAAAAGACGACACAGGTGAAGGACAGGCTCTCTACTTACAGTGATCTGCAGATCCACACAGATAAAAAAATTAATATATACACACATATATATATATATTGGATTTTATCAATGTTCTTGTTATTTTCTTGTTAATTATACTGATGCTGGGCGTGAAAGTGAAGGCATGTGATAAAACCGACTGTCCCTTTTTTTTCGGTCAACTATGGAGAGAGCATAACCTGCAAAGTGCAGATGTCGCCTTAAGGCTGTACTTGCCATGCCAATGTGTGCACTCCCTGTTCAGTTCCTGCTCCGCCCTGCAAAAATCCCTAATTCGTCATGAACGAATGCACGATGTCTGCCAGCGATGCGACTCAGAGACGGATCTACAAGGAACAAGTTAATTAAATTTACTCTTGGGTTTTTACTCCCAGAGAACAGTGACAAGGGAAAACTCTGCAGTGAAGGGTTGTGTAAAGGTGGCAAATCGTTCCACATCGTGTGTTTCACCTGCTCACTCTGACACATACACCAGACAAAAAGAACAGTTAAGTCCATGAGAAAACTATGCAACCTACCAGCCCTGTAGGCTGTGAGCTGGAAAACTCCAAAGAAACTTTTCAATCACAGATTCAACTTCTCTGTGGTATGCAGTAATTTCAGTAATACATGACACGCAACAACTTCAGATTTTCACCTGTTGTAATTATTGGTTAATTTTACCCTTTGTCAAGGCCAACAGATGTAATGACATCTAACTTTTTTCAAAAAAGTATATTCTATTATAACGTCTTTCTGAAAATGTTACTAGACTAACCGGATTGTCAGGCAACAGAGAAAGTTCAAAAAATTCCTGTCAAAGTCCGACACTCAGTCAGTAATTTCTACACATTCCTTTTGTGGCCCAGACGAAAAAAAAGAACATCCAGAAAGCAGAAAGCTTTCATCGTGTTGTTGTAAAGCTCACCTGTAACCTCATTGCCTTTTCACAAAAAGTCAAATAAAAGAATATTTACCCTCCTGCCCTTTTGACTGTACGTTTTATGTATGCCACCTCTGCTTTTGGTGAGTGTAATTAAAATCAGAAATGGTACATAATTGTATTCCCACTTGCATGGATTACAGCAGAGCATCTACAAGCTGTATCTGAGTTTTCTTTTACACTGGTAGGTGTACTTCAGCTGAGGTGAAACTGAACCTGAGCAGCAGCACTTGAGTAGAATGTTTGACCTTCTTCAATTGTGCAGTGCACAAAGACCCAGTTAACTAGGGTAGGACAGCCAAAAGTGTGGCTCACCCTGGCTCACTATTGTTGCCAGCCTTCTTATCTATTAAATGTAATACTCCGCCATGCCTATCCGGAACTGCCTGCTCATCAACAGGGATCATGTTCTTCTGTGCACCTGCCTATCTTATCCTGCTACTGTGTGTCTCTCTAAACGTGGGCAATGGACACAATGTCCTGAGCTTTTTGGGCTGTGTATCCGATTTCCCCTGTTATGGAGAACAACTAGTTTCAGGAACAACAGATTCTCAACAAGGTTAAGGGGTAATGTTACACCTGTGTACGTTTGCTGCACTGAAAATGTCAATGAATCAGGATTTTGTGGGTCAAAAAAAAGCCCAATTGTGACTTTGTGTGTGGATATATATATATATATATATACACGACAACAGGAGCTTCATTAATCATCGGGACTTGTGCTAACTGGGAAAGAGCTGTTATTGGTCAGTAAACTCACTCAAAGTGTAAACTGTCTGCTTGTTAAACAAATATGCCTCTGCTGCTGCCACATTTAATAAAGATAAAAAGATGAAAGTAACGTAGTAATTATACATCTGTCTGATGCATGCAACAAATACATTTGTTATTATTGTCTCAACAAGTGGCCATGATAATACTTATGTACCTTTACTTTTCTCTTATGTGTACTGATATCTGCAATTCACTGGTGCAGAAACAGTCACTCCAAGAACTTCTCCTTCACCTGCGTGAAGTTACCTAGCCAGACATATGATCGGCTCTTGGGGCCTGAAGTTGTGAAAGCAGGCTGAACTACGAGGGGATTATCAAATTTTATGCAAAACGCACCCCGCCTGCCTGTGCATGACTCCTTCTTCAACCTGACATGACAATGCATGGCTCGCAGCACAAGGAAGAATGTGGTGATATGTATGGAATCTGCCTGAGTTATGCCTCAGAGAAGGCAGGAAGGGGGTTGCCTGGGCACGTCTGCCGACTGAAGTTGATTTCTCGTGAAAGAGCTCACCTGCAGTAAAACTTAAAAGCACACCGTGGTGTTATGGACGGCTTGCAGCTGTCAGCATATATTGCATAAGATGAGGTCCCTGTCATGAGAACCATGAGCAGCGGTGCCATAG
Source organism: Colistium nudipinnis (assembly GCA_016785305.1). Taxonomy (NCBI): domain Eukaryota; kingdom Metazoa; phylum Chordata; class Actinopteri; order Pleuronectiformes; family Rhombosoleidae; genus Colistium; species Colistium nudipinnis. The sequence goes on from JAFBJU010000650.1 coordinate 2,292,796, forward strand.
TTCCACCATGGCCCGGGGACAATACATCCCAGATGAATCATAAATGTCACATTTGTCATGAATACTGATGTAGCTGCTGCTACGACAGGGCCGCAGGACCGGCGAGGCCTAATTGGAAAAGCCGCAAGACATTCTGTCACTGCTCCAGACCCTGATCAGATTAATTAATCTAAAATTGAAGACTGATATAGGGGGAGTAGGGGTCAATAAACCACATGTTGTGCCTCAATATAAAAAAAAAGCATAAAACAGGGATAAAGAGGTGGGACCTGGGTGAGTAGTGGGACCCAAGTGGAGTGGAGGGCGAATAACCGGGCCTGGAGTTTCAGCAGGGAAACCTCTTGTGTCAGCAGTTGACGTCTGCCAGCATCTCAGGTTACAAGCTTTACTTGGACTGACAGGATTTGCAGCGATAGCCTGGATTTGTACTACTGTATGATATTATCTCTCTTTTGGCACAGTCTTCCACTGTATTCTTGTCTCTGTGCTTCTGTGTTCAACTCTTTATTCCACTTTTATTGCTAGTCCTGTTTCCCTTTGCCTTCGTGTGGGCCCACACCCCGCCTCCAATCTCCTGTTTGCGAAAGATATAGAGGAGCGAGCTGTACAGTCATTCTCCCAGGAAGTAAGTAAACAGGACTCTCCCGTATTGCCAGTGTTGATCAACCAAGCCCTCCAGTCGGTGCTGACGTCATGGCCCCGGGGAATGTAAACAAAGGCTGGGACTCCAGGCCTCGGCCTCTCCCACGTTCTGCATCACATCAATGTGTTTATATTTGTGCTCTGAGCACACAACAGGGATATGATGGTGTGCGGCTGAGCTTAAGAGGAAAGTTACACATCCGTATGTGCCGCTCAGACTGCGCAACAGGGGAGGAGAGGGCCGCGACAGGGCTTGGTGGTTTTGTAGAACTCTTGTTTGACCTGTCCACACTGTGATTCACTTTGAGTTTTGCATCTGTGATAGAGGAACCAAGTGAAGGGCTGGTCTGACGTACAACAGAGGGCATCTCTCTCATAAAACACATGTATTTTACTAACCAGAACTGAAGTGAAAAGCCTTCAGTGCTGTGATCGTATAAATACCAGGACTGACTGACTAATTATATGTGAAACCATGTAAATCACTACCTTTACTATAGTACTGTAGTTTACCGTTAAGTTGTTCTTTTACCACACGACTTTCAGAAGGAGTTACTTTTTACTCCACTTCAGTATGCAATTATAGTTATAGTAGCATACCGTATTAAATGCAGTAACAGTTCCATACATATAATACACAATACTCAATTTACCAATCACTTGACTTCCTTTTTTTTGTAGTTTGCTGGTGCACGTTTTAGTGACAATTTTAGGCATAATTAAAACAAATAATAATTATGCAATCTTCCTCATTTCGTGTAGGTTTAAACAAGTAGAGTGACAGCCGCTGCTTCCACATGGACCCTCCAGTTCACCAGAGCTGTGCAGACTTCCACAATTGCTAAGACCCATTTCTTGATGTCATACTTTACCGTAAACGTTTACGTTATGACAAAAATACATTCAAATCAGTTCACTTCTGAGACATAGTGAATCTACTGATTATGGGTTGTACTCTTTGTCCTGCTTCCCACATTTTCATTCCCTGGACAAGAACATTGTCTATCACAGTAGCTCAGATTTCATCAGAAATGTCTGTTCTTAGTGTTAGACCATTTCTCTCCCCCTCCTCTACCACCTCTTACACACACTCTACCTCTGCCTCTCAAATTGTTTCTGTCCATTGTACAACCTTCACCAATCAGTGCTCTCTGAACTGGCTTATATTGGTTCCCTCACAACTGTGACACCTGTGCTTTGATTGTGTTTAACTTGTGCTTTGCCAAAAGAGTGACCGGTTCAGGCCACCAGCGTTTGATTCAGACAATAATGTTAAACATTTAAAAAGTTGTGTATTGGCTGAGAGTGGAGAGTGAATGCCATGCACTGCTACTGGCAGAACAGCAGATGATGTGATCTTTGAACATTTTTCTGAAGAACATATACAACACAAGAAAACATGTCCTATGAGGCTGGTACTAATTAGCAACATATTTATTGACACAAGTCCTAGTATTATCGCTCATTTTTATGAAATAGAAGTTAAAAAAGATTGTGACCACATGTGAAGAATGAAATCCTGTGATGTTACGGAGACAGGGAGTAATCAGTGAAGGGAAGAGAAGAGTCTAAAGGAAGATGGCATTAGACAAGAAAATGTCTGGGCAAACTCCACACTCACACACACACACACACACACACACACACGCACACACACAAGGATTGCCAGCAGTGAATGGAGGCTGATGACACGTTGGGTGAGGCCAGCGGAATTATGTTTTGCGTACATGGCCATTCAAAGGTTAATCCACTCATCAGGGAACAGAAAGGGAAATGGTAGGTACACATGATCACCTCTTCAATGTAAATGGGACTTTATTCAAGAGACACATGATTTAAAAAGAAAAAATGCAGTTGAAATAAAAAGGGACACATTGAATATTCAGCATTGCTCAACATGAATAATCATGAATTCCACTGATACCTGATTAAATATTATTTGTTTTTGTTAATATTGAAAGGTTTTACACATGGAAAAGTCACATTTTACCGTACAATAAAACACATTACACCCAGCGTAATGTTGGAACTTTCAAGTGGATAATTTTTTATTCATCAGCCGGTTGATTGAGTTCCATCTGTGGTGAAACTTTCATTACAAAGACATACTACACAAGCTATTATATGTTTGTGTCAGTAGAGTACTGAAACATTTGCGGGTCAACCAAGAGCAAGGGAAACACCTACACAGAGGTAAAATCCCAAATCAGTATGTAAAAAAGCTATCACAGATTCTTTCATAAACTGTCAAATTACCTGCTGACTTGGCCCTGACACAGAAGGTTTCAGTTTATGTCTATTCAAAGACATTTGACATACTTTCCCTGTTGTAATGCAGGAAAAATTGCATGAGGTGTAGAACATTAAAGCTGTAAGATAACATATTACCACAGAAGACATCCAGTAGTGTCTGTCCCTTGCAAAAGAGGCTGTACGTGCAAATGCAACAATTAATTATGGAACAGAAGCCATACCCACGTTGTGAAAAAAGCAGGGCAGCTCAGCAGCTGAGTCCCTTTTTTTAGTTCAATGGGTTCTTGCTGGCCCTCTCAACCTGCAGTGCATGGGAACCTAATCAGAAACCTCTCTTCCTAGCTGCTCTGCTATAACAATCAAGGGGGGGGGGAGGGGGGGGGGGGGGCGGGGGGGGGGGGGGGGGGGTTGTCATGCCTCCCTGGTGCGGGGTTTCCCAGGGAAGCAGCTTTGAATATTTTCTGGTCCATGACATCACCGTCAGACATGTTTTGATTCAGCTGGAGGAGAGGGGGAAGGTGGTGGGAAAACCCCTCTGCCATCACGGCAACAACAATAAATGCGTGAGCCACAATGCAAATCAACTGTAAACAGTGCCGGGGAGTGGGGGGGGGGGGGGGTGGAGTCGGGGGGGGGGGGGGGGGGGGGGGGTGTAGTGTCGGTGGCTGGTGGCTGAATAGAAAGACAAAAGTAGAGCAGTGAGTGTCAAACTTAACTTAAACGGAGAGAAAAGACTAAGCCAGAGTCGTGGGGATTTTTTTCTTCAAAGTTCCACAACCTAACTGCAGAGAATTGCTCATTTGGGACAGGGCTATTTATATGTGACATCGGTGTAACCCGTTTCTTGTGTCGTTTCTCACGTGGCTCATTCACTCTGCCCCTATTGGGAAGAGACCAGCTGATTGTCAAACGTTAAGAAAGGACAGAGGGGAGCGCTCCTATTCTATCCCTGTTTGGAAGTTTGCGAGCATCCCACTGCTGCCAGCATTCCTCAGCAGTGACTGGCAACAGTGTCACTCCTGGGTCTGTGTGACGGCAGTTTAATATGTCACTACTGTCTGTTTCCCACGTGGATAAATGTGTACAGCCACCACTGAACAACAACACCCCCCACCCCCCTCTGCCTCTCCTCTCTTAACCCCTCCGTGGGAAGGTGACACCAGCAGCCTTCCTCCTGCTTCAGCACATTCCTCGCCATCTCTTATCTGCGTTCCAAAGCCACATGGCTTCATTCACCACCCAGTCCTCCCGTTTCCCTCTCTGGACCTTGGAGCCACTGCAGCGCCACAGAATGGGGGTGGCCTAGTTAGTTTGGTGCAAAGCCAAGGTGAAATCAACATAGAGAAATGGCAGACCAACGATTAACACTTTCCTTGGTTTTCATCCTCACTGCTGCAGGCATTCACATTTGGGCACCTTATTTGAGTGTGTTTTTCAAATAAATAAACACAGCACACTGCATACTTTATTATTAATGGAATCTCCCACCTTGCTAACGGTCACTGAGATCCTTTCTGTCAATAGAATCATTATCAAGAGGATTCGGAGGGACAAACTAGGAAACGTTACTTCCTGTGAGCCAAAGCCCCATATGGACAAGTCTACGGCTGACCACAGTCCTATTATTGTAACAACTGGTAAACACTGGCAAACATCCACCTCCATTTCCACAGACACTTCTCTTTCACAGTCACAACAATAGCCATAAATAAACCTTACATGGGCCCCTTCAGTGTATCCAAATCACTAATTGAGACTAGTGGGGATAATTTCTTGAAGGAGTCTGAGTGGCGCTGGGCAGGTATGCCAATAACCTCCGACCCGAACCAGGCCTGTGCTGACATGAAAGTTGACTTGTGGTGACCTTTGGGCTACTCAACTGGTCTTCTGTGGTGCTTTCCCACATAGGCCTACCTTTGATGTCCATAGGAGTCTTTTCCCATGGCCCTGTCAGTCGAGACCTCTCAAGACCTGGTAAGGGAAGGGGGTGAGAGTCTGAGGAGAGGTCAGGCCACACCGGAGGTTACCCACCACACAGCCATTCCTTCTTCCTTTAAGACACAGCTAAAAATAATTCAACCTCCCACAACCCCCCACCCGAACACACACACACAAACTTTCACATGTGCTGCAGCACTCCCTATTTGGGAAGAGTTAAAAAAGTCTTCACAGCTTATATAGAGGCATGATAGGTAATTTTCAGCATTCGTCTTTATTGGTGTATTTGTATGTGTATGCAAGTGTGCATCAGAGAGGGGCAGGCAGGTGAGATTCTTCTAGGTCCTTTGTTCTTAGAGGGGGCAGCTGGCAACCACAACTGTTTCCACACCATGCAGTGAGGTCAGTGTTAAGAGGGTCGATGAGGTAACAACCCATCGTAGACCTCACGATCCAAAGTGGTTAAAATGCTGGTTTCAGTGCTGATGTCATCGCATCGTCATCGAGGAGCGAGGCTGCCCCTCTTGCTGAGCAGCAGGGCAGTATTATGACCGCCCTCTAATTATGGGCTAATCTTTGTCACTGTCAAAAGACACAGAACCATGAAGCACCTCTGTCTTCTATCAATTTCTGCAGACCAAGCTGCCTATCATATATTAAGGATATATTCTGGAGGCTGTCAGTGACAAGCATACAAATGACTTTTAAGGTGCTTGGAGTGGTTTAACATGAGCGCTTCAGAATATGATGGCTTAATGGTTTCATGTTTTATGTTGGTGTGACACCAAAAGCTTCAGTATGATGAATGCAGCCTATTTTCTAGATTTTCTATTACAAATATTTTCGCATGTTTTCTCCACATGTGCATTACACAAATGCATGTATTGTGTCTAATTACTGCTATGGAATGAAGCAAAAAGTGAATTGGTCATTCAAAGCATCTATGAAGAGAGAGCACATTATCTGCATTTCCATCATTACAGTTGAGATTTTATTCTAGGCTATAGAATCTCATAGCTTCTAACAATAATAATGTTGTATACGCCCAATTCTTTTCTTGGAAGCCCAAGAACAAACCGGAGAAGTCCAGAGAAATCTTCAGCTCACAACTGCACGGTTTATTATGGTCACATGGAAAGTAAAGCAGCGCTGGGCCCAGCGCTAGGCTCAGCGATGGGGAAAGAGAGTGCCCCAATGTCCGGGAATGGTTCACATTTATCTTCTTGGGCTGGGCCTGCCCCGTACAGAGGTTGGGCGACCAAATGTAATTGGCCAGTTAAGAGATGGAATGTGTGTGTGTGTGTGTGTGTGTGTGTGTGTGTGTTGTTTTGGCTATAGACATATCTTGACAAGATAGAGAGGTTTCATCTGTCCCTGTAGTACGAGCCAGTTTTGACTGGTTATTCTACCTTACAGTTTTTAGACAATTCTAGGATATACAGTGCGTCATATGAGCTGAGGTTCAGTGGAAAAATGCAGAGTAAGTATACATGATGTCTCAGAACAAAGCCAATTATAACAATAACTTAAAAACATCAATTATCCTTCAGTAGGAGTATTTACACATCTGCAGTACTGTGCTGTCATGTATGACTGAATGGTTTCTTTAAACCAGCTACAGCAGCTATTTACAGTGACTCTCTGACTGAACTCTGACAAATATATGTGTTTTATATCCTTGTATATGACATAAGAGTGTCCATGTGGGCAACCACAGGGGCTTTGTCCAGCTTGTTGCCATTTTCTATCCATGGTTTCACTTGCGGTATTGAGAGCCGCTACTCTTGTCTCTTCCACCTCCATAATTATTTCTCCTGCCACCTGCAGAGGGGCAGCAAGTAGGATCTGGTGGATAGCTGGAGAGGTGATTGGCTGACCATCATGGCTGATAGGTGAACAGGTGTTCTGAGTGCGGTGAAGTTGGTGTTCACTCAGTGGATCATTAGCAAGCATTATATAGAAACATAGCCCTATACTACTCAAAATACACATAAAATGGCACATTAAGTTATTATAGTTTGTTCGACAAGGGATGAGAGACATTTCTTGAAGACTTCTGCTCTTTTTTCTAAACTGTAAGCACAAAACCCAGCTTTCTACACTACAATCCCAACAATCCTCTGACTCTTCATGCAAAAGTTGCCTCAAACTGTTCCATCGGTGCTCAAAACCAAACAATGTTGTCAAACCATACCCCAAGTCAATCAAAATTAAAAACACTACTAAGCAGTCATCACACACACACACACACTACATAACATAAATGGAAAACAATGCTCAGGACATGAAGCTGTAGAAATAATGAAATATTTTGTTCAGTAGGCTAAATGTACTTTGCAAAACCAAAAAAATCCTGTGAATTTTGCACCTATATACAGAAAAAAATACAGTACAAAATATGCATGCAGTACAAGGCCTACAAACAGTTAGACCCCCCCAGCCTCTTTTACAGTACAATACTACAGTATATTGGCAAAGTGAAGTAAAGGAGCATCTGTTGACCGATATCACAGTCATACTTTACAGTAAACGTTTGCATCATGAGAAAAAAGCAATTACCTGTTCTCCTCTGAGACACAGGGAATCTGCTGATGTTGGGTTGAACCCTATGTCCTCATTGTCATTCCATGAAAGAAAACACAGTCTATCACAGTAGAAGAAATGGCTTTTCGTTCTTACTCCATTTCTTTCCCCTGCTCGACCACTTCTCACACACACTCTTCCTCGGCCTCTCAGGTTCTTTCCATTGTACAACTATTTTGCTCTGAACCGGCTTATATTGGTTCCTTCACATCGTTAGCCACAGCTGTGATAAATTTTGAGTCATTGTGTTTAATCTGTGACAGCTGTGCAATAATTGTGTTTAACTTGTGCTACCTGTGCGTACCATCATACAACACAGTGCAAATGTTATTACAAGTTGTTCCTAACTAGGTCAAAATGGCTTATAGTTTTGTCAAAGAGTGTCAGATTCAATAAATAGGTTCAACCCACTGACCATTTGGCTCAGACAATACGGTTTTACTTTTTAGCAATTGAGAAATACTGCATTGGTCCAAAATATATATAAAAAAAATGTTCTGTCTAATTTGGAAACTTTTTTCCAGTGGGTTGTGCACTGATAGTCAGTCATGTAATCTGCATGGAGAGAATAAAATCAGGTGTTGTGAAACCTTCCTGTGGGGAGGGTTTCTATTTATCTAGAAAGAGGAAGTAATTCATGAATGTATTATGTAAGCAAACTCTTTTGTTACTGGGCTATTTTCTCTTGTGACCTCTGATGTTTCGGTGCGTAGTGCAAGACTGACGTGTAAATGAAAATATGGCAAGACCTGGGAACAAAAGCTCATCAGGACTGCATGAGTCAGGGTGATTGTGTTTTGATGTTTACTGACATTAAATATATACAGATGAGACACCCTGCTGTACAGTTAAGGACCTGTTGCAGACTCCACAATGTAAAGAAAGTGAGCCTCCCAGAGATTGCACTGAGCAGCTGGCCCCAAAGCGAGCTGTGCGACTAATAATCTGTCCTCCTGACGGATGGGGTTAGATGGCTGTCATTTGAGCCCTGCTGATCATGCAGGCAGGAATATCTGCAGCCCCAGAGCGATGCGCTCACTGGTGGCATTTCACAGGCCTGCGGTCACCGTTACACTCATTGCTTTGGACCTCTCCATTTTCACACACTTCTTCAAAGCCCCTACCTGAGCATGCACACTCCTCTCTGGACTTTTCAGGACACTATAAAAATGTATGCTTACACTGCTTTGCTCAATCGTAAAAAAATAAAACAATGATAATATACTATAGTATATCGTATAATACAACAGGAATGGCAGACCTAAAATGAAACTAAGTTCTAATAAAGTTTTACACACACCCATTAGGAAACTAGAAAAGCAAAGTGCATGTGTTTATGATGTGATAATCCGTGCTGATATTCCATCTGACAAACACTAGTAAATGTATATATTCTCCTACACACCTAAATTGTGTATACTCTACATCTTACACATTTTTGGGAATTTCTTTTTTGAATTGTCTCTCAATTGATGTCTTTCACTCTGCGTCGTACACCAGTAAAATTCCTGATTTTGATTCTGAAATGTTATGATTAATGCTTAACACTCAGGAGATATGTAGTACAGGATCTGATTTGCACAATGTCTTTAAACATGTCAGAGGTAAAAGAATTTGCCCAGGGCTGAACACTCCTCTACACTCATTTTCATCACAACAGTTTAGTAAATAGACTGCAGAGTCTCATATGCATAGCAAGTCATGTTGTCCCAGGCAGTTAGGCATTGACAAAGATTTGCTTGTAAGCCAAGTGCAATACAAGCAAATATGGAGCGCTAAAAGAAAAGCCGGACAGTGGAAAAACTGTTATACTAATAACTTACTAAATAAAGTGCAGCTGCAAAAGTCCTTTGAAATAAATACATAATAATTCAACATGTCTCTTATTAACCCCACCTCCAAGTTTGAGTTGCTCAACCGTGCAATATAATATAAGGAGCGTTTGTGTTGGTTTACAGCCTATGACATTTCAAGGGAAAACTAAACCTACGTTTAGCAGGGAGAGGAGGTGGGAGAGCGTGCCTTTCAAACAATAACATGCGCGGGAAAAACAGGGCGGGCAGAGTAGGAGGAGGAGGGGGTAAATGGAACTCTTTTTATCTCGAGTTTCCCACATCCTGTGAACGACTGCAAACGCGGCCACCCAGTTTGAAAGAATGAGTGGAATGCGCCCATTCTCCCCGTCGCGCTTTGATGCGCAGTCAGTTGAGAGGCATTGTCAGGCCACTCGGCACAAAGAGCACGGTCCTGGACTTCAACTGCAGCCACCGCGGCGGCTCCGTGTTTAATGTGGAACGACGAGGTGAATAGCGGGACCGTAGAATGCCACTGATGAACTGCCCCCAGGTTGTAAGTGGGCCCTCGACGTGTCTCTTCGCGCAGCATGTCTTTATTGGGCCATGAGAATGCCTTTGGTTAAAGCCAACAGCAACAGTCTGTTTGTCTTTGTTTGCAAAGGAGAGATGCACCCCGCGGATAGGGGAGAGGATCAATTATAAGAACACAGAGACTTTAATTTCAATTATAATTACTGGCATGGAAAAAAAGTTTAATAAAATAGAACAGAAAGTAATGCTGTGATACCGCTCCTATACTTATTGAAACTCGTGTGTTATCTGTTGATACCTTCTACTATCCGAGTCAGTTTCCCTCAGAAGGAGGAGGGATGGTGGGGTTCACTTGGCTTTGAATTTGTATTTCCCTGCGACATGGATTCGTGATTATAGCTGTCTCCCCCTTCTTCCCCCCTTCTTCCCCCCTTTTGGCGCGTTTTGATTCCCGCCACGTCTGTGTCTGGCCCGGGGCGGGGTTCAGGCTGGGCTCTGTTTTTTTTTTTGTTTTTTTTTAATCGGTGATTGACGTGAGTTTGGAACGTGTCCTGGCGTTTTCATTGGCGCGGGGAGAGGAAAGGGGCGGCGGAGCGGCGCCTGCATACGCCCTCTTACTACTGTGTTATAAGCATCCTCCCCCCACGCTCTGTTTCCATGAGCCGGTGTCTGACGGAGGAATTGGTCTGCTCACCTCTCCATTTGTTTATATCTTTTACTCAAGTGATTACCACAACACTGCGTGGAGCGGATTCGCGTCAACCTTCAACGTGGACTCTTGTTTTATTCCTCCGATCAGGATTCTTTTCTGGCTCCGTTTCCCTGGATATTTCTCCCCCTTGAGAGGATCCCTACCGCGTGCATTGTGCCTGCAACGTGGACTTTAAGCTCTACACGGGGAAAGCCGCACTGGTGGAATTAAAATAAAAAAAGCTGTTTCTAACCAAAAAAGGAAGAGGATACTCGCGTCTGCGGCGGTCACCCTGAGAGGAATGCTTCGGTCCAAGCTCAATTCTCTGGCCCACATCTCCACCGTAGACATGCCGGCGAAAATCCAGCTCCATCAAGGTTAGACGCCCTTCCTCACGCAGTGTTGTCATGGAGGACGGGGTCGCTGTAATGGCTGGCCGCCCGTCCTCCCGTACTGATAGCTGCTAGTTTACCAGGGCGGCTGCTAGATCTCGCTATTTGTACTCAATAACCCCGGCCTTGTTGTGATCTCAATTCTAATTATAATAGTATTATGTTTGATGTTGTGACACCGCCCTGCTGAAGTCTGCGGTGGTTTCAGAGGGAAGAAGTTGCTCTGTGCCCAGGCTTTAACCGGCTGTGTGTGTGTGTGTTTGTATTGCAGTGAAGGAGAAGGAGCCCTTTGAGAAGCTTTACCAGGTCGGCGCGGTGCTTGGCAGCGGCGGCTTTGGCACCGTGTACTCCGGTACGAGGACAGCCGACGGAGCTCCGGTCAGTGCTCCATGTAGTTCTTCATTATACCAAATGTTAACTCAGGCACCTGCTTCACATGTTTGCTCGGCGAGCGTGTGTGTTGACGTGCTCTCTTCCTTGCTTTGCCAGGTGGCTGTCAAACATGTGGCCAAGGACAGAATATCCGAGTGGGGAGAGCTGGTAAGAGGCCATTTATACAAGTGTTGTATAATAAGTATCAGTATAAACTCATGTCTAATGATTATTAGCTCTGTGGAAGGGCAGTGTAAATAAGCTTACGCCGAGGTGAGACATGCTCATGTTGGACATTTTGTCTCCAGCCCAATGGCTCCCGGGTTCCCATAGAGATTGTGTTGCTGAAGAAGGTCGGGACGAGCTTCCGCGGAGTCATCAAAATGCTCGACTGGTTCGAGCGGCAAGACAGCTTCATCATCGTCATGGAAAGGCCCGAAAACGTCAAAGACCTGTTCGACTTCATCACGGAGAAGGGCGCACTACCCGAGGAGCTGGCGCGGAGCTTCTTCCGCCAGGTGCTGGAGGCCGTGCGCCACTGCCACAGCTGCGGCGTGGTGCACCGGGACATCAAGGACGAGAACATTCTCATCGACCTCCGCACCGGAGACATGAAGCTCATCGACTTCGGCTCCGGGGCCCTGCTCAAGGACACCATCTACACGGACTTTGATGGTGAGTGGTCGACCCCGAAAACGCCACCGTGGAGAATGTTTTAGATTGTTTTTTTTTTGCGGTCAAAAGAGCCGTGTTCATGTGTTTTGTAAGGGATGTAAACACCGCAGTCACCATAGGCCAGGGAACCTCTGTTATAATGTCTGCATCACACGCACGCATGTATGCCAGTTCATGCCGGCTGAGCATTATTGCTTCGGTTTTGGCGCCCCCCATTGTAGACCGACGGTATTTTTACAACTCAAAGTTTGTAAACAAAGTCACATGTCCCCTCCCCCTACCACACACACACACACTCTCTATCTCAGGCACTTCCTGTCACGCTCCCTGGCACCTGGGTCCAAATAATACCGTCTTACAGGGGCTCAGCTGCACACACTATAAAACATTTAACCCCTTGCAATGCTTTCAATGTGACTATACTACACAAATGTCAGAAATATAGTTAACACTTAAGAAATAACAGCACCGTTTTTAAAAACTTGTTTCCCCCTCCATTTCCATTCGATAGGCACAAGAGTGTACAGCCCGCCGGAGTGGATCAAATACCATCGCTATCATGGGCGCTCTGCCACAGTGTGGTCCCTGGGCGTCTTGCTGTATGACATGGTGTGTGGTGACATCCCATTTGAGCATGACGAGGAGATCACAAGAGGACAGGTCCTCTTCCGGAGGAGAGTCTCCTCAGGTAAAATCCCGCTGCAGTACCAGTTCAATTTTACCCTGTCCATGTGTTATATGGGTGTGTTATGTTTCTTACACAGTGGATTGCTCTTGACTTATTGGTTTTCCTCCTCCTCCAGAGTGCCAGCAGTTGATCAAGTGGTGTCTTTCTCTGCGGCCAGCCGACCGTCCTTCCTTTGAGGACATCATCAACCACTCGTGGATGCAGAGCACGTCCTCCACCGCCGTTCCATCCACAGTGCAGACGGAGAAGACAAACACTGAGCTAAGGCTGCACAGCATCGGCCACGAGCCCACAGCTTTCACACCCACCCCTGTGGCTGTGGCTCGGTGATGGCGAGTCTCTCTTGGCCCAACTGGGCTGCACCGACCGAAGATACTACTTACATAAAGACTTATGTAACAGACTTGAAGCCAAGCTCAAGTACTGACTGTCCCAGCACAGGCAAGAGGAAGGGTTCATGGACTGCATGCAGAGGAGGCCGAGCTCACCACAAGCCACCGTTGATTTCGACCTGGCAGGCCAGATTCTTTTTACCCTCACCAACCCAACTGCTTGATTTTCCTTGTCGTCGACATACGTCAGTGTCAGAGCATCGTCACTGCCGGCCACTGATCCAAGCAACCACAGTAGTTCAGTCCGTAGGAGAACATACTCTGTGTGCACCAAACTCAGTCATGTTACCTCTCGATGTGCTGTACTCTGCTCCCTCCCTTCTATCCCTTGCGGTCATGGAGTGGTAAGGGCAGAGATGTTGGCAAGTGGAGCATCATTTTCAATAAGTGCCTTCTGTGAGATTGTTGGGCCTGAAAATACTTGAATTTGTGGAAGCAAAAAGGTTCTTCTCTTCAACCTCTTTGTTCCTTTCTCCGTACAAGGCTTTATATCATTTATTGCTGGTATTTTTCTCTTCCTCTCATAGGCCTAGATCAGTAAAGCCTGTGGCATTCTTAACCACTAGCACACTACGTCAACTACTCCAATGTCATGAGCAACTTTACGACCTCATAGCTGCGGCAGCAACCTGTGCAAACAAGTCATAACAAAAAAAAACACTGGACTTACCTCACTCTGTTTACCACAGCATCCACCTCTACTCCACAACCTACGTTTCTTCCTCCTCACGTACTGTACGCTTTACAAACAGTAGGCTTGGGCAACTGCTCATCCACATCCACCTGAATGCACACCACAATGCAAACTGAAACCATACTGGAATACAACATCCTCTGCTCTTCATTCTTCAATTGTTTTCATTACATTTACACAGTGCCTCACACAGGTCTTAAAATCGGTGGGGACGAGAAATGTAAATAATAACAATATTTATTATTGCAGTGACTACTCTCTTGCGCCCTAGATGAGCTTTTTTTGTCACATAATTTATTTATTTATTTATGAGAGAATTTTGACTGTTTGTATTTCATTCCACAGTCACCGAAGGGCACACAGATTATTTAAAAGAACAGAAACAAGATGAATTTTATTGACCATATTTATGGCTTGAAATTTTTTAAGAGCGGATGTGTGTGTGTTTGTCTATGTATTGTAAATATGTAATTAGTCCTGAAAGCACTTCCATCTTAATGTATGTAAACAATGAACATCTACTGATGGTAACTGGTTTTGTTACGCTGTTTGCTTTGGGAGCAAACTAATTGTGAATGTTGGATCTTTGTCTGTTGAGTTTGTACGAATGTGTTTGTGTGTTGATGTGAGAATACTGTGTGAGATATGTACCGGTTGCATGATTATGGCTTGGATTGTTGTGTTTGTTATTTTTTCATCCATTCAAATTAGAATTGTAAATTATGTTAGAAACTATTTTTATACGATTTCAATAAATATTTTTGTAACTATGACACGCGACTCATTTGTATTACCTAGGTAAAAGTATCAAACAAAAACATTTTTCTAGATCCAAAGGTAATGCCTCTTTTCAAGAGCTAAGTTACACTTAACATCAAATGCACAACGAAATCTAACACATTGAGGCATGGATAATTTCACTCTGGTAGTTTTACTTAAAAGTTAATCTAATATTTGAAACCCCTGCTACTGACAACACCTGTTATTTGTAAGTAATAGTCTTCTACCAGTTAACAGCTAGGATGTGAGCCACTGCTTGACTTCATCTTACCACCAAGCAGCAGGTTAATCTAGACATTTGAGCAATGTTAGAGCGATGAGATAGCAGCTTTCACTGATCTGCTTTCCTGGATAGATATGATTTGTAGGTTGGTCCTCCTGTGGGACTCCTTGTCTCACTGCTAATCTTCCTGGAGACAACTCTGCTAAGACTCTACAAACAGAAAAAAGAAGATTAACTCAACAGCCAATTACGTGGCAGCAATACAGAGATGCAAATGTGAGCTTTTTATGGAATACCAGCTCTTTGATTTTTGATCCAGCAGTTTGCCACAGTTTGAGTTTGCACTTCCGGTCGGTGCCATTTCCAGTCACCAGTCTGAGCAGACAGGTAATCCCCCTGGGCCCTTTGGACACTACAATTGAATCCCAGGTTGTCTCAAATAGGAGAGCTTTCAACGGGATTTATTTGCCAGACAAATATGTCACACTATAAAATAGTAACATGTCAACTGATTTAGCTTTGTTCCTGAAGGGGTTCATCATCAGGTCTAACTTTTTGTCCAGCAGTGTGGTTTCTTCAACAACTTTGTCTGTTGTGTGCTAGGGCCATTAGTAGCATATTAACATGCCAGTTTGTTATCAGTGTAAGCATTTCTGTATCATAGCATGTAATTATTTGAGACACATGTCGAGACATATATTCTTATGTCATATATTTGATCTGATCGCCAAATGTCATCTCTGGCATGAATTTGAAATGTAGTGTCACTCTCATCCTTGGATCTCACACTGGCTTTTACCTGCAGGTATAAATTACACGATTTTGCTGAAGACAGTATTGGAGACCACAGGAGGTTTCTGCGAACAACACAATTAATTTCTTCTTTCCTTCTGAGAACAACATACCACACCAGAGAGTGCATGATGACTTGTGTTTTTATGCATGCATCCTAAAATGTATTAAAGTTGCTCTACAAGTTTTTCAGGTATGCATAACAAGCCCAATACCAGAACTCAAAATACCAAACCATACCAAATACATACTTTAAATAAATAAACCACAGTTACATTTGTGCGTCGGAGAACTGATGGCTGGCACCGGCGGGCTGTGCTTGACGTGTATCCATTTGTATGTACTGAAATGGACTAGAGTCTGTTTAGGTCTTGGGTATAACCCAGATTAATGGCTTAGACATCAAAATAGAGCAACATCTCCCAAGCAACTCCTCTTCAGCTCACTAATTAAGATTTTTTGCAATATGCAATTGAAACAAATGCAGCAAAAAACATAAAAATCTACGTGAATGACAACATCTGTGTGGAGGAATGAGGAGTGCAAACCTTCACATTAATAGTTGAAATGAATGTGGAAAAATATGTATCTGTACCTGTATCGCCCTATACAAATGTTGTTTGTCTATCACCATTATCCCTGTTCAAATGGCAGGGCTAATCATGCAAACTGTCTTTAGACTCGCATACAGAGTTAAGTACTTGCATGAATTGTTGTTGATGAGTCATACCGCCCTGCCTCCAAGTTCACTTGACTGCCTTTGTTAAACACTGTGTCAAGAGGAAACTAGGACACGGTCTGAAACAGCTACCACAATCATTTTACAAAGCAGTCTATGTTGAGCTTTGTAGAAGAAATGACACATTTGCAACTCATATGAGTCTCCTTGTAGAGAAGTGATGAGTGAGAACGAGTGATCCTTTGTCCATTTGATCACCATGGCTGAGATGTACAGTATGTTCTCATCTGTGCATTATTAATTCCTAGCAGGGTTTGTTGGCCAGAGTCTTCTCCCCTATAGGAGCAGATTGCCTCATGATCTTCATGTTCCCGTAAGTTGAGGGCTGCACCTTCTTCCTATGAAAAAGACACAGAAAGCCCAGCTCTTGCATAATGACCCTCCTCCTTACTGTGTGAACTGTATTAGACGCAGAGCTGAACTCGATGGTTAATGTTATCAGGAATTTCCATTAGTCTCCCTCCAAATTCCCACCCCATCTCTCTCTCTTTTGTCCGTCGCCATCATTGTGTGTTTGTCCGTGTTATATCGACCAAAAAACATTCTTGCTCATTCCTACAATTGTAGGGGTTCTGATTGTACCGACACGCATGACTATATAGGAAGAAATAACGTTTCTGCCATCTTTCTGTGTGGATGAGGCCCCATGCAGTGAACCTCGTACAGGAATACACACAGACAGTTATGGTGGTTAGCCCCTGTCTGCATCAGTTGTTCCAGCAGAAGTGGGGAGAATGGGGCTTCGTGCAAAGTGCGAGATGAGCTTCCTCCTCATGTTTCTCTGTGTCACTGCGGGGATTTCAGGCTCTAAGGAACATTTGTCAAGTTGCTATTTTGTAAAAATACTTTCCACTGAGCAGGAGCTCAGTGTTTCCATGTCTTCACAGTAAAATGAGTCACACAGTAGAGCAGATGGCTACAAGCCTGTGATCATTGAGTAATTATATTATATCTTTGCCTAATTCACTAATTTCATGCTAACATCTGGGTAATTATAACATTGTTTTCCCTGGCTCAAAATTAAAAACAATGTAAAGCTAGGCATCCTCAATTTTTTAATAAGCTTAATAAACCGCC
Source organism: Colistium nudipinnis (assembly GCA_016785305.1). NCBI lineage: Eukaryota > Metazoa > Chordata > Actinopteri > Pleuronectiformes > Rhombosoleidae > Colistium > Colistium nudipinnis. Next base: position 2,310,054 of record JAFBJU010000650.1, read on the forward strand.
TAAATAATTTAGTGTTGACAGGTTGTCTGAGACAGACACTAGGAGCTTGTTTAAACATCACCAAAGATGGGCATCAACAGATAGTTGGACTTAAGTGTTCAAAGGCACACTGGCCACCAGATTTAGTGCAGTGAGACTTTTTTTGTGATTATAGTTAAGCTTCAAGCTGGTATGACTTGAATAAGTGACACACAGGCCCCTCTTCATATAGGAGATCCCACACACAATGCTAGTATAATACACTGAGCTCAAAATGCATTGTCAACTAGTTCAACCAATCTGCTACCGACTCACACACACATCCAAACCGGAAGTGTAGTCAGTAAAATATGAATGTAATTAAAAAGAGATGAACCACCTTCAAATCCAATTATGTTTTTGTAATTAATATTTCATTATTCCTGAGGTCTCCTTTGCCTTTGTCTTCATTTGCAATATCAGCTCTTAAGTAATCATTAGCCTAACCCTAACCCTAACCACTATATAATGTGCTGCAGCTGCAGCACAGAGCAATAAAGAATTCTCATAGCACCAATGATGATAATTATATTTTCAGCTGCGATTACATCTGTAGGTTCATTGTAAACAGCCACGTGTGAAAGTGATGAAAGCAAAACACAGCAGATCAGCATTTGTTATCAACTCATGTTCCCATGGTGGTTTAATTTATGGCCTCATTAAGTAAGACCTTCTTTTTCTGTCTTCTGCATAAACTCCAATGTTTTCATTAGATTTGCCTGAGAAGAGCGCCGGCAGCCATTCCTTCTCAACTTGTAGTCACATGAAGGCAGTTATGTTGTTGATTTTGTGTTTCACATTTTTGTGAATGACTCAGAATTCACAACGAGAGAAGGAGAGAGAGAGCAAGAGAAAGAGGGTGGACAGCTTTGGGCCCCACCTCAAGACTCCCTCAACGGCCACGCTGGATCCCACGGTTTGTGGCCATCTCTGGCCGTGTTGTGCCTCCATGACTAACAAGCCTCGACATGGAGGGAGCGAGGAAGTCTATGTGGCTGAAGGTGCAGGTTGTGAGCCGGTTTGGCTTGAGTAGGCGACATCAGCACACATGTATCACCTTATTGTGCAAGTGCTGCTGTTGCAAGCTCCAATTTTTTGTGCTTCTCTCTCAATGGCGAGAGATTATGGGAAATGTGTGCATGTTTGTCATTTCAACATATCTTTGGGAAATCTAAAAAACTGCGACAGTTTCTCAGAGGAGGGTTCTATCTGTCAATCTGACAGCTGCTATGCACAATAAAACATTCTCGGAGCTAAAAGTATTTCTGATCAGATGATCCCATTTGTCAAGGTGGATTGAAATTTCGAAATCTACCCTATTTACACCTAACATCAAAATGACCTTTGGGTGTTCAGTTTGTGGTTGGATAGTGTTTAACTATGAAAGAACTGGTGTATAAGGACCCAAGATGCAATAACTACCAACCTAAGGGATGCATTATTGACAAGTGTAAATGTAGTTGTGTTGTCCATCCACATAGGACAGCTACGAGAGCAGAAATAATAATTGCATGTAACTGGTCCAAACAAAAAAACGTAGGCTAGCTAGGCAGCTAGCAGCAGCCTTCAGCAAGTAAACACACAAAGACCTCATCTATGGACATTATCAAAGGCACTGCTGGATATAATAAAGACCATTAAATGGTTCATAAAATAGTTTTGTGTTATCTGTAGAGATAAAGAGAACTTTCCATTGGTTCATCACGAAGAGCAACATTATAGAGTCACATCACATCATTTCGTCACCACACCCAATGATAAAATCAAAAAATGTGCATGGGAGCAGCTCTAACAAAATATTAAGCGGGAGTTAACCATTTGGGCTAGGAAATGGCTTGTTGGAATCAGGTCCTCTTTCCGGCAGAAAATACCAACAACAGATGGGACCTTTAGAAGAAATGCTGAGTTGTGGGCCAACACTGGCCAGTTGGAGTGTCTCACTGAGCACACAGAGGGCAGCTTCTCCTCTCATTGTTCGCCGAAAGTAAAAGATTTTCAGTTGGGTATTTTTTCCCAGGCCTGGCCCGGAACTGTGGGGGACCAGGAACTGTCTACTGCACTAGCTCAGTGGCTCTGTGTTTGTCTCCAGGATGCCTGTTGGGTTTCCAGGGGAGTGAGAGTAACTTGACTGAGCCAGGGGTGACCCTGACTTTCTATGTGGCTAATTCCCTCAGCAGCTGATAGGCTGTGTGTGTGTGGGGGGGGGGGGGGGGTTAGCAGATCTGATGCACAAATTGGGACGGGATCTGCAAAAAAAGATCCTGCCCTGCATTCATGATGGCGTGTGTGCAAATGCGTCATGACCTACGTCATTTTTCTTTATTAAACGTCCAATTACTGCACAGTCCTCAATGGAATAGTTTCACAGTCTTCAAAAATATTTGGGGAAATAATTGCTTTATAGCCCTATTATCTGGTGAATAAATATTTATGCAATGTTTAGGAATGAGTCCACAGACTGTTAGCTTTCCTTTGCACAAATACTGAAAGCAGGAAGAGAATACAAGCCTTACTCTGTCCAATGTCCAAAAATATGCCAGCCAGAGATGCTGCTTCCTGCGTGCTGCATTGGCGTTGTCTAGCATCCACAGCTAGTTTGGTGCCGGACAAGTTAAACCTGGTGACGAAGGAGCGGCAATAGCTAGGGGGCTGATCAAGCAAGCTTGCAACCAGGCCGACCTGTTTCACATTTCTTCCCCAGTGTGGAGAGACTCTGAGTTTGGATGATGAATTCATTTCAATTAAAGCAGCCATTATGTTGATGACACTGAACCTCATGTGTGGTCTACATACAGGAAGCAGAATGAAGGGAAAGTCCCAGAATAGAGGAAAAAATGTATCTCCATAAACACTGGTGTGGGGGGATTAAGAGGGTTATCATTAACATTCATCCCTCCCAGAACTTCCCCTTTAAACTCGCATCTCTCTGTGAGAATCTATCTGAGGTTTCCATTGAGATTCCTAGGGGGGAGTGCTGCATTCCTATTCGCTGACTGACTCACCGCATTACACAGTGAGCCGGCTGCTGCCACGTCCTTTAAGGGAAAAGGACAGCTTGCTCTTCCTCTCTGTCAGCGGCTGAGAAAAAGGAACACAGCGACACTAGATATGGAACCAGAAATGACAAAGCACAGGCGCGTGTGCATCACACGGTGCACTCAATGTTGTCTTTTTCTTGCAGTGTGCGTGTGTGCTTTAGTTGTGTGCTTACACTGTTCTTCTGCTGGAACATATTCTACAAACTTTAACATGACATTGAGAAAGAGCTACAATAATTCCCAAACAAGACAGTCGTAGGAAATTTCCTTTCCCAATAACAAGCCAGCTTTATGACACTTGGCTGCAAGCAGTAGCACAATAACAACGACAGTGTGAGGGCTAGGTGGTCAAGAGGGAACCGACCAAACAGCAATGTGATTACTTAGCCTCAAATGTAATCAAAGATTTCCACCTTTGCACTTTGCCTTTCCCTTTCTCATCCGGCTCTTCTTGTCTGTCTTAGCAAATATTTGTCATAACCTCCCCACCCACATACATTCCCACTAGCTAGCCCCTCCCTTCCACACTTGCTGCCTTCCCGTAAAGATGCTGCCTCACTCACTTCCTCATTCCTGAAAAACCAATAAAGAACACTGATGTGGCAACCTTCATACTTCTGCTTGCTAGCACAGGCTGCAGGGGCTTTGATCGTCAGTGAGTGGGTGTTTGGAAATGAGATGTTGGGTCATTCTTTGATGGGTTACGATCAACAGTGAGGCATGAAAGGGATGAAGGTGCTGTAGGCTGGTTAATATCGATAGTGTGTCATAACGCCTGCAGGTATCAGCCATGTTGTGGAGGCAAATAAACAAAAGGAGTGCGGGTTGAAAAAAATTAAACACCTAAAAAAAGAAAAGAAAAATCTAGCTTAGAAAATAACACATGGAGCAATCAATGAGAGAAAAATACCTTGGCAAATAACTTTCTAATATTACTACTACTACTTGGCTGCTAACGAGATTGTGTGTATGTGTTTGTGTGGCGTGTGTGCATGTTTGTGTAAACTGTGAAATAATCCTTAAATTACGGATAATTAATGAAAGAATATGGTTGTCATGACTAAGGCTGACGTTTTGGGTAGTCATTTATGGACCATGTCCTTTTGTAAATGTACACATAAGACAAGATAACCCCTCTATTTTGTTTAAGCTAAAATTGTGTAAAATATGTATATACAATTTGAATGTAAGGTTACATCTCAATTGTATCCCTTAAAGCACATTTATGATCCGCGTTTTACCTGTTTTATTTTATTAGATGCGAGTGCATCCTTCCCGGCTCCTGCAAGGCTGATGGTTACTGCTGAGTAAGGGGAGCCTGTCAGTAGCCATTGATCATTCTATGACATTTAACTCCTCTAACTATGCTCTCTGAGGTTTCTAGTGAGTTGATTGTTAATCAGTCATTAAAAGACAAAAACAGGATTTATACAGTCTGCATTTTGTAATAATGAAGAACTGGAAAAAGAACAAAAACAGGAACTGACCTTGAGTCTTCCTGTGTGTGTGTGTGTGTGTACATGAGACACATGGGAGGTCCTATCTGTTGAAATTCTCTGTCTCTGTATTGACTGTTATTGGCTACTTTCACCACAGTAGACAGAATGTTATCACGAAAGTGGTGACAGAACAGATGGTGTTAATACCCTACAAACCATGCCAATAGGCCTAGTGTTGATATTACACTACACTACACATATTAATGTAGGCACACATGGTACACTGTCAGACATGCGAGAGTCACTGCAACACTCACCGCAACACAGCATATATACATTGATAATGAGGCAGATATAAAAATTGCATACAGTGATACACTAAGGTAGTGTTTCCTGCTGTCAAAACACTTTTTCATAAATGAACATTAACACAAGCACAAAACAAACGATTTTAGATTATATTAAAAGCCTATTTTTAACAGAATCATAAACTTGAATGATCAGTAGTTACAGATCACAGTCTAGGTTTGGGCAACACTAGAATGATAACAAATATAAGTAGATTGGGGGTTTGAGTTATTTTAACGTTAAAACAAATATGAGGTTTCTGCAATTCCATATGTGATATCAATTAATTCCACATTATCTTTAGATTTTTGGAAGCCTGTGAAAATCAGTTGTAAAACTATAACAGACACACACTTGCCATTTGAACCTACACTTGATGGATACAAAATCTATATTTACTCTAATTTCAAATACAAGGACTCATGGCACAAGACAAACTGACACAGGACAGGAGAAAACAAGGACTATATTTATCCATAAGGTAATGGGGAACAGGTGGAAACAATCAAGGGGCAAACACTGACGATGGCGGGAAAACACACAAGGACAGGAAGTCAAGGGATCTGGAATGACAACAAGATGTTAGTACGCGATAAAAAACAAATGAGGGACAGGACTAGACATGAGTGAAAATACACCAGGCATGACAACCAACCTTTTTTGAGACACCACAGGTGAACCAAATGCAGAAGCCTGCACTAAATCCATCTAGTTAAATGTGAGCGGATGGCAGGAAAGGTTACTGGATCCCCAAAGATAATGACATCTTTCCTGAGGGGAGCATGGATGTCTGCACACCATGTACTTTCAATCCATTCAATTTTTGATATATTTCACATGAAATCACAATTCAGCATCATTGTGTATGAAGAGGATAAGCCAGGAGATCACCCAGGTCATGAGGCTGCATCATGTGGCAACCATGATTCTGTGTATAGAATTTAGTGCCAAGATGTTGAGATTTTTCATTTCAACTGGTGGAAAACTCCCTGAAAATGTCACTGCAATCCATATGATTTAACTTTTTTAAATATTTTGCAAAAATACAAAATTGTCAATGTCAGGGTGAGGAAGAGTCAGGCAATAAACCAAGTAGGATTCATCCCTTGAGGGCCTTGAATATCCATACACCATTTCCTGGCAAGCAGTCCAAAGATTGCCAAGATATTTTAGATCAGATCATTTCAGTGAACTGACCATTGAACTGTCTGCGACATTGCTGAATTAATGCCTCTTACACAGCTAAAAACAATATTACATTGTACATAGCTTCCTCTTTGGAAATTACATTTTAGCATAAAATCCCTTGCACAAGAAGGAAGCAGTGTTCAGCTTCAGAGAAAATAGGGTAAATCTGCATTTTCGTGGACACTGTCTGATAAAGGGATTAAGACTTAAATGGGCTTGTAGAGAAAAGTCAGGTTACTTATGGAGTGTATTGTCTTTAGTAGAATGGTGAGATCAACTTCCTATGGTTTTGATAGTGGCTGCAGCGACTGAAAGTGTTATTTGAAGGAATAGTCAAATGTCCTTGCTCGTGGAGATAGTTAAAGGATGTGCTGCAAGAAAATGTGCCTTTAAGTTAAGTTGGGATTTGTTGTTATTTTCAGTTTATTGCATTTATTGCATTGTGATGTTGACATATATGTTTCCTGTGATGAAATAAAATGGAAATCCCTGGGAACCTCTGAAGTCTGTAGAGTCTGCCCACCTACTACCTTACAGACACAGGGTAACAAAGGTAAATTCAGAGATGTTTCCTTGCAGTAAAAGAGGAAAACGACCACTGATGCCACAACAGGAAATGGGGAGTTGGTTATAGCAGAGAATGTAAAAGGCAATGGTACAATGAGAGCCGTGGGGCACATGTTCCAACCACAGCCACTGGTGATTTGACTTCCAGCTATTCTTGTTGTAAGGATGTAGTCGTGGAACAAAGCAACGGGTACTATTATTAAAAAAACAAACATCTCTCCCGTGCTGTGTCCTCTCCTTGTCTCCCCTTACAGAACCAGAGGATAAGATCACACACCCAATACTAAGAAATTGTACGAGATGCTGTTCACAAACACTTGCCAACCTCTAAATCGTGCTGACGTTTATTGCTCCCCGACCTTCCCCATTGGTGCAGACAAAAAAAAGAGCACATTGACTGCGACCCACTTCCCTCCTGACATGAGCCACATCTTGATTCTCCTACATGCATTCTAATCCACATTCTCTCTGCTCATACTCAAGAGAGAGAAAGAGAGAGGTCGCTAACTAGGCCAACGCTTGTGTAACTGGCTTATTACACAGTGAACATTTGGTCTCCAGCTGGACTGTGAGCAGTCTGAGTAGTGGGATTTGAAGAGAAATAGATGACAGAGCTGCTGATTCTACAGTATTTCAGGAGAACCGTCATCCCACCTGACCCCGTTTGACACTGGCTGATGACATGAAAGGGCAAACACTTGCTATTATGTGGAAAACAATCACAGAGGGACAGATGCATTTTCAGCGGTAAAAATATAATTTCATAACCCCCACCGCCATTGGTTTAATGTGAACTTCACGCAGTAGTGACGCAACACTGAACACAAACTATGGATTGAGCGAGCTGATCCTACTTTTTAAACTCGGCCAATTGGCTCGTTCAACTCTGTAACCTCACATTCACTCTCTCCGTGGGACGACAACATCAAAGTACAAAATACAGATGTGATTCTCTGTAGCTGATGTGGCAGTCGGAGTGTTTCCTGTGGGAGATCCTCTGGTGGTGACGGCCCTCACACACAATGACCCAGATCGCTGTTTGATGACCCGGGATGCTTACGGGAATGTGTTAGGTTTTCAGGTCAGAACCAGAGTTTGAGGAAGGAAAACATGAAGTGCATTAAAATACAGAAGTAGTTGGAAATGGTCAATTTTATAAGGATGGAAATTATTATTGGAGAACACACCACAACGAGTAAACTTTATGACTGTAGTTTATGACATGACAAAATATATTATCCATTCATTTAAGTTACTTGACAGTCCACGACATTATACATATATTATATATGTATACACACAGGCACACACGTACACACGCACACACACACAAACATACACATTATACTGTTGCTCCAGGTACTGTTTTCTCTTCATTTTGCATGGTGTTTACTGTTTTTGAGGAAAATGCCTTTGCTTATGCTGCTACCTAGTGTTAATTGGGGAAAAGGCAAGGTGCTGCATTTTTATAAAAAAAAAATGTGTATATACGTCCATGATAGATAGATTAGTAACTTTTTTCATTACATATTATCACATAACACATAATAATAATCACATATTGTTGATTATTGCCATCCCTCCACTTTGCGTACTTTGTAGAGCTGTAGCTGACAAATAATTTTAAGTAACAATTTATGTGCAGAATTTAAATTTTATTTACAACATTTCAAACATAACATTTCAAAATAAAGAGTTTAAACAAAGACTGTGAACTGTTACCATCAAACAGAGAAAAGCAGCAGATCATCACCGAAAGCTCCACACACACTTGTACACTTACAACAAACAGAGCATCCTCAACAGCTCTCCTTCCATCACTTTTAACCTCAGCCAGTGTTCTATGATAAAGCAGAGATGTGGAAGGACAAGTGTAGTCTTTTGGTTATGATCTGTCACAACTGTATCTCACTGGGATATGTTGGAGTATCATTGAAATGAAGGCGTGAAGCTTCTCAAATAACCCATCAGAGACATATAAGACATACAGGACGCAGTTTTACTGTAAACTTTGATGCCACAATGTCCAGGCATACATATTGTAGTTCATCAGTGATTGAAACAGGTTTGCTGTGAAATGTTTGCAGAGGAATGTCTTGTTTTAAGAGACCATTGTAGTTGTAGGCCGGGGGGGAGGGATTACAGATTAAAAAATATGTAACATATGTTGACGTGACAAGAAAATTATTCACACTATGTTCTGCATGAAAAGCCCAGCAGAGGCTGCATTCTATTTTTTTTTATATGAAACACGGATAAGATATTCTGTTGCTGCAATTTAATCTTTTAAAATTCAGTGTTAAATCATTCAATTGCCTATTTTTCTGTCATTTATTATTATTATTTATTTGGTACAAACAAACAAACATTTGTTTCTTAAATTTCAGGTCACACAAATGCTGTAGATCTATAATATATATAATAATATCATGATATTGTTTTTTTTCTACATTATCAAAATGAACTAAATCCACAGTAAAATGTAAATATACATACTTTCTTTGGCTCAATCATTTCAGAATAATTTGTTCAAAGACTTCAGTTTCTAATTCACTGTTACTGAAAACAACGAAGTGACTAGTATCAGTAGAGGTATGTCTTGTTAGTTTACTGTCTCAAATATATATAAAAAAAAACACAGTACTCAGCATAGTTCAACATAGTAATATAAAACCCCCACAGCAAAAAACAGCTGTTTATTAAGGACACTTACGCTGTGGTTTACTGAAAGTAAACCACAACGTGAAACAGAGTGAACATGTTAATGTATTATCCTCATTAAAGGAAGGTGGGTATGTCCATAAAAGTTTTTTTTTTATTAAATATTTGAAAAGATTTACTTTTATTGAGGAATGAAATGCAGTGTGTTACTGAACTAAGCCTGTTGTAATGTTAACATGTTTATGATCATAATAAGCCCCCGAGTGTGTATTTGAGGGAGCACAACAGACATTGATTTAAAGGCGCAATAGTGAGTTCAGAGTTTACCACTATTTTTTGTTAAAAAGCCCAGCAGGAACAGGTGGAGATTCTCAGATGAGAAGAGGATTGTCCAGCACAGACACTCCTGCCGCAACGCCTCCGTCTGCGTGTTCTGTACTCTTGGTCCGTAGCAGATATCCTGCGCACTCATTCAACACCATGTGTTCACCGTGTCTGCATGGGGAAAAATTCGGAATAAGAACAGTTATTTCAAAGCAACATTTAAATATGATCACATTGACAATTTACTAACGACAACATTTTATACTTTGACTAATAGATCCTGTGCAGTGATGCTACGTGCCAGGTGCTTAAGTTCAATTCAGTCAATCTAGTGTTATTCAACCTTTTTTAGGCACCGCACATTTTTGATATTTAAATAATCCCGGGGCACACCACCAACCAAAAATGTTACAAAATGAGACATTTTGTCCTAATACTGTGTATATATAATGACAATTTAGTGTCTCGGCTTGTTTATACTCACTCAGTGTGAAATCTGGGCCTGTTTAGAAATGATTTGCTGTGACAAATTATTATTGGATACTTTCCCAAGGCACACCTGATGATCGCTCAAGGCACACTAGTGTGCTCAGACATAGTGGTTGAAAATCCCTGAGATAGACATTACTTTCACTTGACCAATAGAAGCAGAAATACCACTCATTCAAATCAGTTTATGTGAAGGGTAGAAATGCAGTAGAAATAATAGGCCCTGTAGACTATTCTTTCACCAACCCATACACAGGCAGTGGTAGCAATATTTGCATGTAAATATCAACCTACTACTGTACTCAGAATAGGACTTGCCTTATGTCATCAGTATTATGGTAGTCCACTTTTGGTGAATGATTTAATCAACTGCTGTTTCCAAAGTCAAAAATGAAGTTACCACGGAGATGCACCAAGACAGGCATTTAAACCCCATTGCTGGGTTGAATGGGGCAAGTACCGGTAGTTTAAATATAAGATCTTAGGTTTGATGAAGTTCTAAAAAGAAGCCTAAAAGTTTGATGCATGGTTTAACTCACACACCGACATAAAATAAACAAACTTATGGGGAAAAAAGTATACTATTAAATATCAGCTACCATCTCGACACTTAAATAGCTCCAGGTACTTTGTCATTGACATAGTGAATACAAACCTGACATATGCTCCAAATGCTCCCAGTTCGCTGATACAGTTAGTAATCTTGAGGGGAGCATCTCGCCTCATCAGGTAGTTCTGTGAGGGGGCTGGATGGATTTTATCCATCAGAATATAAGCCATTCTCTCTGGAGTTTCCTTAATTTCCTCCAGGACCTTACAAATATCTGATCCATAGATGTTGTTACCTAGGAAACAACATTATAAATGCATGTCATTAAGAAAAGGACTTTCCTTTTAATGTTTTTGACACAAAGTAAAAGTTTAAGCAAAATACTAAAAAGTCAATAAGTTGTTGAGTCAGAATACAACAATTAATAGTCATATTGATATTAATATATATAATGACATAATATTTCAACTAGGATTTGACTTGAGCCTTGTTTTGAACTTGTAAAACACTAGACCTAGTTATACACCTGCCTCCTACAGAAGTTTAACTACAGACATTATGCATGACAGTTTGGTCAGTGAGCCACTTTGAATAAATGTATTGATTTTCTGCTTACATATTTTGTGGTCCCAGAAAATAATGTCCTGAAAGAAAAACCTAATGTCTGTAGCATTCTGTGTGCGCGTGTGTGTGTCTATATATATATATATATACATATACACATACATACACTAATATATATATATATATACACACACACACACACACACACACACACACACACACACACACACATATATATATATATATATACTGTATATATACACACATATTAGTGACAGCTCTGTTCACATTCACATTTCTTTTCATTCTCTTATGGAATATTGAGTGTGACATGTAGCCTACACTTGTACTGTAATCGTACCTCCACCTTCTCGCTGAGGCTTCAGGACATAGCGGTCTGGTGCTGCCAAAGCCAACGCCACCGTTTTGTCACCTTCCGGGCCCTGAAGGCAGCAGCCACAACAGCATAAACAGAAAAAAAAGAGAGCAGAAGGAAACCACAGGACATTCAGTATTATTGTAGCAAATTAGAGGGCAGATATATAGCTTCTGTATTCAGCATAAGTCACAAGGTGGCGCTGCGGTACTGAGAACAATGTAATACTTCTATGTTCTAGGTCAGCCAACTACCAATACATAATTTAACAATGAACCTTTCTCCTAAAACTTAAAAAGGCAAAATGCATAATTTTCTTACCATGTCTAAAGTGTAGAGTCCAGCGAATGTTGCTCTGATCTGCTCCACTACCTGAGGCTGGCCAGGGAAGAACTTCTCCAGAACTCCAGATTTTGCGAGGACCTGTTGGACTTTCTTAGTTCCAGCCAGGTGGCTGCTGATGTCTGGACATTTCACAGCCAGTGAGCGCTCAATCAGAAGACGAGCATCCCAATTCTATAAATTGATTGATTGATTCAGAGCCTTCTCTATGCTTTACACTAAGGTTTGTCAGGGTACAATATAAATGGATATGTTTCATTCACGATAGACAGCTATATTGAATTGGCCACTGATGGCTTGAAATCCCAGATTAAGCTATTGTGTAAAGTAGAAAAAAAAATCCTCACAATTCAGTGTCCGTTATAAAATTAATTTAGGAATCTTACAATTGATATTAACATCAATTCACACTATCTCGACTGCTGGTCATACACTTTATCAAGTTTGCCAATCTGGTTCAATTGGGTTGACAATTTTCAGGGTATTTGATGCATGGCTAGTTTGATATTCCTGACAGGGCAGAGGGCACATTGTCCAGCATAGACACACTGTTGTTTTTCTTTGGGGAGGTAGGCAGCGTGTGACCACAGGCCGACACGCTGACACAGACACATTTAGTGCTCGCACAATGCAGTTTAAAGCAAACTTCTCACCCCTGATCCCCAGTTGGTAGCCCAGCCCCAATAAAGGGTTGTTGTTGTTTGTTTGAAATTGGCCATTGTCCTCCTGCTCTGCTTTCAAATGGGAGTCAGCCTCATTGTTGGCTTCCCTTTCATTCTTTGGAGAGAGCCTGTCTGTATGTCCTTATCGCCATAGGAATCCTGCTCTGTCCCAGCCCTGCAATTGGGCCGTCTCTTTCCCTGCTCACTTCCCTGTAATCCCAAGAAACCTCCTCTTTTTTTTTTTACTTTACCATTCAATACTGCCTTGGACATCTGCTTTTGTGTCCTTTCCACATGTCTGTTGCATAACCAATTCAACTGCCAGACCCTCATGCAGTCAGATTGTAATACGTCTGTTAGCAACTTAAGTCTTAGAATAAACAACAATAAAACAAAGTCTTCCATCTCAAATCCAATAATAAAGAAATCAGTTGAGAGACCTGTTCATCAATGTAGTGCTGGGGCATGTAGCCATTCCTGAAGTACACCACTGCAACCTCTTGGCCATCACTGAAAATAGAGTGAGATAAATCTGTAGTTAGTCAATGGAAAAAAAGAAACCTTTACTAATATGTACATCATAGTTTTAATTTGCGAATGTCACATTTTTAATTTTCATTCATGAATGCACAGAATCAGACTTACACAAAAAGCCTCTTGTCTTTATCAAGGGATCCCGTTTTACAAACATCAGAAAACCGCTTCCTTGTTGTGGGAATGTCCCTGAAACACATTGAGAATATCCATCCTTGTTTAGTGTGCTGTCCAAAGGGCCACTGCCTACTGGATAGTGGCCAAACTTTTCAGATACAATCAAGAATGCAGGAACAGGGGAACAGGGGAGATTTCAGATAAGGAAGTGAAATATGCCAAACAGGGCACAACACACAGAAAGAATAGACCACAGGAAATAACATGAAATCAAAGACACAGACACATGTATACATTGATAACATATACAAATGTTGGTTTGTGTTCAAAAGGAATGCATTACTTGTTAAATTGCAGCTCCTCAGCTTACCTCTTCCACAGTTCATACTCAATGCATCTCTGGTCAAAGATGTTCCTCTGGGTTTCTTCCACCAAGAACATGATGACAGCTCTGTAATGAAAAAAAACTCCAGCTAAAAAGACCTATCAGACCTTTCCAGCAATAAGCTGAATAATTAGAATAATTAGCACCCTATACAGTATATGGTAGGCTCAATTCCTACTGTACCAACCTAAACCTGCTATTTTATCATTCTTAAAGACCAAATATCTTTGATTCATTATAATGTTCTTTCATGTTGAGAGGCAACTCGGTCTTAATTTAAATATCAACTCTGAGCTGCGAGTCAACTCTTAGCCATGAGTGAGCACGTTTCATCATCCAAAGTTTGTTTTGTTTTGTTTTTTACATTGACATGAATGAGTTACAGTAATGCTAAGGAACAGAGTCAGAAGAACACAAATGCGTAACCAAGCCAAAATACAGTATGGACTGTACTTAGTTCCCACCTTTCTGATCCATAGAGCTCCCAGGCTTTAGCAACTGCCCGAGCCAGACCAGCAGCAGGATTATTGTCCAGGATACGTTGGCTCTCCTCCAGCCGGCCAGCCACCTTAAGCACCTGTCTGTCAAGCAATAAGGGGTCAATGTTTCATTCGTAGGATGTTACATTTGGAAATTCTTTAATTATCCTGGCAGTCGGTGCCTGACCAATTTGCATTTATAAATAGGTGAGGAACCTCTATTTGCATCAGAAATATTGATCCCCTGAAGGGTGTTCCTCACAGGTAAGCAAATGTCTTTTTAATTACATTTGTTAGGGATGAGAAACGTCTAACCTACCGGTGTAAATCTGGTGTGCGTGACGCCAGACCTCCAAAACTAGCTGCAAAGGTGTTGATCTCTATCTGCTTCAGAGACGACGTCCCATCCTCTCTTTGGTCCAGCATGTAATCGGAACGATTGAGACCCAACACAATAGACTGGGGGGAAGGTAATGAAATAATATTCATACTATGTAGATTATTACAAAGCAATTACCAAAACATGAGGATTCAACTCAGTTGGCCACTGATGTTGTGTAGAGGTGAAACATCAAGTATATTAGCCAGATATAAATTGAGTTTGATCAAAGAAGTTTCATTTCATGACATAATCATTTGGATTAATACAATCATTTATATTAATTTCATAAAAATACCACATGCATACAGATTATATTATCTGTTCTGATATTTCAAACCAGTAATTCACATAACTGCAGTCTGACAGTGGTAAACAGACATACCTGAGACCTTCCCTCTTTCAGGATCTGTTGATGGATCCCAAACAACTTTGCAGTGAAATCATCCACTGCAATGGTGCTATAAGACAAAGAATGTCATTTACTTTACAACTTATTCAACAATCGCAATTTGCCTTTAGGAGTTAACAAGCTGTCCAGGGTGTGGCATCCAGTCCTTAACTTTCAACAAGGGTGGGTAGGAACAAGGCAGAAAGAGAGAGAGAAGTGCTTCTCATATTACAGTAGGCTCATATATTACCTAGCTAGAGAATCTTGCAAAAAGTCTGGATCCTGGATGATCTTGTCCACTAGGATATTTTGGTAGGTTTGCACTGCCATAGCCTGGAGGAACACAGCTTTGGGCACAGGAGTTGGAAAGAGCGTGAATGGAGTGTAGGTCACCAACTAGAAAGACAATTTATGGAATAAAACAATACAGACATCAAAATGCTGCTCATTTAAAACATTTAAAATTAATGGGTTATATAGAACAAATTCCTGAATTTCACATTATTCACATTAAACATGCCTGTTTCAACATCTATGGCTTAACAGCCCACTGATACGGAACCATTGACTCTTACTGGCTGGCGTAATTTTTTTCAATCACAAACAAGTTCATAATTATGACAAAGCAGAGCACAACCTTTTATTAAATATGCAGCGAGCTCATCACATCAGCATTGAAAAGCTCAACTGCCAGCTATGAAGTCAGACTGCTCCTTAAAACACTATTGTGGCACTCAAACAGCTTATTGGAATTCAGGAGGTTGAATTCTGCCAGATTTTAGGAATATAAAATACTATTAAAAACATGCAAATGTATTACACCTTGCAAAAATGGTTTCTGGACTGGCAGAATATGTATCAGACTGGCAGACGCTACTATAATATTATACGATGTATAATATCCAATGCGGGTAAAATATATGGCTGTGTTTCCACATCTCACCTCCGATGAGTTGGGAGTCTCTTGGGTCCTCATTAGGACACCATGTTGAAGTGCTGCATCTTTTGCCACCTCTGCTAAGTTCTTGATCAGTGCAGTATTCAGGATCACCTCGACTGGTATTCCCTGTGCCATTCTGATTCACAGGATATGTCAAGAACATTCTAAAAGTCAGCTGTATTATGCAGTAAGATCATACCAAAGTCCAATGCAAAAACATCACCAAGTCCTATTATGGAAAAATGAATTATAACACATTTTCATATAAATGGTTTATATTATTTACCACTGCTAAAAAATACATTTGATAATAACAGGTTTCAATTTTGTATTGGAGTTTGTTTTCAGTTTTGGACACTCTAATTGGTCTACAAATGTACGTACCCATGTACACATTGACAAATTCACAAAGCTTATGTGGTATATTGTTAATCCTGACAGGCTGGAAAATGGTGCATTGCTGGTGCTGCTGCTGCTGAAGAACAGTTGAAAGAATAAACTATAGTACACAGGAACAGTATATAAAAGACAATAATTCGTGAAACAGCTGGGGTAAATATTACATGTGGAATCAAGGAAATGTTTTTTTATGAAACAAGGCATATATGGCTGCATTATTATTTTGAAGATGATGTTAGAAGCATTTTTTCTGTGCTGGTGAGTCAGATGGAAAGAAAAAGCAAACCAAAATATGTATACTGTTAAGATACCTGTTTGGTGAGAAGTTGAGTTAAGAAAGAAGGGGCCATAATGAAAGTGTTTTTTATGTAAGTTCCCCGGGCAGTGGGGTCTGCGTTCTGATTTCAACTCAAAACAAAGCTCGTGCCTCCAAAACGGGCACATTTTATAAGGAAGAAAGCTACCCAGGCAGGATTGTTTTAGAAAATGTTCAGCCCCATTACATTTGAATGTATTGTTTTGCATTCATAAAATCACTACTTCCTTTGTTCACTGTTAAACTCGAGTGAACCAGAATTATTTCTTTTCCTGATTTTCAATGCCAGTAATTAACTGGCTGCCGTGTGTACAGTTGCTGTGACTGCAGTACAGAGGGGTGAATCCGTCCCGCCTGAGTCACTGCTCCATTACTTTGCTGTGGAAGCGTGAGCGCTGCCTCCCTGCCTGAGCGTTACCTCAATCGTTTATCGATCAACCAATATCCTGAAGTGACAGGAAGAACGACGACATGCGGCACAAAAGTTGAAATGTTGTTAGCGAACACGTTTAACCACCTACCTTCCCGCTGGTGGTACTCTCCGGTCAGTGCGTTTTGTTTGTCCGTCACAAGTACGGCGTGTCCGTGTGCCGTCAGCTTCTCAATGCGTCTTCTTCTCCTGCTGTTCCACAATGCACAGCTTGCACCAGGAGACAAAAAAACAACCTTTGAAGGGAAGCCGAAGGTACAGGACGCTCACGCGCACGCTGGCCGCCGCTGATTGGTCGATGCGAGTCTGCTACCGGTTTTGCATCAGGGCCAATGATTTTCTCAGACAACCGATGACCAGAACGTCACAGGAACGCTGCAGGCGGGTCCAGGCGGAGTAATGAGCCCAGAAGCTGGGCGTGTTCTTTTGTCGATGAGCAACCTTGTAATAACAAAGGCCATGCTCAACCATGCCGTATATGCTCTGCGTTTAAATATGTACAGAGCAAACACATTCATGGATTTATGGAGGAGTTTTAAATAAATTAGCTTGAAGTCAAATATTCTGAAGGTCAAATCTATCCCCAGGTTTACACAACAACCGATAATGGATAACACTTCAATGCTACATTAAATATTATAATTATTTATTTATGTATTATTATTTATTATGTTATGACTGATATTTTTTAATTAACATTTGTCACGTATCCCCTGAAACAAAAAATCACACTGGGATTCTCTAGTGATCGGCTTACTCCACACCAACAGAGGGAGCTAAATATTTTTTTTGGTACAATATGTTGCAAATCTCGGCCTTTTAGCTTCCTGGTTCTGAACAACCATCCCGAGGTTGCCTGCCTGCAAACCCACAGGTCAACAAACTGATCACTGGGCTCAAGGTCAGGTTTGTCATAAACAAATGTACTTGGATCATGTCACTTTTACACCACATGGCAAAGAGGGGGCAGTGATTTATGTACATAAAGTGATTGAGTCCATGTATTTATGCTCTTGGTTTGAATGTGTACTTGTAGATGGAGAGTAGTCAGCTGTCGAGGACGGAGGCGTTGGCTTGCTCTAGCTGCTCCCATGCCTGTCATGTGATGCTCTACTC
Source organism: Colistium nudipinnis (assembly GCA_016785305.1). Classification (NCBI taxonomy): domain Eukaryota; kingdom Metazoa; phylum Chordata; class Actinopteri; order Pleuronectiformes; family Rhombosoleidae; genus Colistium; species Colistium nudipinnis. Next base: position 2,328,106 of record JAFBJU010000650.1, read on the forward strand.
AGACACAAAATCTCAGCTGTTTGGTAAAATTCCCATCAGACATATCATACTGGTCAGTATGAGCACAGAGTTTGTGTGTATTGATGGTTCTTTATAGTTCTTGCATAACCTTGCATGCTCATGAATAAGTGCAAAGGTCATACTCGAGTCACCTTTTGCTCTGCCTGTTCCTGTTCACATTCATTCACTCATGTTTGTGTCCACGCCTCTGTGTTTTTGGCTGTGCTTTGTTTGTGCGGATGCATCAGTGTGTGAGTGTTAACAGCCTCTGTCATTTCCCATAGATGCAGATGCGCTTTGACGGTCTGCTGGGTTTCCCTGGCGGGTGAGTCTTTCATGGCAGTGCTTTGTTTTCTACTTTAATGTGCAGAGGTTTGTTTGGCTCACATTGAGTTTGTCACAGAGGAGCCCTGTCAAAATATATAAAGCTGCACAGCACAGATTAAACACTCACGTATTTCCACTCAGATTCTCATACTGCTAGGCTTTACAGTGAAAGATTAAATAGGAAAATATACATGGAATGTTTCGCTCTAAGGTGCCTTACCTGGCCATAAAAACCTAATTTACACATTTAAATAAACAACTTAACAAGAAGAGAAGTCTCAAAATTGATGATGACTTGCAAAACTTAAAGGTAACTGTGAAAGCAAATGGAAAGTAGAACGTGCTCAGCGAGCAAATACCTCCACCAAACACTAATAATAATAAAGATACATTACAAAATTACAAACACATTTGATTATGAAGGACATCTTTCCCTTTTTACCATCAGGGAAACAAAAGATTAACAGCTGCTGACCTCATGACAAAGATTAGTCCATTAGCGATACATCCGAGAGGCCTTCCTTTTAATGATCTGGTGCTACACTAACATATGATTTTGTTAACACATACCAGAAATTTTGTTGACGTTGAAGAAAGCCACATTTGAAGTAATGCACTATTAAACAATGGTAGTATACTTTAAATGTAGCAATCAGTCCACTAAAGGGCACCAGTGAGCCTAAGTGTTGTGCCCAGGGCACTAAAATGTCCAGGAATGGTCAACCATTTCCACTAGACTTTGACTTAAGACATCTAGGTTAATTTCATACTTTAGAATGTTAGTTTTAGCTTAAATGAGGCAACAGTGACTCGGCAAGAAGTTTTGAGCTTTGACATTCAGTGTGCTTTTCAATCTGCTGGATTTATTTACCTTGGTGCTTATGAGTCTCAGGAGAACAATGTTGGTGACTTAGTTAATCTATTGTCACATCTCATCCTGACCTTTGACCTATTCCATCTCCCACATTTCAGGTTTGTCAACCCATCAAAGGAGACCCTGGAGGAAGGCCTGAGCAGGGAGTTGTCTGAGGAGCTGGGCGTTGCCCTTTCTATGTCAGAAGAAGCCCACGTGCTCTCTTGCTATGCCCCAACTTCATCCTCCTCTTCCTCACGCCTCATTACTCACTTTTATGTGAAGAAGATGGCGGAGGAACAGATAAGGGAGGTGGAGAGAGCAGCTGCATCCATAGCAACAGATCATGGACAGGAGGTGTGTGTGTGTGCCGTGTGAGAGAGGGAAGCATGATAGTGTTCCTTGAGGATCAATTTGGACAAAAAGACAGTTAATTGGGTAAAGCTTGTCCAATCGGGGACAAGCTGAGGGTCAAGGGGTTAAAGTTAGGTAAGATCAGTGTAAGGGTAGCGTGGTGGTGAGGCTATGTTTTCTGTTATGTCATGATGATGGTAATGATGCTACTTACAGCTGTTCGAGCTAAAACAACTGAACCATACAAACCCTCGCTTTAGGGGGCATTGTTTGCATTTGTTGCCGGAATGGGAAACGGGACATTTCTCCAGAATATTTTATTAATATCTCATTCAGGAACCATTTTATTTTGATCTCTTCTAGCAAGTAATATTATCTCTGTCAGAATGTGTCTTGTTACAGCTGTTTGTTGGAAACCAAGCTTCACAGACAAAATGTGCGTTTCATATAAGACCTTTAGAACTTTCAATTCATCCAGTTTAGCCACATTTTTCAGCTGTAATGATTTTTCATCAGTGACTGCTAACTGGCTAGTTTGTAAACACAAAAAAAAGTCTACTTTTCCATTCCAACGGGAAGACATTACATTCCCCATCGACTTTTCTTTTCTGTCATTGTCACTATGGAACTTTCATTTGTGATACAAAACACCGAAGTGTGTTGTTTTTTAGTTTTTTTTTCTTTGTTGTTTTTCGTATTTATGAAGTGTCTCGTAGGCTGGAAGAAAGTGTCTCTGGAGCTGTTTGTGGCCTGGAGGCTGGAGGATCTTAGGCAAGAAGTAGTTGTGTTTAGGGTTGGAGTAAGTCTCCAGGATATTCACGCAACAGGCATTGCAGCCATTTCCTTAATCCTAACCTCTGTATTTTTTTTTTTCTCTTTCTTACTATTTCTGCCTATTTCCCCCTCCCTCTAGGTTCTAGGAATGGTCAGAGTCCCTCTCTATACTACAAAAGGTGGGGGAGGCCTTGGTTCTTTCCTGTCACACTCGTTCATCGGCAATGCACGCTCCCAGCTCATTAACTCTCTGCTTTTTTTCAACCTGGTCGCCCCTGAAGAGTTGCACAAAGCCCTTAAGCACTCTCTCAAGATGCACACACACACAGCAGGGGACCTCAAAGCGGGCCTTGCCCTGACAGAGGGGAAAAGGACACGGCTGTGAAACACACCCACACATGAATGAGAACATCCTCTGATGCAAAGTCGTAGATACTGCTTTGCCACTAATAACACAATCCTTCCCTCGCACACTTAATCTTACACACACACACATACACTCACGCATACAGTTGCTTTCATACTGATTGTGAGATGGTGACTCGTTATTGCCTGCTGTGAATCAGATAGTTTGTGGAAAACATCATCAGTTCCTTTCAACATGAATGGAAATAAAATAATTCCAACGGTCATATTGGAGTATTTCTGTCATTTTACTCCTTTTAATTTCAAACAGCAAAACGGAAATAATTATGGGATATGAAATGCATATTGTGAACCTTGCAATATGTCAGCACTGATGGTATTTAAATCTTAATAATCAAGAATTTTGCATCCTGCAAGCTACTAACAGTCCATACAAAACAACACGCTAAAAAGGCGAAACATTTGAAATTTGAATTGACACATAGGAGGCATTGCACAGGACCGTATAGCCTTACATGGTATTGTGTATACCCATATACAGTCTATGCACCCAGTGGTATTCTATAAGTTGCAGGATCACAGGGGCATGATAAACGGAAATGTAGCCACTCAGGTAGAATTCTTCTGTCTGTGTAGCTCACCTTTTTTGTGGTTTCTTTTATGAAGTTATAGTGCTGCAGCACTGGTGCTATCCAAGGATTAATTACGTCCACTACATTCTATAAAGCCTGCGGGCGATGATTTGGATCTCTTTAAGTGTACCCTGGGTGCACATAGCACGCCTGCACCAGATGTTCGTAACCCCATTTCCACACAATATTGCTTGCAGAGAGATAAAGCAGACATGAAGCTGCTTAACGTCTTCAGATATGTACTGCGCGATAGACGTACAATGTGAATCCATCCAATGTTTTTCATTTTTTTGCGAGTGAATTAAACCTGACACAATGAATGTTGTGTGTGTTTTATTTTACAGTGACGAAGACCACGCTGAGAGAATATAAAGAAACAATGTTTATCTCTGATTCATCAATCAAGCAGCAGGTTTACTCCACTGCACTCGGTGTAATAAATCAACCTCAGTGTCTGATAATTCTAGTGCAGGAGTTGAGATGAACATCTGCTCTCCAAAAAATGTTTTTTTATTAAAACCTATTGCATTTTTACACCATGATGTACATTCATCAAACATATAATATACGTGCAGACTGACTGTTGCAAGCAGATATTAATACAATTAGTGTGGCAAGTAGAATTCATTTGTTCGATTACAATGTGGTCTTCTGTCAATGTCTCTCAATCAATGAGTGTTTCCTTTCAGTGTCGGGAGAGAAAAAAAAGGTGCAACCGAACAGGAAGCACAGCAGACATTTGGTACAAAGCAATGTTGTGTTGTTTCCATGAGTCTCATTGCTTATTTCTCCCTGAAGCATGCATTTTGTTTGTGTGCATGCGTTTGTGTGTGAAAACGGCTGCATGTGTGTGTGTGTGTGTGTGTGTGTGTGTGTGTGTGTGTGTGTGTGTGTGTAAGGATAGAGGATCTCGTCATGTGATGGTGCTGTGAGGGCGAATAATACAAGGTCATCAGGAAAATATATATTTCGAGAGAGAAAGGGATGGAGGCACGGCAGTGCAGGCAAGGGATGGATGGAGGGAGAGAGTGAGAGCCAGGGATGCTGAGGGAGCAAGTCGGTATATTCATAGCAGCAGCGGTATTTATAGCCGCCCAAGAGAGGGGAGAGTGTGGGGGGTGCAGGGGGGTGTGGCTTGGGTTGTGGCTTTCCCACTGCCTCACAATTCAAAGGGGGAGAGAGGGAGAGAATGGGAGGAGAGAGGTAGCTCAGCTGCCAGGGAGGGAGAGATTGAGAGTGGAGGCTATTTGGCAGGAGAGGCAAGAGAAGGAAGGAGGGAGGGCTGTTTTTGAGTGTGTGGCTGAGAAATGAGAGAGAGAGGAGGGAACTGAGCTGAGAGAAATCTGTCAGATTCAGATACACACCTCCGTGTGTCTCTGATAGTGTGTGTGAGAGGGAGCGATAGAGAGACAGAACAAGGGATGAGAAGAGCGGAGGACAGCAGAGGACCTTAAAGTGGGGTATGTACGGTTGTCAACAGGGATTTAGTAAATACCTGTGTGTGTTTTGTGTGAGTGTGTGTTCATGTGAATATGAATGCATGCATGTTTGTTTGCAGTACGTGCGTGACTACGGTGAATATGGCTGTTTGTTTATATATAGTTTGGTGTTATGAGAGGACACTGTATGCTCTTGGGGTTTTCAAAGTGGACAAATGGATGTGGGCTACTGCATCTTAAGGGGTATCAATTATGTAATATCTGTGCACCATTTTCAGTGTTGTTGATGCTCTTGTGTGCACGTCTGTTGTGTGCTTGTGTAATTATGCTGAGTTGTTTATGTGGCCATTGTGAAGGGAACTGCAATAACCCATTGGCCATATGTGGTGATTTACAGCCATTGTAAATATATCTCAACGCTCCTGTGATGTGAGAGCTGTAGGACCTTAACACAACCCCCCCCCCCACACACACACACACGCACACACACACACTCACACGCACACACACAGACCTCTCACCTACACTATTTACCGATAATTCACATTGTGTAATTTTATGATGCAGCCAAGCAAATGGCTCAAACAGCCTTCTTAGAGGCATCTACAAAGTAGCATTCCCTTTGTGCTCATGGTTCACAGTGTGACAACAAACATTGTGATGGTAATGTCACAAATGCATCCTGGCTGCAGTAAACTGTAACATCAAAAGCTCCTGTGGGCAGATGTCGTTATAAGCCGCCAAAAACATAAAATATGGTTGCTAAAACTATGATATATATATATTTCCCATCGAAGAGGTCCAGTATGGTCTAAGATTCAAATCCCTGTCTGGAAAGAGCACAGCCATCTTGCCTCCATTAAACCTTTGAAAAAAACATTTGACACATTTATTTCATGGTGCTGTATACTAAAGCTGATGTTGATCTAATGCCCTAACCCAGACAAAAATGCTGATACAGATGTTTACCTGTGAGCTATGGTGGGCAACACACATCACGTGAAGGGAACAACATGTACAAGCATGCCAATATTAAACAGTATGAGCAAATTTACCATCGCTTGTCAATATTTTCTAGTATGATGGAAGTCATACTCAGATCCTTTAGGTAAACTCAGAAATCAGTTCAGCGTGGAAGTCCAAGGGCTGATTGCAATGATAAAGGAGACCTTTAAACTGTAACAAGTATTCTTTGTAAAAAAGAAATGTAAAATAGCACAAAGCTTCAACTCAAGCACCACAAAATTGTTGATCAGCATTCAAGCACAGTATTGTAGTAAATGTACTTTCCTGCACTATATGTTTCCCAGTGACATTTAATCAATCACAATCATGCAAAGTCCCATGGCACATGTTAGTGGTGAGTTAAAAGTTTCGGCCGATCCTGAGTAACGGATGTGGGCAGCCTGACAGGCTCTCTCACCTCACAGAGCCGACTGTCAGGGACCGTTTTAATTTCACTTTTTCTGTTCACCTTTTTTCCATTTTTGCTCGCTGCCAAGACCTACAGGTATGCATTCCACAAACATTACCTGTAAATGATCCTCCTCATAAAACTCGCCCATGGCAGTACCTGAGAAATGTGGACAGCAGTGGAAAGTCTTTCGGTCCTTTGGCTTTCTGTCATTGAATTATGACAGAAAGTCTGATGCACAGCCGCTTTCATTCCATTTTTAATTAGCTACCATGCCTAAATCTGAGAAGCGTCATCTTATTCGGTATGTTAAATCTACTCACTATGTTCCTGCCAAAGGCTATTCATTTAAGCCTTTTGCAAATGTAACCCCATGGAACTTGAACTTGAATAGGACTTGAATAGTTGGTGGACGTACATGCGATTGTCTGCTGCCACCTTTGACACTTTTCATCCCTGCGGTGTGTTTCGGCAACTGTGAGAATCAGTATGGGAGTGTTAAAGCCTGTGGTGACATATTCTGTTCATGTTTCCTGTTGGTTACATCTGCTACTGCTGCAGAAGCATAAACAGTGTTGTGTAGAGGGACTCTGGTAAGAAGCAAAGCGGTATGGTGAGCCTGAAGTTTAACTACTTTGCATGGACAATCATGCGCTGCTAACATCTCATGACATGTTCTGAAAGTAACAGGATGCTTTTCCCTTTTGTGGTTCAGTCAGGGTGGTGAGGGTCAGATTCACTTTCGTCTACTAGCCAATTCATTAGCTGAGCTGTCCGTTAACTTCCAGTGGTTCCAAGTAGATAGCTTCGGTTTCCCTGTAGCACATGCTGTACCATCAGAAAGCACAAGCTTAGAATTGGATAGATTTACGATATCACAGAGTAATGGTGCAAAGTTTTTAAGCATTTGGTATTTATTTGTGTCTGTTCACTAAAAGTCATGCACAGTAATTAGCGCTGAAAGATAGAGGTGTTCCTTAACCAAACGGACGCGGAGAGCCTGCCCGAAGTCAACAGGAGTAGTGGCAGCGTGGGCCAACAAGTGCTGAGTTTCCTGTCTGACTATGGTTCATGAATTAATCCTCTTAGCCCCGACGCTACAAGGTAGTCTCTGCAGCTTACTTTGGCACACGGTTTGGTATGCCGAGGGGCAGCGTATGATAATTGGTATCAGCTGCAGCCAAGATGAGTCGAGCTTGCTCTACTGAACTCATACATTTACTTAGCCCCACATCTGCACTGCTTAAAGCTCAACATTGTCCCACGGTTTAAGGTTGCACGTGCTTTCGTTAATATGGCCCGAAGTCGCCCGTGAGGGTGAATGGCTCTCTGTGTGTATCTGTCAGTCCCGCCTCTCTCCTCGATGCAAGCTGGGATTGGCTTTATTGATCGCTCCATCCAGAACCACAGATGACATTAAATAGCTATTTTAAACGACCTGAATAACATTTCTCATGACTCACATTTAACCTTGCTTTTAGATGTTAAATCAGTCAAGTGCTGCTTTAAATAAGCGACCTTTGATTTGAGGGATCTGGACAAAAGTAACCGGACACCAAATGTTAGTTTTGATAACGTAGTTGACTATTTTTCTGCCGAAGACTGTACAATCATTTATATTACTTTTACTGCTTCTGGATTAAGGGCACACTCACACTTTATCTTTGGTTACCATTAAAACAAATCAATGAACACTCGGCTCTTGTTATCTAAATGAACACGGGTAGTTTTGGTAGAATTAGAATTGTCATAATTACCAACGCTATGTAGACTCCAACTCAAACCAGCCATTATTAGTCGAATTGTAGTATGCAGTGCATGTTGTGGATAAAGTATAATTGTCATGTCATTGAGTTCACTGTCCTCTCAGTCATTTCTATTCTACTCTATTCTATCTATTTTTCACATTCAAAGTCTTAACAAACACTGACTTGTTAAAAAAAAACACATGACAGATGCCATCAGCAGCTTCTGGCCATGCTTCTGGCCATGGTGGGGTCGGGTACAACCAAAGCTGCTGTACGCTGTAACATAACAGCGCGGGCTCTGTCTGTCTTTGATGATTTGGGCGCATTACATTGTACTTGATTTCAGTGTCTCACCTCACTCTACATGACACACATAACAGTCAACATAAAGCTGCAGCACGTCTGACAGCGCAAATTAGCATTAGATCAACCATTAGCATGGTGAAAGCTCCCATACTTATCTGTGGTCATAGTGGACTCATATAGGTGATACGTCGCCCTCAGTGCAAGCTATTTCAGCTCAGCCGAAACTTCCTATTTCTTAAAAAAAGTGAATTACCTCAGGATGTGAGATTATCAGGCGCCCGTTGACACCCGTGTTTTTTTTTTTTTTCTCTCTCTTTTTCACATTTTACACTGCATTAGTATTGTTCTGGCTTTGTGCTCATATGAGGGATGGCTTTGCCCCTCATAGGAAGCAACTGTTAAGAGACAACATAGCTACAAGAGATGAAAACTAATTATTTCTGCAATATATGAGTCAGAAGAAAAAGACAGTTCTGTGGTGTCACAGGCACAGTGTATCTGTCCCAGAAGTGTGAGGAAATCCCCTTAAAATATCAGCCATACATCAAACACAATGTCCCTCTTGGTATCCTGCATTACTTCTGCTTAGTGCTTCACTTTTTTCTTCAGAAGAAATGAACGGAAAATCCCCTCCGTGGCAACTAGTATCTATCACACTGCAACACGTGTAGCCTTTGTTGTCTTCAACCCACTTTATATTCGCCTCATACATCACATGACTTTCTCCGTTCAGTGACCTTGACTTTAGGTCCAACATCTTCTGCTCAATCTCTAAGGATCCCATCCACTCCCCCTCTCAGATCATTTACATTCATTTTGTTCTGTGCAGATTAAGATTCTGAGTCGAGGGACGTCTGAGGGAACCTCGCTGTATTACTTGTGGAAATCTCTCCGTATTCCTTTGCTGTTCTTACTCCCGGCGAGTTCAGTCCGAAACTCTCTGAGAGTATAACTGGACAACATCCATTATATGGCTTTGACAGAGGAAATGAAAATTCAGGCCCAAGAGCAAATGTTAAGTCATGAGAGATTGGCTTTAGGTTTCTGTTTATTTTCCATTTTCTGGATGTACAATATTATGCTGTGACTAACCACTCCCACGTGCTCTTATAACTACAGAGATAAGAGCTATTATGCTGCTCATCAACAACACATGAATATATTTTTAACACATTTGGAAGGGTATCTTTATAGATGATTAACTTTTGGAGCTGATCATGTCACATGATAATTGATGTCTTGAAGATGCATTCAAAAATGCATCGGTGTATATACAGCGCTCACAGGGTGTGCATGGTCCCTTCAGTGCTTTCATTTACAATAATATGGCCACATTAATCTATATTATATTAGTCTGTAGGGGATTTTCCATGGTTATATATGTTGCTTCACTTACAGCTCTGAGTTTTATCTTAACCCAAATAATTGCTTGAAGCTGACTGGCGAACAGTGAAAGCATCACTCTTTGACAAATTGCTGAGTTCTGAAACCTGTTGAGAAATTGACACAGGATGTGGGAAGTGACGTTTCCTCTCAGTGTGTCTGTGTGTGTGTGTGTGTGTGTTATATTATTGCCTGTGTTAAAAGAAAGATATTGTGTCACTGCATTAGAGTTTAGGCTGATTAGCAACAATTGTTGGTCAAAATAGTCTGATGGACCTGTACTTCAGTTCGTTAGGATTTACGTTAACTGGTGAGAGTCAGATCAAGTAAGGTCGGTTGAAGCTATCTCAAAATGCAGGATATTTTTTCCCAATTGAGCAGCAAACTAGGAGGTCGCAGTCCATGTTGATTCCGCCAAAGTATCAGCTGTACTAATTTTGCAGGGAGCTAACCAGCTGTTAGATCTAAAGAGGACAATGTTAAAGGCGACTGATATAATACATTTGATGCTTAAAAGGATGCAATTTATACCTGTAGTTCAGTTTTGGATTAATTCAGTAACGGTGGTGCTATATGTTTTGTTGCATCACACACAGCTGCATCAACAATTATTTTAAAAAGGCATTGGACACATTTGCTTGTGTTTTTGACTTTGAGACAACCCTTAGCCCCGACCCCAAAGCACTGAATGTCCTTCATTACTGCTGTTAACTCATCATCTCTTATTTTCCCATCCCCCATCCTTCTTCTCTCACACCCCCATTCCCCTGCCCTATTACTGTCCATTCTGCGCTCTGCCTCCATCTCTCTGTCCTACCTATCGAATCTCCCCATCTGGTGTCCCTCTCTGTCTTCGCCCCGCCTTATTTGTCCTGCAACTCTTGCTTCCTCTGATTCTACTCTCAAATAAACCTGCCTCCTTGATCATCATCTTCTTCCCTCTATTTTCCCTCTCTCTGCTGCTCAGGCCAGTTTACCTATGGATCAGCATTCATACCAAAAACCCAGGGGATTCCTTGGACACATCGACCCGACTAACACCTCCGCTGAGTGCAGCCTAACCACGCTGTTGCTGATGCGCAGAATTCAGCTGTAGAGCAGCAAGGCCAAGAGGTCTAGGGGTCGAAAGGTCAAGGACTCCGGAGCCAACGCAGGTGGGGAGTGCCTCAGGAGAGGGGACTGCGAGGATACGAGAAGAACCAGCGTTCAAGAAACAAAGACACAGGGACAAGGGTCAAGGAGTCAAAGATGATGACAGCACATGTAAAGCTGAGGAGGGAGAAAGGGAGTCTGGCTGAGTATGAGTCACAGATGAAAGGTAAGTCATGTCAGTGTGTGTGTGTGTGTGTGTGTGTGTGTGTGTGTGTGTGTGTGTGTGTGTGTGTGTGTATGTGTTTGCTTGCGTGCGTGCGTGTGTATTTGTCTGAGCTTCTTATTATACCTCTGTTTGTGCACGTGCACTTATTTTCTTTGATATGAATGCATGTATTACAGCAAACTAGAGTTCATGCGTGAATATGTGCAGTTGCTTTGCACAGTGACCCAGCCATAAACTGTCTTCCCAAAAGCATTTGTGCGTAAAACATTCATGCAACGCTTATGTGCTGAAAAATTCTGGCATTTTCAGGAACTGATATAGTCGTCTTTGCTTGAAACTCGATGATAAACCGTGTGTAGACTCTCCTCTTCTCAATAGGTGAGAGAATCTTTTTATGCCGTAAAAGAGACTTTAATGAAAGAGAAAATATGAACATGACTAACACTAACATCACAAGGTTTTTAAATGACAACAGCTGCGTGTGTGCGTGTGTGTGCATGTCTGTGTGCGTGGGCGTTTGTGTGTGTATGTGTGGGTGTGCGTTTGCATCATGTGTTGTGTTTTGAAGCGTGCATGCTGGCTGGCTCTCTGTACTGTACTACGAGATGTATTTATAATGAATATTAGTGATGCTGTCTCCTCAAATCCAGTCAGCCCAGGGCTGTGTGCTCACACGCAGACAGAGAAAAAAAAGTAAATGGGCGAGAGATGGAATGGACAGAGTGGTTTGGTAGGGGGTTGGCTGTGGGAGCATTAAAAAAAAGAGGTGGTAAAGGATTAGAAAATGGAAGAGGACGTGACAGAGCAAAGCAAACGAGGTGATATTTTGGAGAATGGTGTTTGTACTAGCCTTCTCCAATCAAAGTGCAGCATTGGACCACATTGCTGCTGTTGTATGTGGGTGTGTGCAAGGATTTGTCTGTACTATAAGGCTATACACACACATATACACGCACACTGTGTGCATACATGCATCTGCGAGCTGGAGGGTGTGTCATGGTGAAGGGATATCGTTTATATAGATCTTATTTAGTCTTAATCACAGCTCAAATTGTTTACACTACAAGTAAAATCCTTCCATTCACACAAAAATCTATACCCAGCCCCGTACTAGATTGTGAACATACGTTCTTGCTAAACCAAGGTGTTTAATAAAAAAAGTAGTATTTAGTCTTGTTTAATAGTATTTAACAAGACTTGTATTACTACTTTGTAGCTGCATAACATTACATTATCAATACAGCTATTAATATGTTTAGCACTTTCCAAAATAGCATGAATTATTTCTTAAAACAACCGCTGGAAAGTAATTTGCTCTGCAGTGATGCAACTTGATTTGGTATATAATGCTCAGGATTTACAGGGGGAAATGTTGACTCTATTCCAGGCTCTACTCCAATTAATTGAAGTATTAAAACATAGTACATCTTCACTCATCTCCAAACAAGTGAACACTTTTTGTGAAATGACCTCATCAATATTTAGTAAAGTGTGTGTCGAGTAACTCTTCATCGTACAGAAAAAAAGTGGTAAGTGAATGAAGCGAAAGCAAATTTCTCTTACCAATCTTGGAATGTAAATCTAATCACTGTGTTCAACTATCTGCATGTTTGTCCTCGTGTGACTCTCTGGGTTTGCATATCAGCGTATGTCCAGCTTTATAAGCATGTATTTACTTCGATTTCCTCTCTATGCCTCCCTCCCTGTCCCTCGCTGTCAGACCTACGGACCCAACTGACAGACCAGATAAAGATTTTAGACTCTCAGGTGGAGGTGAAACAACAGCAGCTGTCAGACCTCTCAGAGTTTCTCCGGCGTCGAGGAGACATTGAGGCGGAATATGCACGGGCCCTCGACAAACTCACTGAGAGATTCACCCACAAGACTAAGAAGTATGTGTGTGTGTTCTGTGTGTGTGTGTGTGTGTTTTAAGTTAGTGCAAATGTGTGTCTTTCTCCAGTCACAGGTGCTCTCTCGATGAGCGTGTCTGTTTTGTTCCACAGGAAGGAGCAGTGGGGTCAGTCTGTCTGTCAGGTCTGGTCTGTTCTGCTGACTCAGACTCGTTTGGAGAGCCGGGAACATGCAGCACTGGGCGACACCTGCTGCAACACGCTCACCCAGAGACTAGCACACAGTACGGAGGACACACACCGTCTGCACAAACGGGTGAGTGTGTGTTACTGTTGGAACATTATACAGTGCTTAGATATCCTGATGTTATAGCTGCATATTATCCGACTTGGCATTTAAATAAATCATCACTTGATATGAAACGCTCAGTATGCAGACATCAGTGCACAATAAGTCACACCAACATGTGATATCACTCCACCCTTTCAGCTCCAGCTCCTACAAGAAAAACTTTGTGAATCAATGGATGTGTTGTTGGGGTTCATTTCTTAAGATGACAGAGCAAACATATGACTCAAGTTGTGAGGTAGCCACCTTGAAAGATTAACACACACAGTCACCAATTAAGTTTTTTGACGTATCCTGAACACAATAAACTAATCATTTCAATTCTTTGTCCTGTATTTGTCCTGTTTTCTGTCTCGGTACAACAGTGGCATTTGTTGTCTCGTTCATATTAAAATGTACAAAGACTCATGTTGTTCAGATTAGTGGTTGTCAGGCCCATGCTCCGCACCCTCTCAGAGATAAAAAAGTGAGCTGAATTTAATTAAGACAACACAGTAATCTCAGGGAAGCGAGGTGTTGTTAGGCCCGACGCCAAGCCAGGCCTTTTTGGTACCTTCTCTAAAATGAATGCTGGCACTGCACTGAATGTGTTATTGCGACCATGAAAAAGAGGAAGAATAGAGAAAGAACAGAAGAAAAATGTGTTTTTTTTACAAAACGAATCCCTTAGAATAGCAGAAAGTGCAGAATGTATTTGGCCGATGATTTCCTTTTTACTTTCTTGCAGAGCAAAGAAGTTGGAATCCAGATGCAGGATGAGTTGCTAAAGGTCACGACTGAACTCCAGACGGTGAGCCCTTCCTTTCATTGTCCTGCATGCAACAATGCGACATACTCAAGTAATGCAATGTGCAATGCTAATGTGGAGTTTGTGTTGTGTGACCTCCGTGCTGATGAAGGCTCTGAAGACATACAACCAGTACCACATAGAGTGTCTGATAGCTGAGGGGAAGCTGAAGGAGGCCGAGCGGTTGGAGGAGAGACACACTGGAAAGTCAGCCGAGCTCGGCCCCAGCCAATTAGTAGGGCAAAGGCGAAGTTCTGTCAAAAAGATGGAGAGATTAATGGAGAAGGTGAGAGTGAACGGTTGACAGGAAGTGGGTTTTCCACAGCTTAGCCAACCATTTCCTGCTCATGCTCTTGTCTGAGCATGTTTATGTGTATACATTTCGAAAAAGATTTTTTACCTGGGATGGCATGTTATGATCATGGGCTCATGATAACACCATGTCTTGTTTTTCGTGTGTGTGTTTGCGTGTGTGCACAGAGGCACGGTCGGGTGCAGGAGACCCAGCTGAAGTGTACCAAGGCTCGTAATGATTACCTTCTGAATCTTGCTGCAGCCAATGCTGCCATGAACAAATACTACCTGCAGGATGTGAGCACATTCATCGATGTAAGAACCGTGCACCTCGAGTACAGTGATTGTGTGGGTTTATGGAAACAGCGGTTACACCTAAGTTACACGTTTTGCCTGTCTTTCCTGTTGTGTCCGGAAGAAAGTCAGAAATTTTATGGTAAGGAAGGATGAAACAGAATTGATTTCTCAAGGTCTCCCAGAGAATCATAGCCTCCTCTCTACCTTGTCCCTCTCCGTCATAACCGTCCTCCATTCCTGTCTTCCACTCAAAATCCACTTCCCTTTTTTCATCTTACCCTTCCTCTTGTTTCTCTTGCTCCTTCCCTGCTGGCAGTGTTGCGACCTGGGTTTCCATCTGTCCATGGAGAGGGTGATGAAGTGCTACCTGGTCAGTAGGTGGCGCATTCAGAAGACAGAGGAGACAGGACTGAAGCAGCTGGAGGCAGCGGTGACATCCCTGGACCAGGGTGGAGACAGGGATGGGTTACTACAGCAACACGACGCTGCCTTCTGCCTCCCGTTCAGATTCAACTACCACCCACACGAGGGGGACCAGGTGAGACCGTGGTTCACAGGTGTTACATCTGTTTAGTAATGCAACACGGATGTCATTTATGCTTATTATGTCCCCACTGCACATTTTTGGGGACTATGGGCTGTACCAATAAATTTGGATTTGATTCATTATGAGTGCTAAATATTGCCCCTGCCAATAACTATGTGCACATAAGTTGCTCTTTACCTCATTTGTGAATGCTGACACGCATTTTAAAAAAAGATGCCTTTCTGTTTCTCTGCCTCCCATTAGTTTGATTGTGAAGATCTGTCTCACTGTTGTTTATGTATTTCAGGAGTGTGAGGTGAGCGCAGAGAGCCAGGTGAGGTACGAGCTGGAGACCAGGTTCCAACAGCTTCAGTCTCGACTTGCGGCCGTCACCTTGGAAACAGAGGAGGTCTGCAAATAAATTAATTAATTAATAAATATTACAATTCTTAATATTTAAAAACTGAATTAAACACATTTACAATTTTAAATTGTCTTTCCTCCTCTCAGATCAGCAAAACACTTAAAGCCACACTCACGGCCCTGCTGGAAAGTATCTGTGACAGCGACTGTAACCCCTCCCCAGATGTGCCCAGCAGCCTATCAAACGAGCCCCCTGGAGGAAGTGCTGCCCCAAAACTTACCCTTGCCAAGCGTAGAGCCAATCAGCAAGAGACAGAGACTTACTATTTTACAGTAAGTCACTGCCAAGAGCTGATCTATGCTTACTGTATGTTAGACTGATTAAGTTGTACATAAGACCAATATTTGCTGCAAATTTAACAGATTATTGGGTTATTGATTTATTGTTAATAGTATATGTTTGTTTTGATCTACTTCAGAAAGTGAAGGAGTTCCTCATCAGCAGTTCTCTGACCTCCAAACTTCAAGCCAAACATGACCTTCTACACGATGCCATACAGAAAGGTAGGAAAGAGCCATTTCCTCTATCACTGCCACTGGTTGGATGTGGTGTGAACGATTCATGACACTTTTACCAGTGATGCCATTTTTTTATTCTCCTACAACATTGTTGGACACACATGGTACAGTGTTTTAAAACAATATAAAAATGGAAATGAAATCACTGCTGAACCAGTTATATTGTCAGGTGTATTCTATTGTTTATTTCCACTCATTCTGCTACTTCTGTCCACACTCGAGGACATTTGCAAATACTACCAGAAACCTAAACCAAATTGTTTACTCTCTTATTTGTTTTTCTGCCTCTTTCTTCCAGCTGAGGCTGTCGACAGTGACCCTTCACGGTAAACAAAGTATTAAGAATAAAGAGACTATGACTGAGAGATAGAGACGTTTAGATAGGAGAGAGGATGAAGGGAAGAGAAAGAGACCTGCACGTGAAACGGCATGATGCATTTCATTTATTATATTTCTCAGAATGCATTGTGCTCGGTCAGTGCGTGTTCGGAAGTCCAGGCCCGTTTCCCAATTCTGCCACACACTCTTCACAACAGACATACGCTCCTACATAGAGGTAACACTCATACACACACAAATGCAAATGATGATCAAAACCTTGAAATAGACCCCTTGCTTTAACCTCATTTTATTTGATTGCTGCACTGTGCTGCATTGCTTTTTCAACCCTCCAAAGGAAATTATCTAGAAAATCCTGATACACTGATGCAGAAGAATGGGGGCACGCATCCCCCCAGTGTACTCACTGCTGCCTTCATGTGTACGTTCATGCTTCTAGCTTATTGCTGGCTTTCTCTCCTTTCAGTCCATTCCCTCTGTTTATCTCTTTCCTTCTTGTGAAAGGGATTAAAACCAAACTGGTCTCTTTGCTGCCTCTTCCTTCGGCTCCTCTATTGATTGTGATGTGCGTGTCTGTGCTTCCTTTTCCCACTGCTTCTAAATCTTTATTCTTCTTATTTTTCAATCACCCCTTTTTCTAATCTCCTCTCTTTCTCTGTCTCTTCTCTGCTGTGCTTGGCATGGTGCAGACGGAGAAGGAGAATGTCTCGGACACAGGTACTGAGCCCATCTGTGCACGTAGACCAGGGGGCCTCTTCTCAAAGCTTGTTTGGCTTTTACAGCCATGTAGGGAGTTAATTGTCTATAGTTAAAACAACTAAAGGGATGTTTCAACATTTGTCAAAATTTAAGTTTCACAGACACTGTCCAGTCATCATTATGTAACGTGTGATGTCCCACATTTTGGACGAGTTGCCCTGCAGTGGCAAAATATCGTTTTCAGTTTCAACAGTTTTAACCCTGCAAACAAAAACCTCACTCAGTGGTATTCCCCTGCTCTGGTAATCCCACTCTTCCTTTGATTTTGTGTTTTCCTCACACCGCATCTTTACCTCCGTGCCATGGCAGTTATTTTTGACTGTATTTCAAACGTGACTTCTCCTTGTTTGCCTTTCAATTACCATCACCTCTCTGTCTCTAACATCCTCGTCTCCTTCTTAAATCAATTTTCCTCCCCAGAGCTCTGGGCAGCAGATTCCTGTGGTGGTTGAAAGCTGCATCCGTTTCATAAACCTCCATGGTGAGTCATTTTTTATGATTTAGCATAAGCCAAGCTGATAGAGATTTACACCCTTGGAATGAGTGTGTTTATTTATATGTAAGTGTGTATGTATGTATGAGGCATCTACAGGCATTTAACTCAATATGCGTGTGTACTTGTGTGTGTGTGTGTCAGGCCTTCACCATGAGGGAATATTCAGAGTTCCTGGGTCACAAAGGGAGGTTAACCTCATTAGAGATTCTTTTGAGAGAGGTAAGTGATAAACCTTATTTTATTATAGTGTATATTCCCATGATGTTGTGTGTGTGTGTATATATATATATATATATATATATACTGTATATATACAAAGTAAACGCAAAAAGCCAATTCTAGATCTTATTTTTTTTTATAAAAATATATCTTTGTTTGTTATTAAATTGTTAATCAATTGTTTTATATGTGGCTTGAGGGTTGCACTTATTGGCAATAAGATGCTATGAGGTGAGGGTAAACAAACAAAGGGATAATCAAACTAATACCTTACAATTACAGTGAGCAATACATCTTCAATCCTACGGTCATCAACTTGCTGCTGACATGAATGAGACTATGAGAGCAGTAAGAGTAGAGCAAAACATTTATGTTGCAGGTTGTAAAACCAAAACACTGAGTTGTGCTAAATAGATTTGAGGGGATCATTTTTGTGGTTTTGTCACTATGAGCAACCCCTTTTTATATATACTGTAGGTAGTCACGTGATCTGTTGTTTCACTAGAAATATTGGTAATTGTCATTTTAAAATAAAAAAAATCCTACTTATCTTTCTTGTAGCAACTGAATTATTAACTTAAAATAATCTAACAGGAGCTCAATCTCTTATGTAACCACATCCTGATCCTGACAAGCCAGTTTTCGCAGATTATGATTGGTATAATTATTATGCACGTGTGTGTTGTGTCTCCCTGTAGGAGAGGATCCTTTGTCAGACAGTGAGTGTGACCTGGACTCTGTGGCTGGGGTTTTGAAGCTTTACTTCAGGGGCCTTGAGCCCCCCCTCTTCCCTTACGACAGCTACTCTCAGCTGCTGGAGTGTGTCCGTAAGATCTCCTTATGTAACTTAATATTTGTTGGTGTGTGTTTTTATTTTGATCAAGCATTGCTTGTTTTGAAATATAGACAAAAGTTAATCTCTGGTATTTGCACTGTTGATGCAAGCCATCACAACTTCAACTCTCTCTCCTGTTGTTATTTGTTTGTCGCCTTATTATCAACACTGTTACCGTCCCTGCAGACGTGTACATGTAAATCTTTTTTTTTACGGACGGAAACTCTGAGTCATAATTTGCACAGCTACGCTAGAAGAAAAAAAACTGCCTGCAGCTTTTTTACTGCTCAGTAAAACTGTAAATATTTAAAACTAAACAAACCCAACCCTTACCTCAGGAGTACCTCTGACACCATTTTAAGTCTTTAAATGTGCTCCTTTTTGTCTTTGCTTTTCATGGTCAGAAATTGAGGGCGAAACGGAGAGAGCTGCCCAGATTAAAGCAATTGTCTCCACCTTCCCACGGCCTCTCCTCATTGTGATACGTTACCTCTTCGCTTTCCTCAATCAGTAAGCAACGACTTAACACAGTTAGGGAGTTTTATTAATTGTATTTATATCATGACATTTAACTCAGACCCAAAACCATGTGCATGTTTTCCCAGTGTGTCGCAATACAGTGACGAGAACATGATGCAGCCCTACAATCTGGCCGTTTGCTTCGGCCCAAGCCTGCTGAGGGGGATTGATTCTGATGACGCTGTTGCTAGGCAGCCACAGGTTAATGACATAGTCAAAACCATGATCCTTCAACATGACATGATCTTCCCCAGCCAATCGGAGGTGCCGGGCCCAGTTTACGAAAAGCACATGACTCTGGAGCAGGAGTACTGGTGAGAAATTAGTAGACATTGAGAGAAATAGCATTAGTTCTGTTGAAATACTGTTAACAATTGTTGTGTATTTTGGAGTCTGATTAAGTGAATCTCAAAAGTATAGTAAAAAATATGACTAAGAAATGAAGAAATTATATTTCTTATTTCATAATAAAAGGTTAAGTGTAAAATGCTTACATACATAAAACTAATATTTTCCTTTAATTCCCCTTTTATTACGTATGTAAATCCCTACATGCCAAAGAATGGTATATTATATAAAACAGTTGTGTGTGTACGTGAACATTATTGGTAAAGTATCTTCACTCGTAAGTGTTTTCAGTTCAGTCCATGTTTACATTATTTAGTTTAATTAGAGGCAGGCGTGTTGGAAAAGGGTTTTTATCAAGCTTTGTCTTTTAATTCATATACATTTACTGTTTTCCCTAATGACTGGAGAAGAACTTACAATACTTCTCCATACTGTCCACAGTATCGATACTATTTATTGATTAGTTTTGTCAATTCTACTTTATATCTTGGCCATATACTCAATGACTGACTTAACCACAGACACACATTGTTCCTGAGATGTATTAATCGTGTTAAAGTTTCATTCTAGGGTCACTTCCGAGAATAAAGCAACCTCCTCCTAGCATCTGTTTCTGGCTTATCCTTTTGAAACAGAATTTCCTGCCACACGCATTTCTTTACAGCTTGCAATGCTTGGTATACAAACTGCCTCATTCCATTAAGCTTCTTGCTTACTGAAATTGAACAGAAGCCTCCAGCATTATCCTCCATGCTGTGTCCATAGAAACCCCAAAATAAGCTTTTGGTGGTATTTATTTACGTATATCTCAATTTTTTCATAATTTATTTATTTATGTGACTTTAACTTTGACATTTGAAAGAGCATCAGATTTGATCCTTGTTGTCTGTAGAACACGGAGATGTTAGGGTTATCTGATAAGTGGTATTTTGTCTTGTGTAGAGGAGGAGAGCATGACCCCTATCTTTTTTTCTGCAGTGAACCAATCACAGAGGAAGGAGACGGGGAGACGGAGCACCTGCCTAGTGAGGATGGTGCGTATATACAATAAAGTGCACACACATGGTAGCAATTGACGTTTAAAATTGATTTAAATTGACTTTTACAGAACAACTTGAGGTGGAAATTGGTCCCCAAACGTAGCCTATAAAAGAGGGACATAGACACATCTTAAACTGCTTTAGCACCATACCTTACATACCATACATTAACATACCACTAACCAACTATGAATAGATTCGGAATAACCATACACATAATTGTGTGTGTTTGTGCGTGCTTGTGCGCCCCTGCGTGCAGAGTGGGAAGCAGTTGCTTTGTTCGACTACATGGCGAGATCTCCAGCAGAACTGTCATTCAAGCAGGGTGAGCTTCTCATCCTTCACAGCAAGGCTTCCTGTGATTGGTGGAGAGGTGAGGCGGGAGGGGTGAAGGGTCTCATCCCTCACAAGTACATCAGCGTGCTGGATGGGTGAGTGAAGTTTCTGATTCAATTATAATGGATTAGATTAGTTAAGACATGTCAGTATTCCACACAAAAAACAATAAAAGTAATAAGTAAAAAATAACAGTACTAAATATACTAAAAACTAAGAATTGTAATTGTCAGTGTGTGCCTGCGTTGGAGGCAGGTAGTCCAGTTATTTCTTCCAGGCAACGAGGGCTTCAGGGGGTTAGGTGTGGAAAGGAGCATGATATCAGAAGGGATGAAGCTGGTACAGCCCCTGTTTGCTATGAATGCAAGGGCAGCATTTCTCCTACCAGAAGACAAAAAAGAAGAAAGTCTGTTTTGGGCAGTCAGAGCTGTGGCCTCATGGCCTTCCATGATGGCTTAACCATGGATTTTAAATGGACCTTTGGACACAGTGCAATAGCGGAATGGTCTGGTGGCACGAAGAAAAAGAAATCACATCAAACAAGTGCCATAGTTTTAATAGGGCATGTAACCTAGTTACAAGACTCCAAGAAAACTACATAACATGTGTCACTGTTTAAGAATAATATTGCCTCATTCATATTACCTTATTCCCTTCTACGGTTAACTGTGGTCATAATCATTTAGTTTGTCGTTGAGATACATTACCAGTTGTGTAAAGGAGCTGCTGCTCTGTATTGTGTTGCGCTAGCATATGAAGGGTGGGATATTGTCTCCACACATAATGTATATATGCACCTAATTTGGTTCCCCACAAAGTTTCCCCTATAACAATGGGGTCGCACTTCATTTAATCTTGTGTAAGCTGTACTTTCTATAATAAAATATATGCTCAGCTTATCTCTCTCTTCTTATCCTAACCTCAGGTCAGAGCGAGGTAAGAGAGAAGAAGGAGGAGGAGGCAGCACTGGAAATCTGACAGCGGAAGATCCACAGACAGAGAATACAACCCGGTAGGCACACAATCTCAAACACAAACAAATACTTCAAATCTACAAATACATGTATGACAGCAAATGACACGCATACAGGCAGAAATGCATGCTCCCACATTACCATACACGGCTGAACATACAAAGAGATGCATGGATGCATGCAACACAAAGTGACATATTTTCTTTTTATGTCCTGACAGGATGCGGGTGAACAGTGACAGTGCCTCACTGCCTGGAAGACAGAGAGGAAGTGAAGGGAGCCCCAGTCGAAAGGCACCAACCTCCCCTGCCACACGACACCTGCCAGTGTAGGACTTACACACACCCTTGTCAAACTTTGTGTGCTGTGTGACAAATGAGAATATCCCATGCATAGCTAATTAGTCAAATACACTGGTTTATATCCTCTGCAGACACGCGGGATAAATATAATTGAAGCAAAAACATTAAGGCACTGTGATAGGCTGGTGACCTATCCATTCATTGGTTACTCGATGGATAGATAGAAACATTAGATGTGAAGAGAATTAACCATTAACCAAAACACAACATTTCTTTTGACATGATTCCAATAATATAGTTCACAACCGCTACCATGCATGTTTTATGTTAACAATAGATAATATAATTATGCCCATCAATTATCAAAACACTCTGCACTCTTTGCCACTGTACCTTGTTGTTCAGTACATAACAGTTGATTGATTTGATTTTAGGGTCTGTAGTTGTACTGTATTGTAACAGAATAATAAACAAATATGGTGTTTCCCTCAGAAGTAAGCAGAGAAAAAAAAATAGGGAGGTTGAAAGGGCTGTGCCCTTGTAACTGCTCCATGTGTAAATCTCAAGTCAAGTCAAGTCATCTTTATTTGTCATTCCGCATTTGTAGGACATACAGAGAACGAGATAACGTTTTCTCATGGTCCACAGTGTAACACGACAGATAACATTAACCAAAATGACAGACAACATGACAAATAACATTTAACATAACATGCAATGTATACATTAGAGAAATGTGGAGGAGGTAGATTATCTTAAATGATATGGACAAAATATAAACAGTGCAACAGTATAGTTAAGACAAATAAAAAATAAAAATGATAAAATGCAGATGTAACAAAACAGTGGGTAGATTATAAAGAAGTGTAAACAGTGTCGGTACAAAAATGCAGTGTATAAATTACAAGAATTATCAAAAAATGTGGAGGAAGTAAATTACCTTAAATAATATGGACAAAATATAAACAGTGGTGCAACAGTATAGTTAAAAACATATAATAATCAAATAAAAATTATAAAATGCACGTGTAGCAAAACAGTGAGTAGATTATATTAAAAGAAAAATTGTGTAAACAGTGTCGGTACAAAAATGCAGGTAAGAGCCGCGTAAGGTATAAAACTGTAAACAGTATGTGTTCAAAAAAGAGGGCAAAAGTACAACTAAGTACAGAAGAAAATTGTGTAAGGGGTATAGTACAGAATATAAAGATGTAAACAATATGATTTGTGCAAGAAGCTGACAGTTGTAAACTGTAAAGTGTGTTTGTGCTTGACAAGTGTTGTATATGTCCGTTGTGTGTTGGGGGTTAAAGTCCAGGGGGGCAGGGGGGAGCGAGGGAAGAGAGTTCAGCATCCTGACCGCCTGGGGGAAAAAGCGTTTTTTACTGTAAGTCTGTTGGACCCTGACCAGATGCTGCGGAACCTTCTCCCTGAAGGCAGGCTGAAAAGTGTGTGTGCCGGGTGGGAAGGGTCACCCACAATTCGGAGTGCTTTGCGGTTGAGGCGGGTGTTGAAGATGTCCTGCAGTGGTGGGAGTGAGGAACCAATGATCCTCTCAGCAGTGTTCACGATCCATTGCAGGGACTTGCGGTTTGGCTGCGGTGCAGCTTCCGAACCACACCGTGACGCAGCTGCTGAGGATGCTCTCGATGGTAGAAGGTGTTGGCGCTAGGGTTCCAGACTTCTTCAGTTTGTGGACGAAGTAGAGGCGCTGCTGGGCTTTCTTGGTGAGTGCCGTGGTGTTGTTGTTCCAGGAGAGGTCCTCGGCGATGTAGACCCCCAGGTATTTGGTGCTGCTCCCCGTTGATGGTCAGTGGTTGGGGGGGCTGGGTGACGCTTCTCCTGAAGTCGACAACGATCTCCTTTGTTTTCCCCACATTGAGGAAGAGATTGTTGTCTTGGCACCACGTGGCCAGCTGGGTCACATCTTTTCTGTAGTGGGTCTCGTCGTTGTTG
Source organism: Colistium nudipinnis (assembly GCA_016785305.1). Classification (NCBI taxonomy): domain Eukaryota; kingdom Metazoa; phylum Chordata; class Actinopteri; order Pleuronectiformes; family Rhombosoleidae; genus Colistium; species Colistium nudipinnis. The sequence goes on from JAFBJU010000650.1 coordinate 2,352,188, forward strand.
CTGATGAGACCCACCGCTGTCGTGTCGTCCGCAAACTTGACGATGTGATTGGAGCTGTAGTGGGGTGTGCAGTCATGGGTGTGTGTGTGTTGTTTTGGCTATAGACATATTTTGACAAGATAGAGAAGTTTCATCTGTCCTTGTTCTGACTGGTTATTCTATCTTACAGTTCTTAGACCATTCAAGGATATACAGTGCGTCATATGAGCTGAGGTACAGTGGAAAATACAGAATAGGTATACATGATGTCTCAGAACAAAGCCAAATATAACAACCGGTTGGCTCTGTATGCGAACTGGAACAGGTCCAGGGAGGGCGGGAGGGTGGATTTGATCAGCTTCATGATTAGCCTCTCAAAGCACTTCATTAAGGTGGAAGTCAGCGCTACAGGTCGGTAGTCATTGAAGCAGGATGGAGATGACTTCTTCGGCACAGGTATGATGGTGGCTACCTTGAAGCACGAGGGAACAACAGCCTGGCTTAAGGAGATGTTAAAGATGTCTGTGAAAAACATCTGTGAGCTCTGCCGCACAGTCCTTAAGAGCACGACCAGGAATTGTATCAGGTCCCGCAGCTTTTCTGATTTTAGTCCTTGACAGTGTGCTCCTCACACTGGCTAGGGAAAGACATACAGCTTGGTCGTGAGGAGGAGGTGTTGTTTTCTGTGGCGGTGTGCTGCTGGGTGCTTCAAAACGTGCGAAGAAACTGTTAAGGTTGTTCAGCAGAGTGATTTCATTTTCACCGGTGGGGGTTTATAGTCTGCGATGGTCCTAATACCCTGACCACAGGCTCCTTGTGTCTCTGCTGCCAGCTGTAATCTTTCTAATGTATTGACGCTTGACTTTTCGGATGCCACAGAATAGGTTGGCCCTGGCCGCTCTGAGACCAGCTGGATTGCCGGCTCTGAAGGTGATGTTGCGGGCCTTCAGCCGCCCATGGACCATGTAACTCGTAACCGTATCTGCGTACTCCTGGAAAAATCGTAGCACTGCATTCTTAAGGTTGTTTTAAATGTGTTTCCAATGCCCCCAAGTGGCCAAGAACATCTGTTTCTGCTATTTTAAAATGAAAGCCTTTTGAAAAGTCACTAGCTGATGAAAGCACATACGAAACGCACCCTTGCACACAAGTTCAATATTGCCATTGTTTTTAGTAATGCAGTAGTGTCGGTCTCATTTGGTGATCATTATCACAAACTTTAGATTATTTAAATATCCCTTTCTAGACCAGGGAAATTCAAAGTGCTTTTACGAAAATAGTGAAAAACATTGACAATAAGACATTATGATTACATTAAAAAAATGTCAAATGTGGCAAGCGAATATTTTGAAAAACCTCTGTTGTATGAAACCAAGTTGGGATCACAGTAAATCAAAAAACAGCATCTGTCTATACCTTTCGGTGTATTATCAACCTATCCAGTCTGTTCAACCTTCCGCCTTCTGATTGTCTGTCAGGTCTCAGGAGCGCAGACACACTTTGGACAACGTGAGACAAGGCGGCTTCAGACCCACAGATAGAACTCCCTTTGGACAGGCAGAAAGAACAGGAGTTGACAAGGTTTGGGGTTTCCTCTCATTCAACCATTTTGCTTTGAATCAAATGTTGTCACAGCAAAATCTTCTGTGATAAGCTGTTGATGATTGAACACTGATGTCCTGGGTCATGTTTACCTTGCTGCTAAACGTGCTTTTCTTGAATTAACCTGCTCTTATTCTTATATAACCTTATATACCAAGCAACGAATAGTCTCAGGAAATCAATGTTCGGTTTTAATGTGCTGATACTGCAGATGATGCATCCTGCAATGTTTTGTTGTGAAGAGCTAAAGATGTGAATTTGGACCAAAAAAATGATAATCATTAAAAATAAATATTGATTTTCTTTTTTTATCTTCTCCACTCCTCCTGCTGCCCTCAGGAGATGATCAGTCGTCAGATGAACTCAGTGTTCAAGGAGCTCCTGTCACGCCAGCCGCCTGTCCAGTCTCCGGCCCTCGCCACCGCTGCAGCCCCTGCTCCCTCTTCCTCCTCTTCCTCCTCCTCTCTTGCCACAGCTACCCCTGCTGCCAAAAAAGTTGGGTTCAGCCTCAGAGGTCGAGCGCTTTTTAGACCGGTAGACTGAAAGGGAGGAGAGTCTGACTGTGATTATTGATTCATTGTTCAACAATGATGATGGTTACACTGATGACGATGATGCATTCGGTGAATATCTTTGATTTACTTTTTTGCCAGGTGTATAATGTTTGCCGTTCTGCCATCTCATAGTGCCACTAGTCTCGGTGCCGTGTTCCTGTACATTCACTGTGTCTGTTTTTGGTCTCTTTAGGTTTGGTCTGTTCTTTAGTTCACAAGGATTTTGCCATTTTTGGAGAATCAGGAATGTGACATCAACAGTGATATCACCAGACTGACTTTTGTAAGTGGTTGCCATGATACATGAAAAACAACAAAACTTAAGCTGCCCTCTAGCGGCAGGTCTGAGATCTGCTCTCCCTATCTTGTTGAACAAAACTGGGGCCTTCACATGTGACTCTTATCTTAATATTCCTTACTGTATTTCACTCCAAAAGACCCGTGAGATTTAACTCAGCTTATTATATTTAAAAAATGTAATCCGGACAGATGAACCCTGAAGTGTTTGATATTAGATAAATAAGACATTGAAATGAAATAAGGAATGATGTGAGATTCAGTTTTGTAAAAATATACACTGATCAAAAACAAAAAGTTTTAGCAACAAAGATTTGTTCAAATTGAACTCAGTATGACATTTCATCCTTAATTTAGAGGTTAGGTTGAGTGGCTAACCCAGTTTATACAATAAAACATGTGTTATTTGCGTATTATTTTCTGGTAGTATAGATATTTGTATTTCTACAAACCTCTTTCCATATAAAGTTTATTTCATGTGACTTTTAATTAGAATTTATTAGCTAATGATGTCCAATGCTTCTTTTGGATCATGTCGACATCATCACTCAGATGAAAAATGATTCCAAGTGTTACTGGGAAAAATACATCTATACAAGTGAACTGAAAGTGGGTATTTGGAAAAAATATATATACAAATTGAAATTAAAGAAGGATGAAATAACATTTTCACAGTGCAGCCACTTTTAATAATTCCCTTTTTCCTAAATTATTGTTAGCTCTTTTCCTTAATTAATTAGGATGAAATAACATTTTCACAGTGCAGCCACTTTTAATAATTCCCTTTTTCCTAAATTATTGTTAGCTCTTCCTTAATTAATTTATGTATTTAATATTGAACACTGTGGGGCCCCATAGATGCTAGCTGGTAAAACTGTAAGCAGCGAGGTCATTATTTAAATGCAGCGTGCAGTATTAGTGCACTCACACACAGATAACACACACATTCCCCTTCATATGTGATACATGGCCCGATGCACAGGGCCACATCTCAGGGCTTTTGCAGAGTTAGAGATGGGCTAACTCAGGTTTGGCTTTGAAGGTTTAAGTGAGAGTTTTTTTCACTCTGGGCTTTGGTTGACTTGCGTACTTTTCAGCGGTTAACTGTGCCCTAGCCTCAAGAGCCAAAATGGTCCCTATATCAGAGAAGGATACACTGTTGGTTTAAACTGTGAATGCAACGGTCATGTTGTGGAGCCACGATCATAACTATTGTCACATTGTGGTCCCTGACCAAGTATCTAGCACTATTCACAGGTCTCACTCCAATGTATGTTTCAGGATTTTTGTAGTCAGGTGTGTGATTCCTTTGCCTCCAAAAACATTCTTAGTATTTTTACATAGGGCATATCTCCTCTGTCGTGTTTCAGTATTGGAAACATAGAAGTAGAATCACTTTTTGTTTAATATTGATTCTGCTTCTATGATTTAAAAAACCCTCTTATCCTGGATCATTGTCTGAAAATGTCACTAAATTTTATGTGTCAAATTGTAAATGTCGTTACAAAAAAAGAAGAATACAATAAAGATGATAAATCAATGAAGGCGTGTGTGCACCCCAGTGCTAACAGTAACAGGATCTTTTGGACCCATCCACTCCTCCTCCTAAAATAACCCCCTCTAAAAGCCCCCAAATACACACACACTCACAAGGAGTTAGAGACACTGTACCACATGGGCACTCCTGCCTCTCTAAATCAGTGTGAGACACTATGGGTGCATGTGTAAGTGTGTCTGTATGAGTTGTCATATGCCAAGTCAGCTCTGAGGGACATTGTGATTAAGCAGCTGAACTGATCTCATTGACATTTTAGATTAGCACTCTCTGCAGGGCACCCCTGCCCCATCTCCCCACAGGATTAAGATAAGTACGGTAAGTCAGACATGATTCATCATTTGTGCTGACGCTCTCCCAAGCATGGATCTGCCTCGATCATTTGCTAGAGTAAGAATTACAACTTGCAGTACCTGTTTCACATATGGATTATATTTAATACATGCAAGTATGTTAAATGTGGTTGAATCATCTGTTGGGGCTGTAAGCCAACAGCCATTTATCCTATGACTCAAAGACCGGATTGTATCCATGTTTTTTTCCCCACTATAACTCAGCAAGATTAACAAGCACACAATTAACTGCTCTATTTACTGTAGAAAACAACCTTATCTAAGAACCCTTAGACAATGTGAATAGTATTTTCTGACTAGTACTTTTCAAATTGCCAGTTGCTATGTAGGGATTTTGGTAGGGCTTCTTTTAACGTGGGCTAAAGAACAGGTGGTAGAGCCAGTGCTCAGCTTGCCATTACACTCTATGTCTGTGTGTGAGTGGTGTGCGTGTGTCTGTGTGTGTGTGTGTTTAAAAATTTAAAAGCAGGATAAGAATGCAAGCGTCCCAGTTTATTTGACCCATGTTAATCAATCCTCATGCATGTGAAAACACACGTGCGCTTCCTCCTGCAGTGACCATGATGATGGTGAGTGACGACTGTTTGGTTGAGTGTAGGATCGATGATGACAGTGATGGAGATGATGGAGGAGGAGAACAGATGAGCACTCCTCCTCCTCCACCAGAGTTTGCCTCCAAAGCTTCGACTCCGACACCCAAACCTCCGACCCCTCCTGTGGCCCCTGATACGCCCATGCCCATTCATCTTGTCAACAGGGACCCGTACGGCATCAACAAGCACCTGCAGGTCCACTTTATCCATTCAGCCAGTGATATTGTTCACACTTCCAACACAGTCGTTTGGTTTGATTGAATTTGAAATCTTAAGATGCATCATAGTACTGAGTCTGCTTTGCTTAAAGTTACATATGGCTTATCAGCAGTGATGGAAAGTAAGTAACATTATGTTTACAATATCAAATGTTACGAAAGTAAGAAAGTAAAGTTCTGATTTGTATCAGTTGTTTGCAGCTACAGTATGTATATGATCAACTCCAGTCCCCTCTGCTAGTTTCATTTAAATAATGGTCTGCGGCTCAAAGAGGTAAAATATCCTTATAAAGCATTGATTAAAGACTTACTACTATTAGTGCAGAACACACACATGTTGATTTCTCTATTACCTTTTCCATTATAGATATACAGTGCCTGCTTATACCCTCATATCAATAATAGACTAGAGATATGCATGTCAGTTTTGATTCTGAAATGTGACCAAGAAATGAATTCTGACATTAGTAGTAGATCTTCTTGAGAACTTATTTTTATGTGAAAGTAAGTGGGTATTCCCTGTGTCGTTGTAAACACCTCAGCTCTTTACATTTGGACCAAAAATATAAAATCTCAATTGACTTGACTTGTACCTCTCCCTGTCTCGTTCCCTGTCTGCGTAGGTGGAAGTCAGCGATGTGTTGGCAGAGCCCACGACACCCCGTAGCGTAGACAGAGTATGGTTTTACAGTGTCACTGGCTTTGAGCTAGCTCGCACCTGGACGTACCGCTGCCTTACCTTGCTGCTTGCTGTGCCCTTCTCCCTCGTCTGTGGCATTTTCCTGGCCACCCTGGCTTGTCTCCACGTGTGGTATGGTGATGCAAACACAACATGACCATGAGACAGCCTCTCACCCTTAACCATTTCCGCCTAGATAAAGCAAAAAACATATTTAAAAAGAAATTCCTACTCCAATGAGACGGATCAAAGAAACACATTTTGAAAGGTATACCCATTCAAGAGGATAATGCACATAGTAGAAACGGGTGAGAATTCCAGAATTGGAGGACAATATACTCTCAAAATGGACCCTTTCAATGATTTAAGTAGTTATGTAACTCTTTCTTCTGTTGTATTAAGATGATTCAGTTAGATCAAACGTTCCAATCAACCCTGTTGAATGAATTGATCTTGAATTGTGCTGAATGCTACACATCGACCTGTGTGCTCGGCAACTCACACGTAACTGTTGGACTACATCTGTTTCGTGTCAGATTTGAGGCACACTTCACTTCCCTCTCAGTAATCTCATCAAGAATCACTGGAAGTGTGTGGATGTTTTTTTTCATAAAATAGGAAGCAGAATAATTACTGAAATATCTTCTATCTATTTATCTATAAAATTGGGCAATAATCTGCTAAGAATTTTAAAGATCAACCCTTGGTGTTATGGGTTATCTTTTTGCATGCTAAACCCACTTCAGGGAAACACTCACTCGAGTCAAACTGCAGAAATGATATCTTTTGTTCCCACATTATCAGTCTCTTTATTCCTCCCCATGTCTCTGTATCAATCCTGACTGAGAGAAAGACTTTGACAGTCAAACTCTCTCTCTCTCTCTTTCCCTCCTTCTCTCTCTCACACACACTCTCTAGGTTTGTGGTGCCTTGCATTCAGCTGAGCAACACCTTCCTTCCATGCCTCCGGTCCTTGTGCATGTGCACTGTGAACGTCGTCATCTCTCCCTTTTGCACATCTCTCGTACTCTGCTGCAGTCAAATTGCCGTCTCGCTGTCTAACAGGGACTGGCATCAAATGAAAGACAAAGAAGCTGCACCAGTGTAAGACAAAGCAAGCAGGTGATATAAAAAACATTGGTGACTAAGCGTGCGTGTCTATTTGAGTCCAGGACTCAATGTTGGACTTGAACATAGATGATAGGGGCTTGGAGCATTGGCTCATAATCAGATTTCACATAACATTCAACCTTGATGACTGACCCCGATAACGGGGACTCGACTTGAAGACTTTTCTTCAGTGACTCTTACTTGAACTGGAACTTGAACCCTGGGGACTCCAGATTCAGACTCAAAGTTTAGTACCGGTATCTCAGCTGCAACACTGAACTAAATGAGTGTGAGAATATTGTATTTTAATGTTTATTTTTTGTTTATGGTCACATTTCTGCAACCTGACATTGTGACTCCTGTTGTTTAAGATGTGTTCCCTATGTACTGCCAGTTCATGTCTATTATTATTAGTAGTAGTAGTAGAATTGCCTTTAACTTTACACTTCAGATGTAATTATTAAAGTATTGTATAAATCATGTATCAATAAAATCAATTTTAAAAGCCCCTAAAGTATTTTTATTTTGTTTATAATGTCAGAGAAGCCATTTAGACATGCAATAGGAGATCAACACAAGGGTTAATTATTTTTAACTAAACCAAATGAAGGTGACGGTAACAACTGCAGTTACATTTTTAATCATTCAATAAGAGCAGGGGATGATAACCAGACTATAGAACTACATCTGCCTTTTTTGTTAATTCAAGGGGATACCAATTCTGGGCAAAAAATGTAATAACCACTTTATTAAGTACTGTCTCATTGAAAAATAATTTCCCGGTAGACAAAACAGAAATAATATCCAACATTAATTTGACAAAAACCCAATCATTAAACCAAGAACAATGAATTCCATATACCACACAGAAGATTGTTGATCATAATGCATTACTGACATACAATTTAATGCACATGCAACATAATAATACGTTTTTGCAAAAAAAAAAAGAGCCAGGGATAATAATTTCTTACTGAAGAGAAAGTTATCTATGTCATTAAGAAATGTTGTGTTTTGGGACAATTTGATGGTTGTACTACCATCTCAACAAAAAAGCATTAAAATGCATATAGTTCATTAATGTGATTCATCAATATGCAAGGAGAGCAATCATAGATTGTGACATCGGTGATGCATGGCTCTCCCTCAGTTGCATACAGTTTTTTTCATTATTTTAATAAAGGCAATTAACAACTTTTGGTAAAATATATATATATATATATATATTTGTCTTTCTTCTTTACTTTTATTGTCTGACCCGAACACAAATTGCTAACGGATAAAAAATACATACTGCATAATTATGCAAATTAAAATAAAAACATTAATACATCATTTGAACACACAGTGAGGTCTTTTTTCTCTTCCCAGTCTCAATTAGTACACCCAATCCACGGTTGGCTCTGTGAGATAGTTCTTGTGCGAATATGTAATTTCCTGCGGGACTTGAAGGCACATTCGCTACCCAGCATGCACCACGTCGCCGCCATTTTTGTTGTTGTGACGATTGTGACGTGAGGGGATACTGGACAGCAGAGCCGCGTTTTAGAGAAGCGTTAAACTCCTCTGGTTTGTTCTTTGTGTCGATAACTTTGGCGTAAGCGAGTGTTAAAAACAGAAAGGGCAGCATGGCGCAGTACAAAGGAGCCGCCAGCGAGGCCGGCCGAGCTATGCAGCTGATGAAGAAACGAGAGAAAGAGAGAGAACAACTCGAGCAGCTGAAACAGAAGATTGCTGAGGTTAGTAAAAGCCTGTCACTCACAAGCTATAGCTCACCTTTTCACTGTAGGCCCCTGTCTCTGGTCCTGTTCAGTAAAGGTTGGTTCATTGTAGTAAAAAAAACCTGTGACCCCAAGGCTTCCTGTAACTCACATGGACTTCATTAAAAAGGCTAAACTCACCTTTCCAGCTTCTGTGTTTGTGTTTGCTCGCAGGACAACATGGTGAAGTCCAACATTGATAAGAAATTTTCTGCTCACTATGATGCTGTGGAGGCTGAGCTGAAGTCCAGCACAGTGGGTAAGTGGCCCTGCTGTTGTGGCACACGGAATGTGTTCACTGATGTGACACTACCAACAAAACAAGATGGAGATCAAGAGCACACATGGAAGGATTCAAGGGTGTTACCCACTTAGTTCAATGTCTTAAAGTTGACACTTTACAACAGCTGAACCCAAAAGTGCCCAACACACAGTGTTACTATGAAACTGAAGAGAGAGACAGACATGTATGTGTGTACAGTATCTTGGGACCAACAGCCACACAAATTATTCATGCATCCATCTGCGGGACTCTTGTTTGACTACCTATCATGTCTGTATTGTTTTGATCAGGTCTGGTGACCTTGAATGATATGAAGGCTAAGCAGGAGGCGCTGGTGAAGGAGAGAGAGAAACAGCTGGCGAAGAAGGAGCAGTCCAAGGAACTCCAGCTGTGAGTCACCACTGGCTGTTGGGTTTGCTATTTAGTTGAAATTCTACAGGCTTTTTACCTGAACAGGGACACAACTGTCTGTTGCTGCACCAAGAGATGTAAAAGACTTACGACGACTGGAATAACAAAATTGAACTTGAAGTCTTGTTTAGCTGTCGTTACTTTACAGGTATAACAAAACGTACTTCCTATTTTAGTTATACATTTGACAGTATAATTTACATTGCATTTCCATCGAGGGTTTAGTTTTACGGTTCTGTCGCTGTCATGTGCCATCAGACAAAGGCTTCTTAGTGCAAGTGGTGAGCGATGAATCTGTCCAAGCAGGAAGACTCCTACTAGTAGTGCTCCATGTTTCTTTTAGTAGGAGAAAGTTGGAACATTTTGTCATTTGTCTGGAACACAGCACAACAATAAAGATGAACACAGAAAATTACCTGTTGATTAAAACACTATCAGTTCAGTATGTATGCTTCTTTCTCATTTGCAGCAAACTAGAGAAGCAGAAAGAGAAAAAGAGAAAAGAGGAACAGAAGAGGAAAATAGCTAGTTTATCCTTTAATCCTGAAGACGGAGAAGAAGAAGAAGAAGAGGAAGAAGAAGAAGAGGAGGAGGAGGATGAGGAAGATTGTGAGTATTGACGTTGAGACACAAACTGTCAAATCAGATTACATTTTATGTTGAACCTTTCTTTTTCCATCTGTTTTGTCAAAATGTGTAAATTGTGAAATATATACAGTATTATTAGAACACTGTGGATCCATATGTGTATTTAAAGCAACACTGATCTTAAATAAGTAATTAACATACAAAATGTCAATCAGGGACTTTGTTGAATACTTTTTCCGTTTTATAGATGTTCCAGCTAAGAAGAAACTGGGGAAAAATCCAGACGTGGACACAAGTTTCCTTCCTGATCGAGACAGAGAGGTGAGCTCAACCAAAGTGGAACTTGTTTGGGCAACACCATGCTGATTGTTGGGAGGGAGGAGGTGTAGAGACAGAGCATTTGTTGTGGTCTGACATGCTGGTGGTAATGTGACACCTAGTGGCAATGAATATTGTATGTATCATTTAACAAATCAAGTCAATACAAGTTACTTGGAAGCACCAGACTACCTCAGATGGACAGTACTTCATGCTTAATGTTTAAAAAAAAGAAACATATTTCAGAACAACAGTAGCTCGCATGACTCACAGAGGTTTTTATTTGTACACCTCCGGTAATAAGGCCACTCGTGCATTTCATTCACTTAATACAGCAGTACGGTTTTGCACTGTGATATGCTCATTTTTCAAGGGTCTGGTCTCTAATGATTTGGTAAGTGTAACATGGTCCTCCAATAGTAACTTTAACCTCTTCACGACACTGGTTTTGTCTGTTTCATTTGTTTAGGAGGAAGAGAATCGTCTCAGAGAGGAACTCAGGCAAGAGTGGGAGCTTAAACAGGAGAAGATCAAGAGTGAGTGTCAGCACATATACACACACATACTCAAGCAGACAACCAGATTTTTGCTGTTGCCACACCCTCTGGTTCAGCAAGGATTGAAATAATTATCAGTACCACCCTTAACCATAAAAACTCCTGCAATTAAGTGCTACGATTACCTATTTCATGATCGTTCTCAAAATATTTTTTGATGGCTGTGAAAAACTAAAAGCAGAATAAGATTTTTCTGTGCATGGTGGGGATAATATGGTGGAAGATGTATGTATAACGAAGTCAGTCAGTGATGTAAACATAAGCTTTCAGTGTTGCCATCTCTTGTTGTTGTACCGTCTGTAGCCACATTTCACCCATTGCGCAAGGTAACAAATTACTTACTTATTAAAGTACTTTAGTCACCCAACAACGTATGAAATAGTACTAATAACTTTGGTAATCATGATATGAAATTCTAATTCTCATCTCATCATCAGTGTAACGGTGGTGTGTGTGTGTTTGTGTCTTTATCTTCAGGTGAGGAGATTGAGATCACATTCAGCTACTGGGATGGCTCTGGACATCGAAAGACAGTCAAGGTAAAGAAAAAGGAGCTCCGACATTAGTTCATGGGAAAATGGCATTTTGCCTTTTTTGATAACAGGGGATATTTATGGGAACATAACCACCCAGTGTGTTGCTCCTGCAGATGAAGAAAGGTAACACTATCCAGAACTTCCTGCAGCGGGCCCTGGAAGTTCTCAGAAAGGACTTCAGCGAGCTCAGGTGAGGCAGAAAAGAATAAAGAGGTGAATTAGCCATAATTCACTTCTAACTTTGTGTAAACACCTTGTTTTTGTAGAATAAGGCACACATACACATGTTATTCTCTTTATAATGATATAACAAAATAGACTCCACCTCTAATGCCCTTGAGCAAGCACTTACCCCATCTGCTCCCCGTATGCTCTCAGCTGTCCACTGCTCTGTGGTCTTGCATGTGCCACAGATGGGGTACATCCAACACGTTTCCCCCAACTGTGTGTTTGAGCATGTGCATGTTTGTGTGGGACGATGTGCGCAATTTTAATTATAATTCTAATTATATTTTCACCAGAAAGTGAGTGGGTTATGACATTATGTTTAACCTCATGTATTTACTGGCATTGTTTTCCCTCTGTGCAGGTCTGCTGGGGTAGAGCAGTTGATGTACATCAAAGAGGACCTGATAATCCCACATGTAAGTACAGTGTGCATTATTGAAACAGAGACGACAAAGACAAAAGCTATCTGCGTGTGACACCTAACCAGCTAATACAGAGCAACAGAAAGAAACAGAAGTTGTTCAGGCCCAGACTGTGTGGCCTGCGGTCGATAAATAACCATCCCATACAATTTATTAGTGTTAATATTTAGTTCAAATAGACACTTGCCTGGCTAGCAATATGCACCGTTCAATGTATATCTCAGAATATATCAGTTTCTAATTATGATAATACGTTGTATTTGACTATTCCTTTGGTTTTAATACCCAAAGCGTTCCCAAGCTGTTTCAGTGATGTCAGATTATCTGCTCAGGTTATTTTTTTTTTCAATAAACAATCTGTTTTCATAACATGTCAGACATCAGCTACAGTATTGTTTTATAAGGGCCACACCCTCATATGTCTCAGAAATACTGAACAACTGCTGGTCTGAAACATGTTAATTTCTCTCTGCTGTCTGTTTACTGCCAGGACGGACAACCTTGAGTTTTGCATGACAGTTCTTTAGTACAACAATGACAACTTGAAAATCATCGCCGACTGTTTCGATGTGGTGCATTTCACTTTTATACATTTTAAGTGGCAGATTCTGCACCTAGATTTCACTGCGAGCACAATTAAGGAGTCATGCACTAATTTCTACAGTCAACGTTGACAATACAACACACTTTCTAAAAGCTGCGATGCCATGTACTGCTTAATTTGCTGTTTAGTGTTTTACCTAGTGTGACTTGTGGTTACTTTCATTGGTGTAAACGCTCTGTTTAAAATGACACTTCTGCTCAATAACTGCATATCTTCATACCTAAAACCATTGTCTCATTCAGCACCACAGTTTTTACGACTTCATCGTGACCAAAGCCAGGGGCAAATCTGGTCAGTGAACCATCTATGCGTCAAAATGATTTTACATACCAAAGTTATTATTCAGTTTGCTGCTTGTGTAACAATGTGAAGTTGGGTTTCCCGCCTTTCACTCTTTTTTTTTCTCCGACAGGTCCTCTTTTCAGCTTTGACGTCCACGATGATATCCGACTTGTGAACGATGCAACCGTAGAGAAAGACGAGGTGAGGCCTTTTGTTTTGTTACACATTTTCAAAATTTTATGATGGCGTTATGATGCTCTCAACACCAGCGTAAATGTGAGGCTTTTACTTTTCACACCATGGGGCAAAAGAGGACAAGCCAGTCCCCTGCCTCCTCAATTGTTCAGTCCGCTTTCACAAATGCTGTTCCATGGAATAATGAAACGACAGTACAGTATAGATGTGTAAAATCAATGTAAAATCATTCTACTTCTCCTTCACTGTTCACATGATAGGTCTTGACAATCCGGTAATTAGTAACATCTTAAATTAATAATTATATTATTTACTATATATAGCATGCTTTCGATTCAATTTTCAAAATTGAACCCTAACCACTAGCTACGTGCTTATTAGTAAGATAACTATTACATTAGACATTATTCTGTCATTAACCAACCGACAGTCAATCATAGTTTATACATACATACATGTCATGCAGCATTCGTTCACGCCCACAGCAGCACACTGTCACTGCTTCCCAGGTTTAATGCTGCCCAAGACGGTTGTGATTGTTCCAAGGAAATACAAACAAGCCAGAATATGATTTCACATGCAGCAGAATGATAACAGACGCAGCCAGGCAGGTCTGGCTATGCAAGACTGTGGAAGTTGACAAAGTTGTGCTCTTTTGCCTGAAAGTCTCATGCAGGTAAAGTGGTGCTGAGGAGCTGGTATGAGAAGAACAAGCACATCTTCCCTGCAAGTCGCTGGGAGCCTTATGATCCAGAGAAGAAATGGGACAAATATACGGTGAGAAACATTTGGCCAAATGTTTACATGCTTCACGTTAGCCTTAATTTAAGTAGTTTGCCTCAGGTAATCAAGTTTAATCTTCAATTTTTTTTATTTTAATTAAAAATCCTTGTAAGTCAATTCTATGTTTGCCACAGGCTGTTTTTAGAGAACAGCAATTACTATACTTCATTTACCACTACTGTGAAAGTAATAGGGGTTGGACACTAAAAATCCATAACACGGTATTACACAGCACACATTTGTTCTTGAAATATATGTGCCCGACACAATGACAACATTATGTATGTATTACATTTTACAGAGACAGACCGACCATTAGAAGTTGGTAAGATCTAAACAATCTCAAAAGACCATAAATGCTGAACTTAGATTTGGCTAAATGTTTCTCAAAACAGGATCTTAATTAAGTTAGTAGTTCAATTTTGTGTTCCTTTTACACCTTGATTAAAGCTGCAGTAGCCCATATTGTACTGCTGTCTATTCCCCTTCCTCTCTACTGGTGCATCTGAGAAACAACCCTGCCGCTTTCAAACCAAGTATAGTAAAGGGAAAACAAATATTAAAAGAACACTGATATTGAGATGTATCAGTGTTCTGAATATGAGGATGAAAAGTTGCTCAGGTAGTGTACGCAACTCAAGTGAGGCCACTGGTGATTAAAAAACAGGTACTCAGGTTTGTAGTGAAAATAAGTACTAGTAGTAACACTGTGTTTTGTTTTGTTTTGTTTCAGATCCGATGAAAAGGCTGTTTTTCTACTGTCTTTATAATCTTTGACGCAAAAGTGTTGTTTTCTGTCCCATGAACATTATTCAAAAAAAGTACTCATCATACCTTAGTATTGAAATAGTACCTTTCCCAAATGTAATGCAATGGCAATGTGATGTTTTTTGCCTCTGTCCCTAATAAAAAGGGCCTTGCCAGCATTTATTGAAATCATGATGGCACGTTTGATCAAATTTGACACCTTCATTTGGCTGTGAAAAACTGTTCATCATTCAAGCGAGTGTGTTTGTGGTAAGGTGCGGTGCAGGGTATCGAGTTTTATTTCTTATCAAAAAAAATATATAAGGTATTTGCCTCTCAGCAGGCCTGGTGTCTCTCTTCTAGAGACAAAATCATACCCCTCCTTCCCTCTCATTCTAGTCACATATATACATTATAGCTTTCCCAATCAGATAGGCCAATCAGGTCACCTTTCTGGAACGAGTCCACACATTAACAAACAGAAAGATAAACACTTTTCTCTTAATATGATATTTGACCCTGATTTAAAACATAATATCTTCGAATAGTTAACTTAATTAGCTAACATTAAAACCAAATGTGGTCTAGTCAATCACACCTGAGCCCCACCTACTACTAAAACACATAATGAGTAGTGTGGAGGCATGATCCCTCTTTGAGCACTGGCACAAAATGGATTCCACTGGACTGCAGGAGGATTGAAACACAGGTTAATATGGTCCAACTGTTTAAAAATGTATGCTATCCAGAACCAAAAATGTAATGCCTAAACTGTACACTTATCACTATTATTAAATTAGACATTGAGATCTACAAACAAAAAATAAGTGTCTATGATTATTTCCTCATAGCAAACATTTCAGTGAGGGAGTTGGTGCTTCCTCACATTTCTCACCCTTCTGGCTTGCACAGGTCAGGCTAACGAGAAAGATAATAATTAGACAATAAGGTTTTTCTTAACGGGAGAATACTGAATGGTGAACTGTTATGGCTGGAGGGCTAGGCACCAACGTAGGATCCTTCTATTCTGATGCTGCTTTGATTGCATCCACTTCAAAGGTCAGTGATCATTCTGCAACACAAATTCTCTTCCCAAAAGTTAATACTTAATAAGAATCAACAGCCCACTTTATAGCCAGTCCCTCTTTTTCTCTCGTAGAGTACTTCCTTTCCCGGTCAAACAGTTTCTTACTCAGGAACAGGATAGGCTTCTCTTCTACAGGCTGTCCTTGGGCCAGCACTGCTCCTAGTCCAACACCTAAGGCATCAACCTGAACAATAAATGGTTTGGCAACACAGGCGTTTGACAGATCTACCTCTTCAACTTCTGGAAGGCCCTTTCACATTCCTCAGTCAACAACTTTAGTAGAATACTTCTTTGTTAAATCAGTGAGTGGAGCTGCCAATGTAGCAAAATGGGGAACAAACCTGTACCGCCCAACCAGGCTTCCTGTATTTTGCCCAGAACAACTTTAGATTACCACATCATCCAGATAGGCGGCTGAAAACTTGGGACAATCCTTAAGAACAATGTCCATTCATCTATGAAAGGTTGGGTGTGCTCCATGGAGACCAGAAGGTAGAAGCCCATTCCTGGAAAGCAGTATATTCTTTGCATGCCGGTTCTAGAGGCACTTGCCAGTAACCTTTACACAGGTCTAAGGCTGTGACATACTTGGCTCGCCCCAACCTCTCTAGCACCTCGTCAATGCGTGGCAAAAGATATGAATCAAAACAGGAAATGCTGTTCAGCTTTCTCATGTCAGAACAGAACCTGGAATCTGGAATTATGTAAGGCTTCAGGCTCAAGACAATGTTATGTTTGATCACATCTGTCCGGCCATGCATTTCTGAAAACAGTGATGGGAAATATTGTATAATCTCACCCATGACCAGGGCAAATTTGTGTCCATCGCTACTTTTTGGCAGGGGACCAATTATATCCATAGCTATTCTTTCATATGGTACACTCATAATTGGTAATAGCTGTAATGTGAATGACAATTTGGTGGGAGCTGCAACCTGACACTTAGGGCATGTTTTACAATAGTCCGTGACTTTGAATAATCCTGGCCAATAGAAGCACTGAGCAATGCTATTATAGGTTTTTGCCTGACCTAAATGCCCAGCCCATGGAACAGTATGATCCATAATTACTGGACAAGCCTTTTTGGAACAACAAGCCTAGGTTTATCGATATCTGCCAAATACAACAGGTTATCTTTTATGATAAAAGGATCCCCATTTGCCCTTTTCCGCCCCACTGTGCTTGCTTCCTGCCCCCCATCTATTTTACAAGCCATAGCAAATAAAGGTTTAAGAGATGAGTCCTTTTCCTGACTCTCTATGAAGTTGTTAGGGATTTGCCACTGAGATTCTATTGGGGGAGTTACAGGAAGAGTCATATTCACTACATGTCTATGTGGAATCATATCATTAGCTTCATCATGGTCAGTATTTTCTGAATTACTTACAGAACACATCTCTGCTGACTTTGTCTTTCTTAACGGACATGATGAAGCTATGTGTCCAAGTTGTTGACAATAGTAACATAAAGTTGGTTTTCAAGGTTGAATGGACAGGTTTCTTACCAACCCCAGTGTGCACGCTTTCAACACTAGGCAAACTAATGTTTGCCCACCCCAAACCTTTAGCTTCCCAGCAGTCACTTCTTTCTTTAAAGGGTTCCCTTCGTGCCGCTGTGTGGCGTTCTGGCAAGTGTGCTGTTTCCTCTCCTGTCTGGGGATTGTGCTCCTTTACCCAGGTGCGGTTGTCTGGATGAAGCACACAAAGATATTGTTCCATGACAACGGTCTCACCAATCTGCTCCTTAGTGCGGCTGTGTGGTCTCACCCATCGTTTGTAGAGCCCCTTTACTCGGTTGTAGGTTTCCCGCACTGTCTCTTCTGTCCGCACAATCGTGCTCCGGAACCGCTGCCTGAAAGTCTCTTCTGTTCCATTAATTTTCATTAACACCGCTGCTCATAGGATTCTTATTGTTCCTTGTTCATACCAGCATAGGCCTGAAGGGCTTTTCCGGTCAACAATGACCAACAGTGACCACTCTAGCAGCCCACTCAACTGGCTGCCACCTCCATGTCCTGGCTATTCGTTCAAACCTTACAAAGAAGCTCTCTGGATCTTCACCTTCTTTGAAGTTGGGTATTCTGGGCTCACCGACATGGGGTCTTGAAGCCCAAGAGTTTTGAGCATCAAGATGTGGAAACTAAACTGAATTCTGTGGTGATGGTGAAACAGGCTCACTTGCTTGAACCGGATTGAATTTTTTCCGTTGGCTCTACTGTAAGCAGGTGTGTTTAGGTTTCAGCCTGAAACTGTGCAACATCAGTCGGAATTGCAGGAGGAAAACGTTGACCAGGACGTTCATAACGTACTCCTGGTGACCAGGTGTAAGGTAGCTTGCGGAAGACCAATTATTCACACTGGCGAGCTGTTTCTCGAACAAAATCAATCAAGTTTTATTTCTTATAAAAAAAACTAAGGTATTTCCCTCTCCGCAGGCCTGGTGTCTCTCTTCCAGAGACAAAATGGCTTCCACTGGATTGCAAAACAATAAATTACATGCAAGAGCCAAACCTGCCACATGCCTCCAGCTCCTAAATCACAAAATGAATGTAGTGTGGCTACATAACCATCACATCACGTACAGAGAGCTTGTTGGGCGTCTCCACCCAGAGCCAAAAGCCACCCCTCCCCTCTCTGTGGCCCCCCCTTCTCCCAGGTTACCGTCACTCACTGTGCATTGCAGACACTTTGACATTGGATTCTACTTTTCAGCCTGAGCAGTGGCTTCTCTCAACTGTCCAGTCTAGTGAGTGAATGAGTGAGTGAGTGTGTGTGTGTGAGAGAGAGAGAGTTTCAAGTCTAGGTCTCACATTGGGACAGTGTCATGCTGGCTTTGGCAACATGTGGAGGGCTGTTGTTGTGTACCTGCTTTTGGCTCTTTGTCAACCACTCTGTGCTCAAGATGATACAGCTGCCGCCATCACTCCTCAGGACTGCAGCCTGGAGTGCATCCGGATGGTAAGTCCGGTTTCTAATCTGCTATACAAGGCATGTTACGTCAAGGATGTTGTGTTATTATATACTTGAGAAGCAGGACTGTCTTCTGTAGCATGTACACTATATTTACATTAATTTACCCGTGACATATTTGGAGTGTCTAATCCAGGATGTTTTTTAAGTCTATACAACTGTTAACAACTGGTCTGGTGACATCTACTCTGCCATGAGACCCACAGCTTCTGTTAACATAGTGTGTTTTAGCTGATGTGTACATAGGAGGTGCTCACAAACACAAAAAACAAGTACTACTCACAGAGAATATTCTAATTGCAAGGTGAGAGCACAAAACAGCACAGACACTAAATTCTGTGCATTATTATCTAAGTAAATGATCGGATCTTTAGGTGTCTTTTGTCTTCTGACATTCCAAAAAATAATTTGAGAAATACTACTACTAGTTATTTTGCTGACCTGGTTATTTAGGTGCCTGCGTGTCATGGGGCCTCATAGGGGGAGTCAGGGTCATACCGACTTGAACACACCTGATAGGCAGATGAAATGTGTCTCCAAGACATATTTGCAGCCTGTGGCGAGGCATAGCTGAAAAAGCTTGGTTGTTTGGAGGCACTTTTCTCAAATGACTGACCTGTAACATTATTCCAGCAGAAAACATTGAGGGCTCGGAGATGTGTCACTGTCTAATATTTACTGCACAATGAGAATGTCTCAACTTGTCAAAGCTAGTATTTCTGTGTTCATGATCTTTTCTGCATGCTGTAGTGCAATGTCAGAAATGTTCGTAGAGTCAGAAGGGTCACTGTAGGCCATGTGCTATTTACAGCCTTTGGTGGAGACTTGTTTTCGTTAAATGGGCGAACACAAGAGTGTGTGTGTGCGAGTCAGTGCTGTCCTTTGTCACCTTTAATGTTGGCTACATAGTGAGTGTATGAAGCGAGGGCTTGTTGTTGGTACTGGGCTTGTAAGCGCTGTGTAATGGTGTTCTCTCCGCATCAGTGGTGTGCGTGCCAGTAAGTATTTAGGCAACAAAGGCTTTTTGACTGCCATTACCTCACCTGACAGTTTAATAACTATGCAAACCAAAATACCTGCGCAAACACGCAGGTGTTCTCTAATGCCTGTGGCAGACCAAGCATTTGTTTGGCTCTCAGTTTCTCCCCCTGTTTCTCCCCCTGTTCATCTAGTTGTGTTCTGTAAACCTGCAGGGCAAGTTGTCAGTGGTTAGCAGGGAGGTGGACGAAGAAGGCTCACCTGAACACTAAAAATACTGACACAACTATCAATTAAAAGTCCTGCATGAAAGAGTGTACTTAAACATAGATGTTATCAAAGAAATACATTTAAATTAAACAACAGACATAGTGATATATGTTATTATAAACATTTCATTTCTGAAAAATCCAACCATAAACAGCATTTCATCATTGTAGGTATTCGATAACTAACTATATTGACACTTAAGTCTCAAAGCACAGGGTTTGTACTGCCTTTTTTGTAACGGTGGATTTGCATTGGATATTGTAAGCAGACCACATATGTTTTCATTAATCTTGGCGTCCTATATTGATTGGTATTACTTAAAAATGTCCTCATGAATTATAACAGTCAGGATTTAAAGGTATTTGACATTGTTGGAAATGAATGTGCAGTGACCCAGATCCCACAGATTGCAGCATAGTGATCAGTGTGTAACAGCAACAGTTGGGAGGAGGCGGTCCTTAGCTCAACTTTACGCAGATGTTTTACTGAGAGAGATAGGTAGAAAATGTAAGAAATAAATACCATCTGACAAACACTAGTTGACGTTGCCTTTACATCAGGCACAGCTAAAACCACAGAGCGGTCCAAGTGCATTTAGTTGATTTATACATAACTGATATGACCAATGATTAACATTGCTAACATGCTAGCTTTTTTTGGTGCTACTACACATTCCTTAATTAATGTATCCCCTCTGGGTAAGGGTTAGGGTTAGGGTGAGTGTTTTGTGCTCCTTCACATTCTTGTGTATGACCCAATCCTGCTTTCTTTCAGCACCTGAACAAAATACTGAGTATTTTTTTAGTTCAGGTCAACAAAATATACGATTGTACTTTATATGTATGACTATGTTCATAGATCTGTTATTGTGCTTGCTCACTTGCTTTGTAGGGAGGACTAGGGTGTGAATACTGCAGAATAACCAGAGGTGGTATCAAGGAGGCTCTGGGTTTTAACACCATCCAAACATTTGGAAGTAAGTCTTCTACAGGCTCACAGCCAGCCTGCATGATTTTGCATTTTGAACTACCTTGGATGAATGGCATCAAGAAACTGGGTTAACTTCTCTTAGACTTAGACTTTGTTCACCCAGACCCGAAACTGTGCTTAACAGCAATAACATCCTGCAGAGCAACACCTCTCATTGTTTGCTCTTATGATTAAGAATCCGGCACAGGGTAGCCCAGTGTATGACAAGTTTTTTTCAGCACTGAGGTCCCAACAAAACAAATGTTAACTGTTGGTGACAAAAACGTGACTCCACGTCAACATTTGGTTCAACTGGATTACTGTCAATTCCACTGTTGTGATCACAGTGATCCCCTGACTCTGTCTATGTATTGATAGGCTCACCATGAGGTGACTTTTGTAGCCAGAGTAGTCTTGCTTAATTATCCTATCAGCCTCACATTAGTAAGTATGTTTAATGCTGACTTGAGATATGTCTTATTCTGAAAATAGCTGACACCCTTTTGACATTGCACACTTCTCCTCAGGTTGTATCCCATGGCCATGTCTCGAGTTGCTGGGAAAAGAAGACCCACAGGTCTGCAAGCACTATGTCCAAGCACCAAACGATGTGAAGGTTGAACCTGTACTTGAGCCAAACCCCACCTCTGACACTGTTGTTATCTCCTGGAAGCCCAGCTACTATGGTATGTTGCTGTGGACTTATTACTTCATAATCACATCTCTATCCCTAAAGTGTTTTTTTCCAAAGTGGCTGTTAAGAGAACAAGGACAGTAGCTGTATGGTTGTTGTTGTAAATTCCTGCTACTATTGCAACTCATTTATGATGAGGGTGAGATGACGGTGTAACAGGCCTAAAAGCCTAATTGATCATGCAGTGAACTAGTGAAGCACATGCAGTACACACATATTCCTGATGCTGGAGTATATATAATTGCTATTTGGATGTAAGTTAATGGCTGATTTCATCTTTTGTGTCCACTGAAGGCATCGGCTTCCTGCGGGGCTTTCAAGTGTCCCTTCAGGCTTTGGGAGGCTCGAGTATTGCCTGTCAGCTTTTCCTCTTCCACCGTAACCTCTCGCTCCCTCCTTCCCATGCTCAAAGGGTAGGAAGAGCCCCTCTCACTTCGGTCTTTCCTTGTTTTTCTGTTTAAAATGTACTGTATGCTGCTGATCACAAACACCGGAATTCTCATGCATACGCATGTAACAGACATTTTTAATGATGGATAATATTATCTATAGCAGAGGTCTTCAACTGGGGATCCATGAACCCTAGGGGGTTAACAGAGGTACTGCAGGGGGGTTGCAAATAATTTTAATTTTATTTTAGTTTTAAATATATTTTTTTCCAGACAATTTTTTTCCACAAATGTAAATATATTTAAATATGCATTAACATGAATCCAACATATTGTTGTAGCTATGTTTATACATGGCACTAGTGGCACAAATTGTTTATATAAACCACCATTTTATATAATATATATGGTAGGGGGTGCCTGCTCCATCTCTCCATCAGTTTGGGGGGTCCTTGGCCTAAAAAGACCCCTGATCTATATCCATTATCCTTTGAGGAAAAGCAGTGCTGCTATGAATAAGCGTAATGGCATGGCGTAATGTAAATTCAATCAATGATTCTTGTCTCATATACTCCATTCTCCTGGGTGGACACCTTGAGTTTCTGTTATAGGTGTACAAGTCAGATCCTTTCCCCGGCCTCTCCCTTGGGTCCCAGTATGCTGTTACCGTCATGGCATGGAGAAAAATACCTTACAAATAAATAAGTTATTTTTCCATTTTGATGATTTTTATTTCAGTGTTGATATTTTTATGGTGTATTTCTAGACTGGTACCCCGAACATATTGAGTTACTGCAGGAAGGAATTGTCATCACTGTCACCTTTAATCTGGCTCCCGCAAATCTGGGTATCACAAGCTACTTCTCACTTTGTTATGCAAATGGATGGAAGACATACACAGACATAACGCCTGTGAGTGCTTTAGTCTTCTGCAGCTTTATAATTGATTGTCAGCATTGCTTTCACACATTTGTCTCTTCCTTGTGTTATTTATATTTAAAAAAAATATTTGATAACTTAACCTGATTTTAGTAACCTTGAACTCATCTTCCTTAGATGTTTACCAAAAACACAACACACACTCATCACACCTATCAGATGAAAGATCTTCAAGAAGGAACCAATTACACTTGTGAGGTAAAATTCTGTAATTGTTTAACTAAAATTTCAGAGTTCAAGAGTGATCTCAACATATCTTGTCTCACAGATTGCAGCCAATGAAGTGGATGCAGTAAGAAAAATATTCAATTTCCAGGTTATGCACATTGACAAAGGTACTGCCCAGCAGTAAAACAAAATAAGCACTTTTCAAAAAATTCTAGTATTTCTAGTATATATATTATATAGTATTTCATCAGGGTCTGTCACTGATTTATCACGTGATCACCACTCCCCCTCCTCAGAAGGAAACTCCACACTCCTTGTCACACCCTCCCTGACTCTGATGCTTCCACTGAGCCTTGGTGTGGGAACCATAGTTGTGGTCTTACTGGCTGCTCTTACCAGGAGAAGGCACAAGCTCCAAAGGAAGCAACATGACATAGAACCAGGTGCAAAGAGGAAAATATAATGTTTGAATATCACTATTTATAGACAACCACCCTCCTTGTATCTGTGGTCTGTATTTTCTGTTACCAGTAGCATGTAAGATAACCAAGACTATTTATTGTTTTACATCCATTCAGATATTATCAAGCAATATCAGGACAGCGTAAGTCAGGAGGAGAGGATATTGTTGGCCATAAGCAAGCTGACCCCTCCCCGTCTTCTGATTTGCTACAGCAGCAATGATGGACCAGCTCATGTCAAAGTCATCATGCAGTTGGGGGCCTTCATACAGCAGCACATGGCCACTCAGGTAGTAGATGGATTATTGAAAGTCTTAGTTTTCTGTTCTGTTTGCTAATATTCAGTTTTATAATTTTGTAATAAACATGTTTAATTTTCTCTTCCCAGGTGTGCCTGGACCTGTGGGACTCTCTGAGTGTGTCTGAGGAAGGCAGCATGGCCTGGTACTGCCGGCAGATCCAAGAAAGCGGCTTTGTGTTGGTGATCTGCTCCCGGGGCCTCAACCACAGATATGAGCCTCCAGAGGTAGAGGGAGACTATGGAGATGACATTAGGCCCACCACCTTCAACTCCAATGCAGTTGTCCAACTTATTGGAGAGGAAGTTGGCCGAGCCATAGCCAGGGGCCGGGACTTCTCCAAATACATGACGGCTATCTTTGAGTACTCTGAGGAAACGGACATCCCCACTGAGCTGAGGCTGGTATCTCACTACACACTGACAAATGACTTGCCACTGCTCTTCTCCCACCTCCATGGAGTGGCTCTGCACAGGCCTGGGGGTTACCTGAAGATAAATAACATCTCAGGGGAAGGTTTCGCCAAGTTGCCAGCTGGAGCAGCGCTGCAGTGGGCTATCCATGAAGCTGGAGTGGCAATGAGAGCCAAAATACAGCCCTATGTGGAGCAAACCTAAAGCTATGGCAAACTAAAGATCTAATCTGTAAGCATATATGGTTCTATTTGATGTATACCGGTGCATATTGTATATGTAAATAGGAATAGATTACCTTTTATAGGTAATAGGCTAATCATTTTCGTTGTACTTTGCATCTCATTGTTTTATTTAATTGATTAGATGTATATATATATATATTTTTTTTTTAGGAACATACAAACCCCAAATACAATTAAGTTGGGACATTTTGTTAAATGTAAATAAAAACGGAATAAAATGATCTGCAAATTATTTTTGACTTATATTCAATTGAATACACTATAAAGACAATATATTAAATATTAAAAATGATAAACGTGATAAATGTTTTTTTTGCAAATATTCATCATTTTGAATTTCATGCCTGCAACACATTCCAAAAAAGCTGAGTCAGGTGCAATAAAACACCGAGAGAGTTGAGGAACGATCAAAAACCACCTGTTTTTAAGATTCCACCAAAGGGGAGACATTGCTGAGCACCCCGAGGAAGAACATCCGAGTGTTTGAGGAAGTCCATGACCAGCTTCACCTGTTGTCGACGTTGAGCTCCAGGTTGTTGAGTGTACACCATACTGCCAGCTGGGACACTGTCCTCATGTAGGCCAATTTGTTGTGGTCCTCGATGAGGCCCAGGACCATGGTGTCATTGGCAAACTTAAAAAGCTTGATGGAGGTGTTGCTGGAGGTGGAGTCGTTGGTGTACAGGGAGAATCGATATGGGGAGAGGACACATTTTGAATAAATATTAATAATGATAATTCAACTGAATAAAATATGATAGTACGGAGTTATGGAGTGTTCCCTTGGCGTAGGTCTGTTCACTGAAATAATAAACACAATTTTCTTTGAAGCGGATTTTGAGCGACACAACTTGGCAACCCGGCTGCCGACGTCATCGCTGTGATCTCGCTCTCGCTGACCGGGACTCTGAGTGAGACGGTGAGACAGCGTGTAGACATGGTGCTCGACTTAGACCTGTTCCGGACCGACAAAGGCGGCGATCCTGAAATCGTCCGTGAGATTCAAAGGAAGAGGTTCAAAGATGTGACTCTGGTGGACAAACTGGTGGCTGCAGACACGGAGTGGAGGAAATGTAAGCTTACAGCAGTGCAGTGGCTAGCGACGCTAACATTAGCATAGCAGTCAGTGTATTACCTACTGCAGTGGCGCTCACGCCCAACTCCATTTGAAACCTGGCCGTTTTTATTCATTCTATTGTAATAACGCCTTATCTTTAACACCACATGGGACAGCAACTGGTTTCTTGCAGCTTTAGGACCCTGTCTTCAATTCCGTTGTGTTAAATGCAAATATAGTTCTTCGTGAATATACGCTTTATTAATTTGTGGCAGCCGTCGCGTTACAGAGCGCCGCAGAAGTGTGAAAAATTCGGTTGAAATGGCAAATAAAGTGCGGTTTGGAGCATAACAGCCCTACCGCAATGATCGCCGACTACTCTTGTGACCGTGTGTACAAATGTCTTTTGTGCAGCTTGTGACTATAAGTCAGAAAGTTGTGCCAACAATTAAATGCCAGGTTTGAATGGAGTATGTCATCATGTCCGCACAACAGCAAGAGAATAGCAACTGTAGGGCTAATGCTAGCACAGCTAGCACCTTTCAGCGAATTCAAATGAGCTAAATGGTCATCCTGGACATGGTAAATGTCATTAACTTCCAGTCATCGTATAGTTAAATACAGATTCCCAGTTTTTCCCTCGTTTCAATACTCGATGGTTACACTCAAAGCTGTGTTAGCTTAGCGATGCAGTTGCTTACGTGCAATCTGATGCAATCTCAGCCTGCAGCATGTGAAGAACACCTCGCCCTGAAGTGCAGATGCACACAGTGTCAGTCTGATCCACGGTGTGATAGCTATAGTGTCACTGCATTGTTACCCCATTGTCTATGTCAAATAATGTTTTCGACTATATTATGACTATGTGTGTGGCTTTGTTTTGACAGCAATAACTGCTACTACAGCTCTCTCTCTCCCACAGACACACGCATGCCTATGATTCACCCAAATCCATGATGCATTGACTGAGTAATTGTGTGTTAACAGGTCGCTTCACTGCAGACAACCTCAACAAAGCAAAGAACCTCTGCAGCAAGAGCATTGGGGAGAAAATGAAGGTATGGAAGCATCAGGGCACTTGTCCAGTGTGTGTCAAGTGGTCATTTTAATAATAGAGGAACCTGAGAGGAAGGTTCCTGACAAACATCTCTATGTTGTTAATGCAGAAGAAGGAAGCGGTCGGGGAGGACGAATCTGTACCCGAAGAAGCACAGAACCTGGAGTCGCTAACAGCGGAAACACTATCGGTATGTTTGTCTGTGCTCATATCACTTATGCCACATGAATTGTTAGATTTTTTTTTCCATGTTAAGTTGTTTCTTTGCTTCTCTTCACTTACTGTTTGTTTTGTTTTGTTCAGGTCCTGACAGTAACGCAGATAAAGAAGGTGCGTCTGATGGTGGACGAGGCAGTGGAGAAAACTGACAGCGACAGGTTAAGGCTGGAGGCTGAGCGCTTTGAGTACCTGCGGGAGATTGGCAACACTCTGCACCCATCTGTGCCCATCAGCAACAACGAGGTGGATCGTTTGAACTGATCAATGAGACAGTTGATAACATGACTTCATGATTTAATAATATGATGTATATATTTCCTCCTGACAGGATGAAGACAACAGGGTGGAGCGTACATGGGGCGACTCCACGGTCCAGAAGAAGTACTCCCATGTTGATCTGGTGGTCATGATTGATGGCTTCGATGGGGAGAGAGGAGCTGTTGTGGCTGGTAGCAGAGGTTACTTTTTGAAGGTGAGTTCAAATACAACCTGAGGCTCTGACACATCCATGCAGCCCACATGCATGTAGACATAATTTTGCTTAAATATATTGCATCCAAAGAAAAGAACTGTGCCTGCCCCTTTTGCTTCCTAAAAAACATCAAAATCAAGAGACCAGCTGTTCAGGTGTTTTTATTAATGCAATTTTGTCATTTAGGGGCCGCTGGTGTTCCTGGAGCAGGCTCTGATCAACTACGCATTAAGGATCCTCTACAGCAAGAAATACACCATGCTCTACACGCCCTTCTTCATGAGGAAAGAGGTCATGCAGGAAGTTGCACAGCTCAGCCAGTTTGACGATGAGCTTTACAAGGTACAACCTATGAATTCTTCACCATTATTCTGTTTTCTTTTATTCAATTTAGCGAGGAGTTTGTCCTGGGTGTGACTATTATTATTATTATTATTATTATTATTATTATTATTATTATTATTATTATTATTATTATTATTATTATTATTATTATGTTAGCAGCATAAGAATGGATTAATTTTTGATAATTAAAATGTCCTTAATTTAAGCCGCCCCTCTACAGTTGTTGTTTTTTTTTGAAAGTTTTATGAATTCTGTGATAGCTCTGAAATATTTCTGGCCACTCATGATTGTATGAAATAACCCTAGCGCTCCCTGTTTAGAGTCTTTGAAACTCAAACCTTCATCAATGTGTGCTCGCCTGCATGTGTTCCCATCAGGTCATCGGTAAGAGCAGTGAGAAGTCGGACGACAACACCGTCGATGAGAAGTACCTCATTGCCACCTCCGAGCAGCCTATTGCTGCCTTCCTGAGGGAAGAGTGGCTCAAGCCTGAGGACCTGCCCATGCGTTATGCTGGTTTCTCCACCTGCTTCAGACAGGAAGTTGGCTCCCATGGAAGAGACACTCGCGGGATCTTCAGGGTGCACCAGTTTGAGAAGGTCAGAAATGTCACCGGCAGCGAAATAAAGTGTAAAATTCACTCTCATATCGGCCCTCTAATTATTACCATTGTCATCCCTAAAGTGTATTGGAAACACACAAAACTAGTTTGAAGAGATTGAGACTAATGATAATAAAGCGTGCCCTCATGTTCTTGTTTTTATGTTTCGTAGATGAGAGTTGATTAATGAAGTCATCTTTATCTCCTTCTAGATTGAGCAGTTTGTCTATGCCTCCCCACACGATGGGAAATCTTGGGAGATGTTTGATGAGATGATTGGGACGGCAGAGGAGTTCTACCAGTCATTAGGAATTCCTTACCGCATTGTCAACATTGTTTCTGGTAAGTCGGAAATGCACAGTTGTAGCTATCTCGCATATACAGCTGTCGTAAAAGTCTCTAGTAAACAGGAAAGTCTGTTTTGTTTTCCTTTCCCGTTCCAGTCAAACAGTAACACAAGCTTTACAGCCTAAATGATTACTCCAGCAATATAAACATGTCTGTGACTTTGTGTTATGAAATGTTGTTTCCATTACAAAACAAGACAACAACAGAGTCAAGAGTCAGGTTGCTGTTACCACTGAAAAGTTGAAGACTGAAAAGGGAAGAGAGGCCCCTGTCTGAAAAGCTGTGCACTGTTTTGGATGTTTTTTCTTGCTCTGTCTCTCGCATAATCTTGCCCTCATGTTGTCTAATCAGGAGGTCAAAAAATCTCTCAAACATGAAGCCTAACTCTCATCACAAGTCCATAATTGGTACAACCCATAGGTCATGTCAGCTTACATGTGACAGACTGCATGCATGTGCACAGGTTGCTGCAACAGGCAAAAGATGGTCTTTTTTTTCGAGCAGCCCATGACTATATTGATATATACTCGTCCATTTCACCTTAGGTGCCCTGAATCATGCAGCCAGTAAGAAGCTGGATCTGGAGGCCTGGTTCCCTGGTTCAGCTGCTTTCAGAGAGCTGGTCTCCTGCTCTAACTGCACCGACTACCAGGCCCGGCGGCTCCGCATCCGCTATGGACAGACCAAAAAGATGATGGACAAGGTCAGTGCTGGTTTCCAACTGTAATGCATCCTCGGCTGTCGTTGCAGAGTTAGCGGAATTACTGGTTCTTTTCCTCCTCACCTATTATCTCGTACTTAAAATAAATAGGCATTTAAACTTCAAATACAACCACCAAGGTGTTCTCTTGATGCTCAAAGATTAATTTACTGCTTTATCATTTCCTTCTGCTCAGTGATAGTTAAGTACATGCATGAAGTCAGAGGGCAAAAATGAACCTATAAACATGCATAATATGCAATTACAGCATATCCTATTTGTAGCTGCAATGTTGATGCACTCTCCCCCTTTCTGTGTGTTATGTAGGCAGAGTTTGTGCACATGTTGAACGCTACCATGTGCGCCACCACTCGTGTGATGTGTGCCATCCTGGAGAATTACCAAACTGATGAGGGCATTGTCGTTCCAGACAAGCTCAGGGACTTCATGCCTCCTGGTAAGTTGCGCTGAATTCTTTCACTCTGAACTTTGGTAACAATTTAAGAAAATGAATTTCACTTAAAAAAATGTAAAGATATAGCTATTGGCTGATTGTTGGCTTTATTTTACATTAACATTAAATCCAGTATCAGCCTGACTCGGACTGAGAAAAAAAGAAGGGGGAGAACCACTTCGGAGTGGAATCCACTAAAGTGTATTCAGTAAAGTGCATTTTGGAAAATGTGCAGCTTACTTTCAGTTGTTGCAGGCTTTCTATACCTCACTATTATAGTCCCAAATATAGATCCTCCAGGAATTTATCTGCAAAATGCATATACATGTCCATCTGCTTTTTGTTTTTGGGGGATTGATTTTATACATATATAAAAAAATATATATATATATTCTTCCCTCTAGGTCTAAATGAGATCATCAAGTTTGTCAAGCCTGCTCCCATCGATTTGGAAATGTCTAAAAAAGCGAAGAAACAGCAGGAGGGCGGGAAGAAGAAGAAGCAGGGAGGAGGAGGAGACCAGAACTTGCCTAACGCCGTAGAGAGCATGTCTGTCAACGATTCATAGGTGCCAGTACACAATGACAGTGTGGCTTCACCAACCTCACAGATAGAAACTGATGGACTAAAGCCTTGTGTTTAATGATCTGGGGTCAGTGATGCGCTTTCTCCCAAACTTAATTGGTTAGAGTTGGAAAATGGGAGAAAAACATCTCCAGGTTGGCACCCTATATTATCCTTACCACATACGAAAGGCCTGACTCCATCCCATCTGTGTCTACCTACCAGGATGGCGTTAAATTGATCTCATTTGACCCTACCCTTATTCTCATCAAGAACACAGAAAAAGGGATTGCCCTGTGCTCTTACCTATCCACAGTCAAACCTCATTATTACAAGTCCACTGAACACCTGTCCGTGTCATCACTTCTCTCACTTCTGCAGCAACACTGAGCCTAAATCAGCTAAAACTTAATTGAGCTGTCTAAGAGACCGATCATGTTCATGTATTCCATCCAGATGCACACGTTGGTGTGTCAGACACACAGGTGTTATCCAGCCGTCATGGAATCTGTTACCACCATTAAAATGTGTGGATTCCATTTCTATGGTCATTTTCACATTTGTTCAATTACGATCTGGAATTTTCTTTTGTTAAGACCAAAACCTATTTCTCTTGTCTTTGGTCACTTCACTTCTAAAATATAGTTGTGACAAATGTTAGCAAAAAAAATACAATTTTCACTGTCTGCTTTAGGCTTCTTCCTGTGGTTTTTCTGACCACTATCATCATTTTCAACCATTGTTGCCCATGATGTTGTTCACTAGCTAATGACTTAGACACCGATGTATTAACTTGCAGATACAAAGATTTATCTGTGATTGAGCATTTACTAAGCGGCCTTCCCCGAAACAAATAAATACAGGTGATATGGAAATTCAGTTTTTTGTGTTTTTTTTGCAGTCCTGTTTTTGGTGTCTATCTATACATTCAGATTAATACTTTAAATGTAATCACAGAAGAAGCTGTCAACAGTTTTGTCCATCAAAATGTATTCAGGAAAGTCAGAGTCAGCCTCGATACCCGACAAAGGGGCAATAAGGAACACCTGGAAGTTACCGATTAACTACGATAGACTTTACACCCGTCCTTCTTTAATACAGCCGGGAGACACATCCCTCCAGGTACAGCATTTCCTAAAAAGGTGAGACCAAACACAAGTAAGTTGTGTTATGAACAAGGTCATTTGAATGATTACGTTGCTCTCGGAACTCATTCCTAATGTGATGTTTTGTGACCGAGCAGCAGGTGTGGTGACAGCGGCATGGAGATGAGCGACATCTCAGACGACGACAATGAGATCTCCTTCCAGGTTAAGGTAAATGCACATTATAAAAGGTTAAATATCTGGTGGAGCAATCGACGGTAAGAGGTGAGTGCCTTGATTAGTTATGTCAGTCGATTGGTGTACTTTGTTTCATCTGGCCTGAAGCAATGTAATCCAAATACGCACTGTGTGCACTGCATTCATTTTGTACAAAATACATGTTCAGTTCGACCTGATCTGTGTTTCTCTCCCAAAACTGCAGTTTCTGGGGCGAGTTGAAGTTGTTCGCCCTGAGGGATTACAGATCCTGGAAGAAGCAGCAATGAGCCTTAAGGTCAGTCATCACTCTTCCACCAACTAACCCAGAGGTTAAGTCTAAATTAATTAATGAGTTATTCCCCTGCTCTGTTTTATATTGAGCCCCTTCCTACAGCACACCTAGTTTGGAGGCACAATGTCACTTGGTTCACAGATTGATCTTTGATTTTGACCTGTCTGGATATTATATGTTGTCCGCAGAGATGAGTGGACAGGTCCAATATGATGTCCACCCTTTGTCTCTTTTGCTCTTCTACCTGTAGGTCCCTGATAAATACTCATCGGAAAAGGTAACCAGGAAGAGCAAAGTCCACCTCTTCCTGTCCCTGAGTGCAATAGACATATTGGAAAACAAAACCATGGTGTGTGCAAAACTGTGCCAGTTACAGTATACCAACAGTATCAGGATGCTTATATCTTAATAACGCATCTTGCATTCTTTGTCCCAGAGCATTCACGCTTACACCTTCTCACTGTCTTTCCTGTTTCTAGTTCCCGTTGTATACATGCCCCCTTTCCACCGTTTCCTTCTGTGCTCTCCTGCCAATCTCGCCCAGAGTGTTTGGCTTTGTGGCCAGACACCCTGCGGCGGACATGTACCACTGTTATCTGTTCCAGAGCAAGAAGTTTGTGAGTATTCCATGTACAGTACAGAAGATGTACAAAAACAGTGGTATAAATGAGATATTTAGGATTTTGTAGTCTCAGGAGTGAATTTGTCAAATGTTTTTTTCCCCCCAGTCTCACGTGCTGGTGTCAGTTATTGGGGATGTCTTCCGAGCATCGAAACATGAGGAGAGCATCAGGGGAGGACGAGATCTGATCGTGGAGGCGCTCCGGCATAAGGTCAGTTCTATTCACTATGTTTTACCCTTTATGATGGAGACTGTGTTTTGGTTTGTTCCACATAGATTGTTTTGTATATCTTACTGTCTGAAACTAAAGGGGATAAAAACAGCTCTTACCAAATTAAATTTCATTTTCCTGTTCTTCCTCAGAATAAAATACTGCAAAGAGAGAATTCAGAGCTGAAGAGGAGACTTACAGGACTGTCTGACTAACAATACCATTGCATGTCTTTTCCTTTTCTGCACACTGAAAATACATACGTTTTAAATTCAAGAACTCCCACACTGGAGAAAAACTTCCGTTCATCTGTAAAGGGAAGATTATAATTAAAAACTGACCCTTTGGAAAAACAATAGTTTGGTTTTGCTGTGTTTTTTTTTTGTGGCATCCACTGGAATTGTGATGCATACATGCGTAGCAAGGGTGCAACAGTGGGGTGCGACCTGCACTGCCTGACTGGCAATAGGAACTGAGGCAGCTAATGGCAGAAAACGTGTCAGCAATTGCAAAACTAACTATTCATTAAAAGGAGTCATCAGAACTGGCTCCTTTGATTATTTATTTAGTAACCGCTGGAATAAGCTGGCACATTCCAAAAGCTACTTTTTGTGCCACAGTTGGATGAGTGGTGGTACCCAAGACACGTGAAGGTGTGTTAATTAACATGTGTGATCTCGCTCTTTCTGCCAGGTGAGTGGTGTGATCGTGATGGAGCTCGCTGAAGCACATCACTTTTTTTTTACAGGATTGTGGCCGCAGCTGGTGGAACGCTTGGGCTTGGCCCCTAACATCTTCAAAAACATGTAAGACAAATCTCTAATATATGCTTAAATACACGCCCTGTGGTACACACCCATCCCAGGCCCTGTCGCCCAACCAGCCCTCCAAACACGATGAAACCAGAGAGCACCTCACCGATGAATAGCAAGAGAAGGGATCCAAGCGGCAACATCTCATCCGACCCATCGACTCTCAGAACCAGGCAATCACAAAGCAATCAACCAATCGGGACAAGAATCCACACAAGCTGCTAAACCAGTCAGCAACTCTAACCAAAAGTGTTCGGTGGGAAAGTTTGTACTAATACCGTTTTAGTTATTACTCTCTGTGTCTCTTTGGCTTTAGTACCGTCTTAACTCTTTGATGATGGTTTTTGTTTTTTTTCTTTCTTCAGGACATGCCAATTTGACTAAAAACGTCTTCGTATCGTATGCTGTCCAAAAATGTAAAAAATAAATAAATAAACTTGAAAAATGCTTAAAAGCGTCTGAAAAGCGCAAATACGTAATAGCGGAAACTAATTGAAAAACATCATTGTCTATAGGAGTATGTCGTCCAAAATTTGACCAAAACATCATGTCGTTATTTAAAAAAGAAAAAACATCTCAAATGTAGTAATGTCGTCCAAAATTGTCAAAAATAGGAACAAAATTGAAATTACATTAAAATGTTGGTGATGTGAAAATATATGATAGACGTGATAAAATGTCATCGTATAGTATCTCTTCCAAAATGGCCCCAAAAACGTCAATGTACAGTAGGTCTTCCAAAAAGTAAAAACATTTGAAAAAGTTTGAAAAATGATAAAACATCCATAATGCAAAAATATATGATAGAGGTGACAAAAATTGAAAAGCAGTCCTAGTATAGTATGTCGTCCAAAATTTGACCAAAAATGTCTTCTAAGTCTTCTAAATATGTCAGATAAGTACAAATCTTGGAAAATGCATAATAATGTCAGTAATTCTCAAATATATGATGGAGCGGACAAAGGTTAATAATGTCATAGTCAACATCGTCAAATGTTAACGTAGCGTAACATAACGTCAAACGTTGTCCAAAAAAGTGAAAAAAACTGGAAAATGACATAAAAACGTCTGTTATGAGCAAATATCCAAGAAAAAAAATCCAAGACACACAGTTCTAACTAACTGGTGGAAAATTCAGGTATTTAACCTCTGTGAGATGAATACCTAATCAGAGGATTGTTATATCAAACTTGCATCAAATCTGGCCCTTGGACCCAGATTCAGATTTTGGGTATTGCCCGAGTCTGGGTGTACATTGGGGTTGTTGGCTTCACCAGCGAGTTCCTTTGAATAGTTATTCTTGGGAAACGATCTGGGAAGAGTCATTACTACTGTGCAAAGTTAAATTGTATTTAAAAGTGCAAGCATTACGAAACCGAACAGCGTGTAGTACACAGTAAGCTGACCAGTGATCAACTGACTCTACTGTGAATACGTCACTAGATGGCGCACTTGCAATGGTGGCTTGTAATGAAGAATATGCAGGTCATCAACATGATCGACAGTATCTATGGCCCCATGTGATGTTTAATTGTTGGAAGCGACGTGGGGGTACGAGAAGCAATGAATCTGTTCAACAACTTCTGGCTTTTCCCCATAACTTTGGCGAAGTCTCAACACAAGCACTCACCAACTTTGCGCGCTTTCGGCAAAGTGCTGAACTGGACGTTTGATATTTTCGTCCATTTCGTCGATATATCTGTTTCTTCTGCTGGCCATAGTTTTATTTCCTTCACATTGTTTTTGGGCTAAAAACCACAAACTTTGGATTGTACCGACATAACTATTGATCCTTCCCATGGGTGTGTTCACACTTTTGCCATTAATATTGTACACAACAAGATAAAAGATTGACAGGATCAAATAGTCTTTTTTTGTTTTGTAGTCTTGTTTATTTCCGCGGGGTGTAATGGTCGGAAGGAGAGTTGGATGTTAATGACATAAACAACTTCTCTTTTCCTCGAAGTCATGCTTTGCATATGCAAATAGGCTCAGGCACCAGATGTTTTCCAAGGGCATTATAGCCAGTGTTCATTTGACGATGATTCCAGTCCATCAGCTTGATTTCAAACTTGTGAGTATCTTGCGCCTTAATACTTTGAGGGAAGAAGTGAGACAACTGAAATATCATTGTACTTGGTGAAGGATCTGCATAAAACAACGCATTTTCTTTTTATAGAGTTTTCATATTTTTTCCTTTGCTCTCATGTGTTTGTCATATTTTGTTTGTCTGAAGCTTAACTTTTTATGCATTTCTTCACCTGGTGAACTTTGGATAAGTGTTAAGTATTTTTCTCTGATAAAAGCGGCAGCAATCAATCAATCTATTAAATGCAAAAATATTTATATGGAGGATCGATGAAACATTGCTCTTTATTTGAGTCAAAATGAGGCAGAGCTTCTCCAATTACAGGATTTGTGATTTGATTTCATATAAATGGGCCAAGGGTCGTTGGTTGAAGAAAAACAACTGGCAGAACAGTTTCAAATAATGAATTTTCTTCAGTGTAACACTCAAGCATTGTTCATTTCGAGCAAAGGTCAAAAACAACCTGAACCACATGACTGCAGACACCTGTGCAGAAACTTTAAAAGTAGCTTGTTTTTTTGTTTTTTTGCAGTAAAATCCGAGATGTATTCTTATTTAACTCAGATCCTACTCTTATTGGGTAAGTACAAGAGTTCACAGGCACCACTGCTTCACATTTTTAATAATTCAGAATAATTATTGATTTGCTACAAAAACAGGACACACAACTCAACCTACAAGTAAACCTGGTTGGATTTATGCTGGGGGAAAAAGAGAATAAAGGGATAATGGGGGAGGGAACATTTAGAATTTTTACTTTTCATGTGTTTTTCTGGGCAGAAATGTTTATAAAAAAGGTAATGGAGTGGAAAAACTTTGGAGGGGAGAGAAAACAATCAATGACTCATGTGTAAATATTGATGTGGTATTCCGGTCTTTGATAGAGATCCTTATAAACACAGGAATGTCCATCATATTTGAATTTTAACTATATTTTTCACTGTATATTATTTTCTGTAATGATTCATTAGAAACTATAACTTCTTTGGTCAACCTGCAGGATGTGGCCTCACCTATAGCTCTCAGTTACCCCCACGTATGTACTTCTACATAAATCAGAAAATGACCTGGGACGATGCTCAAAAGTACTGCAGAGAGCATTACACTGACCTGGCCACCTTTGAAAGCTATGATGACATAAACATGCTGGAAACTAATATTTTGGAACTGGCATGGATCGGATTGAGGGATGACACGAAATCCTGGCAGACGGCCATGGGTAGTGACTCCAACTCCTGGAGATGGTCAGCTACTGGCGAAAACAGCAAAACTGGTTACCAAGCCTGGAATACATATCAACCGGATAATTATAAGGGAAAGGAATATTGCACGCAAATGTTGGCTGATGGCAAATGGGCGGATTGGCCCTGTCACCATGTGATGAGTTCTGTCTGTTACAATGGTAAGAAGACATTCGAGATTATGCATTTCATAACATGTCAGGTAAGGAAAGACTGTATTTATTCACAGTTGAATGTCATGGTCACAGAAGCAATTTTTTGAAGAACAAGTCCAAAACCATTTTTTATGAGGACTTAGTGCACTGAAGAGTATTCAGGACATGAATGAGAAAAACAAAGAGTGATTGTGCATTATGGGAATTAAAAAAAAATGTGTAAATTGCACAACGTTTTGGCAGTTACCATATATAGCAACTATACTAAGAAAAATCGAAACTATAACCAAGTTATAAAAAAACATACTCCTCCACTTTTTTTGTATGAATCCAAATACGCTAACTTCATTTTGAACATATGACTTTCTCAGACAGTAAGACCATTTCTCAATTTATTATTCACTTTGAATAAGAAAAGATCTCTGATTTGTTTGCTTGTCTCATGTCTTCGATGACATTGACTTGCGTGCCCCTGACTGACGCTATATGATACTTGTCATTTAACTGATCACGTCACTGTACACCTTATTGCTTTCACTTAAATTGCAGTAAAACCGACCATAAACCTTTTTGTGATATAAACATTGTTCACGTCATGCAATAATTCACATTAAAATGTGCATATCTTCAGTCGTTGTGTCATCACAAATGAATGCACTGACTTTTTTGCTATCTTTTGCAGTCACAAGCCATAACAAGACCATCTATACATTCGTTGCTGCTTTGAAAACATGGTCTTCTGCCCAGGAATACTGCAGAAATTACTACACTGACCTTGCTATGATTGAGGATGATGCTGAAAACACTAAAGTCCGTTCTGTAATACCAGCCGATACTTTGTACGTTTGGATTGGTCTGTACCGAGTGCCATGGACATGGTCCGACATGTCCCAAAGTACCTTCAGAAACTGGTATTATGTAAGCCCAAATAACTTTGAAGGCAAAGAGCACTGTGTTAAAGAGTACTTGCAACGTGACCATACATGGGATGATCAGGACTGTTCCTCTGAGATCAATTTCATTTGTTATAAAGGTGAAAATTCAATGACACAATAAAGGATATCGTTTCATCTAATCAATGTTACCCTTTGTGTTTTAAGTATATGTCTATTATACTTTGCAGGAACAAAACTGAGGACTGTGGTGAAGACGAAGATTCGTACCGATGCTGACTTAACTGATCAATCTGTTAATGCCCAGATCCTCCAGCAGGTAAAAGGACAGAGGGTGAAGACGACAACTTGAAACTATAGTCAGTCTACAAATGAGTGATATAAATTCAAATGCATGTTTCTTTTATTTCAGCTGGGTGCAATGGTAAGGAATCAGAGTTGGACTGACTTTACCCTGCAATGGAAGAGTCCGCCCAAAAAACAAGAGAAAAGAGACCTGAGCGATCTTTGATGGTTGTACAATTCTGTCCTTAAGACACATGAATTCCTCTGAATGATTTGGATGTGTGCTGATATCAAAGTCATTTGTGATTTCAATTTAATTCAAGCTAATAGACATTACAGCAGAATATGAGGTCATTAGATTGTGTGGTGTGCTGCATGTTGACTTTAATGATATGCTTCGCTGTAGAGTTATAGTTATGTGTAAGCATTTATTAGACAGTGATTTAGATATGATTTGGCGATATATAAATAACATTTGAATTGAATTGAATCTGCCATATGGACTCCAGAAAATATATGTATGTGTATCCTCTGAGCTTTGGATACAGAGTGAGTCAAAGGGTGGCCTTGAACTGAAAACAAACTATGTCTTTTAAAAGAATAAACTTAATTCCATGGAAGTCTGTTTCATCTCCACTGATAGTAATTTGAAACTTTTAAAACACCAGTAGAAGTTTATCTAAAAGAGGCTGTAATGGACCAGGCAGTCAAGGGCCAATGAACACAAGGATTTTTCAACAAAATGTATTTATTTAGCAAATTTCCCAATACAAATGAATGGAAATAAACCTGAGATGTGGGCCCACTAAAAGAGATCAACTAAACAAACCTGTATTCAAATTACTGTCAACAAACCATAAGATTAATTTGCATACCAATGGTAATGAACCGATGAAACAAGAACGGAGAAAAATGTACTTTGCCCAAATTAATTGTACGTAAGATCAATAAACTGCCAAGTGATTGCATCCAACAACGCCTGACAATGTGTCCGAGATCTGACACCATTTCATATCCAATTTCTGGATAACGGGAAAATTCCCACAAAGTTAACATTCCTTCACCAAAACGTTGGCCACCTGACAGCTCCCAGGGAGCCTGGAGTGGTACCAGGTAAGAGCTTGGCGTACATTTCACCCAGCAAGGATAAGACTAATTGCAAAATGAAATATTTGTATTCACTCTCCACTTCATGAAAGTAAGAGTCTGGAAGTCTGGAAATGAACTAATTTCTGAGCATGCCCTGTTACCATAGAGAATACATTTAAATTGTAAGCCACAGATTCCCTTAGTTCTCGATTATGTTGGGTATTCTATAGTCAAATACACCATTTTTGAATATTGAAATAACCTGACCAGATTTGCACATAAGCCTTCTGTTTACAATCAAACATGACATGAACCACAGCTAAATATAAACCTGGATCATATACAGATGTATATATACAGTATATATGTATTTGCTTGAAGATTGCATTGCTCATGTTTTGTACTTTTTACTTGCATTTATTACATGTATCATTGCTCTGTTGTTTTAGTTCTCTGGAATTTTGAGCTTATTATTTGCAAGCTCATAAGGAAATGTTTACGTAGCTGTGTAAGTTAGATCTTAGACTTAGGCAACTATTTTTATTCGTAATTTTTTAGGTTTTAGCAGATTTAGCAGCAGTCTACTGTGGTACACATATAATAATGTTTTACTTACTGTCTTACTTTCATAAAGTGGACAGTGAATAGAAATATCTCATCGAGCAAATAATTGTATCCTTGCTGGGTGAAATGTAAGTCAAACTCAAACCTGCCCACTCTGGGCTTCCTGACAGCTGTCAATCAAAGTCTTAGGCTGACTCTCCCGTGAGCCAAAGCATAGTTAGATCCCGTGCGTGAGTAGTGAGTTTGCGACCGTGAGCGGTGTACTGTATTTTGCAAGTGTGGATTATGACCCGAATCTGATGCATAACAAGCTCTGAAACATAAACCCAAGTAACAGTGTGATGCATCATTATCTAAAGCTATATGTACATATTTTTCTCTGTTTCCTACATCTGCTTTTTTTTTACTATTATAAAATTGTCTTTATTATTGAATCAAACCTAGTGTGCTTTTTGGCAAAGCACTGAACTTGTTTTTGTCATCTTTTTTTGTTGAGATGTCTATTTTTCTACTGGCAACACTGCCATTTTTAAATATCTTTCTATGTGCTATTTACAGCATTGCAGTTATCGTGGTTCAAAATGGCAAAACTGGCTGCCTGCTCCACCCTTATTTTAAACGTATCACTTTCTCAGAAAGTCGGACCGTTTTGCATTTTATTTCACTACTTCACTTTGAATAAGATTTTCTTTTGTATTTGTTTGTCTTTGATAACTTTGGTTTGTATGCTTCTGACTGTTGAACAGTATTTTTGACATAGAAATTCACAGTATCGCTGGCAGGCTGCAAGTGGCTGTTGTCCACTACAAACAGGTTATGTTATGGTTGCTTTTTGGCATAGGTTGTTGTCAAATAGAAGCACACATTATAGAGGCTTCTGTTTGAGTTGTCTGTTGCAACTCTCCCGGACACTTGGATAGATGTTTTACATGCTCTCACCCTTGGAAGTAAAATGTAGCGCACTCAAACGGCCGCAAGGCGCACACACATCTCAAACCATTTGTCTCATTGCATTTTATTAACGAAAATGTGACACTTGAAATTAAATTCACAAATAAGTCAAATTCAATGTTTTCTAGGTTGTATATCAAGCTTTTATTTCATTTAAATATTTACATATTTGAAAGTTCAGTTTTATTCACCAGTGTCACCTCCACAGTAAAAAAAAAAATGAAGGACCAATTGTAACAATTGCAAGTTGTGTTGCTACAGTTTGCAGACAAAACCAAGGACTTAAAATTAGACTCAGACGAAACAATGGTGTCCTACGACGTTACTTCTCTGTTTACGTGCGTCACCATCATAACATCCTAGAAAGCTAACGTCAAACAAAACTCCGTACTTGCCCCATCCACATTCATACTTCCACTGCCCCCTGAGCAGCTCTGGGTTAAGTGCTCAAGGGCATTAAAGGCGGGGTGACTTTTCGTCTATCGTCTCGACTGGTCCGATGCAAGTCTCCCTCTCCACGAGGCCACCTCTCCCATACGTACATGTAGATGTCGCTTTAACTTAGACGCCGAGCGAAAGCATTCTTCTCACCAACTGAGGCTACAACAATGAAAGATTCACTCGGGGGGCATTTTAATGTCCCTAGCTTACGTTATGTTTTCAATCAATCGATGACTTTCAGGTAACAACTCACACACTCTCATTAGCACGCCACAGTTCACTGTTAGGTGTAACGTCGGTAGACAGCACTACCATACTTGTTAGCCAGCTAGCCTGCAGCGCTAGCTCAGAAGCGGTGCTTTCTAGGTTTGTGCGATAACTTAAGTTCGACGTGAGAGTGTATCATTTTTCATCACAGCTGACCTGTTGCTTTTGCTTGCTCACACTTTTTGTTCGCCCCGTGGCTGAGCAGCCGGTCCTCACACACGCCTCCAGGGGGACAGTATCCGGGGAGGGAGGGGGAGCGGAAAACTCCGGCTCCACCGGGCGAGTGTCGGTAGGCAGGCACCATGGGGACGCGGTGGTCCCGCAGCGGCAGCAGCTTGTCTCTGCTCCCGGAGAGACAGAGCTCTCGGCGGCATGGGGAGGACAGGGAGTCCGATGACGACTCTCTGGATGGATTCGTTAGGCGGGAGGACATAGCCCAGTTCCCGTACGTGGAGTTCACCGGGAGGGACAGCATAACTTGTCCGACATGCCAGGGCACCGGGCGGATACCCTCAGGTGACAAAAGTTGACCTACATCCTCGTGGCCGTGTATTTAAAGGGGCTAAACCCACCTCCTCTACACAATTGCGTTTCTGTGACGGTGGCGCAGAGGACGGCGGCTTCTCTGTTGTGGAGCGTGTTTGCTGAGCTCGTGAACTCGCGGGTCTATTGTGTGCAAACGGC
This sequence comes from Colistium nudipinnis, assembly GCA_016785305.1. NCBI lineage: Eukaryota > Metazoa > Chordata > Actinopteri > Pleuronectiformes > Rhombosoleidae > Colistium > Colistium nudipinnis. The sequence continues at coordinate 2,394,440 of JAFBJU010000650.1, forward strand.
TGGCACAGCTGAAAGAGCTACGCTGCGTGCTTCTGTTCATGTTTAATGTGCTGTTTTTTCATTCATATTGTGTAACAGTGTACTGGATCCAACGCGTGCATGTGGCGTGAGCGGAATCAATAATATGTAACGTGACCTGTCGTTTCTTTCCGGATAGATCAAGTAAATGAACTGGTGGCATTGATCCCATACAGTGACCAAAGACTGCAGCCCCAAAGAACGTAAGTAAACAAAACACACTAACACGGTGGCAAGATTATTGTTATGGAGAGTTTCATTCATTATTGTCCTGAAATGTGGTCAGATCTGTAAGAGTATGCGAGCCAGTGAAGGTGGGACTGAATAAGTGAAGCCCTCAGCTATTAGCATCAACAATAGCTAACTGGAGAGAGGAGTTGGTAAACAATGAGTCCAGTCAGTGGAACCAGATTGGAGATGAGTCTTAGAGATACTTTAACTTCTGAAACATTCTTAAGCTTATTGAGTTTTGGCTGTTGCATGTTCTCAAGAATTGTCGATTCGCATGGAACTAGTCGTGGCTGTAAAGTCATTTCGACATTCATCAGCTCGACAGAATGGCTCAATGGTGTAACGAGGGAAGTGCATCCTTTTTTCTCTTTTTTTTTTTTTTTTTTACCAGGAAGCTATATGTGGTCCTGTCAGTTGTGCTGTGCCTCCTGGCATCTTCGTTTGTGGCCTTCTTCCTCTTCCCTCGCTTGGTGGTCGTAGTGGATGACGGGATACGCTCAGTGACCGTTCACTTTGACACCTCCACTATGAAGGTCATGATGAACATGACGGTAGGTTTCCTCTTAATCTTGCAACACACCACCATTTACACATATCCAGATTTCAATTCCACACACTAAAATCTGGTTTAGTAGTACGTTCATTTAAGAGGATCATGTTTTGTCCGTTTTTAGGCTAAAATGTCAGGATGAGGATTTGTGGCTTTTCTTTGACATGCTGGATAGTAAAATGAAAATTGTTGGGTTTTGGACTGTGGATTATACAAGCAGTGTCGATTATGTTTTAATGAATAATAAATTATATAAAAATATGACAAAATACATTTCAAGCTACATGCCTATTTCAAATATATTGTGGTATCTAGTATTTATTTATGGCTACTTATTATTCTGTCACCACAGTGCCCCAGTAGTTCAACTGTTCTAAATGTGACCAAGTTGAGTGACCTTTGTTTTCCTCAGAGCACACTGAACTTCAGCAACCCAAACTTCTTCTCAGTGCGCGTTCAGAGTGTGAGCTGCCAGGTTCTGTACATGAAAACAGTGATTGGAACGCAGCAGCTGGACGACGCCACCACCATCCTGCCACTCAGCGATCGACAGGTAATGGGGGACAAAACTGAAGTTCTGAATGTACACATTTACTCTACAACATCAACGAGTAGGGTCCATCTAATATTATGATATCACTGCAAGTCCACCACTGGAAGTCCACTGACATCATCATCTGTCAGACATGCTGTCGTTGTGCCTGCTACAGTACATTATGTTGTCTGTTGCCTTAGACATTAGTCACTTAGTATGGAGCCACAATCGGGTCATAATTCGCATTCACACAATACACTGCTTCACGGTGGCAAAGTATTATCCTTGCTGGGTGAAATGTACGTCAAGCTTTAACCTGGCCACTCCATGCTTCCTGAAAGCTGTCAATCAAAGTCAAGTGGTACTGCCCCAAGCTCAAATAGATTTCATTTGGTCTCAAACGCTGCTCCGCTCACTCACATTCATTTGGTCGCAAGGCTGGCTCTCCCGCCAAAGAGCGCGTGGTCAGCTTACGCGTGCTAGTGAATCTGCGACCGTGAGCTGTATATTTAGCCAGTGCTAGTTATGACCCGATTATATTATATATAATTTTTCCTTCTGTGTGTGAAACAGTAAAAACTATAAACCATGTCTGTTTTAGTAAAATAGTCAGCCATTTGACTGTCCCTTTTCTTTCTCTTCTGCAAAACGTTTTTACCATGCTGAAGAATCTGTGGCATTTTTAGAATTGACCATTTATGAAAATTGTTGACCATAGCAACACAACAATAACCCAGAAGCCGAAACCAACCCTGAAAACCTTTACACCTTACTGGTGTCAGCTGGGTATATCAGCATGCACATGTAATGTTGTCTTCTCAGGTAAATCAGATAATACACACTCTAATTCCACTGTCTCCCTGCTGATAGAACATCTATGTGATTGTCGGTAGCAAACTTACAACCACTATTGCAGATATCCGCACTTACGGATGTTTTCCGTTGTGTAACTTATCAATCTTTTGCAGGTAAACTACACTGTGAGTGTGGAGATTGGTAGCAGTGCGCCATATGTCTAGTAAGTGTTCATTTGCCACCGAAACTTCAATCCATTGGTTTACGCAGAAACACAGAACCTTATCACTTTTGCAAATTGTGTATATGTATATAGTTTGTGTTTTAGCACAGATCCTTTAAGTATATATTTTATATCTTAAATTTTTGATTTTTTAAATTTAACTCGGACTGTGAAGAAACATCATTTAAATGTTCTGCTTTTATTGCATACTCAGTTCGTTGATAATAAAGTTGACTTTTGACTTTGACTTACAAATGTGTCTTAATTGCTTTTCAGTGCCTTCTGCACCATGCCAAGCATCAAGGTCCACAACATTGTCATATTCGTACAGTAAGTAACTCTAAACCTTGAGAAAATGCTTTGTGGCGCTTTAATCTCTTCTTCCTTTGTGTCCCACTCTTACTTAAACCATCACAAGCATTGAGGAAGTATCTAAATATTTTACTCAATTGCTGATGCAGTGTAAAAATGAATACCGCAGCATTTTTGAAGCCGAGAAAAATGCAAAGCAGTTATAGTTATCAGATAGAGAATAGCAGAGTAGAACCTGCAATATTTAGCCTCTGAGATGTTGTAGAGTGGAAGTATAAAGAAAAATCATGTGAACACTGATGACAATGTGACCACATTGACCACTTCCTCAGTGAAAGTGCATCTGTGACGCTCTAACCGTTACTTGCCATTTGGGACGGAAAAACCGTATCATCAAATACTGTGAACAACTGGTACATATTGCTAGGAGAGCTGTGGGAAAGCCTGCCTTCACATTGTGTATTCTGCTTGTAGCCACAGTAACTGACCCCGACAGGCAGCGTCGCTTTCAGCCGCGCCCGTCTTCATGCCATCTGTCCACTCGCTTGCTTTCAGAACGACGGTGAAAACCTCGTACATGGTGCGAACATCCCAGAAAAGCATGGAGGCCTATCGCTACATAGACTGCGGTTCCAACACCACATACCACCAGATGGTCCAGCATCTCGGCCCCCTCTACCCTGCCCGTTCAGCAGCCACATCCCTCCATCCCCCTCTGCTGTGAGCGCAACGGCCCTGGACAGCACAGCTCATTCCTTTGTGGAGAAAGAAACACCGGCAGCCAAAATACCACGTGACGCTTTGGACAAACAATGCAAGTAACAAACAAGGTTGTCCCACAAGGTGTTTCCTGGAAAACGTGGGTATGTCCGGGGAATGTTGTAAAAGGCTTTGTTGTGGCGGTTGTTGTTGGGCGTCACCAAGTGAGAATGCAGTTTTCATTACCTTTGTCATGCAAAGGTTGGCGTGGCTTTAATTGCTTTCGTTTTCGTGACACTGCCGCCCCTTGTGGTTTTGAATCTGTCTTGGGAAGAAATGTAATTGCCTGAGCTCATCATGTGTAAAATTGTAATGTTAGAAGAACCGTTTTTGCAATTTCACTCATGTTTACAGAATGAGTCGCACGTTCTGTTGGTGAAAACACAAGGAAATGGAATGTGTCATCACCAGCAAGCACTGTTTGAGGAAACAGGGAGCCAATGTGAGAGAAAGACCCCTCTATTTAAAGGGAAAGGCCAATATTCCCAGCTGAAAGTGCCAATGCTTTATTTCAGTCCGTCTGCTGTAACACCAGGAGAGCATCCTTCAGTATGGCTTGAATGATTTTTGGCACTTAGTTTTGCAGTGTTATTTAACAGTTTCTGAAGTTACACATTCAACATGTCAGATGTTCTTTTTTTAATGAAATGATAAGTTATTCCTAGGCGCCCTGTCATCTCATCATGCACACTGGTTTTAGCTTCAGGGTCACAGTGTCATAAAGAAGAATAGTGTTTTCAGACTAGATTTAATAAAACAAATTAGTGAAATTTAAATGTAGTGTGACCTAATCTTGGATCCTGTCATAATTTAATGATGTCTTATTTGAGAAGTTATCAAACACTTACACTGGTTAAACTACTGCTACAGAATTGTGGGGCCTTAAATATATTCTCCCACCAATGTACCTTATTCAGTATGATGGACACTGGCCCTAAAAATCCAAGGAACAGCATGTGACTGAGAGTGTGTGTGTATACTGCCTGAGTGCCTGACAATAGTATTTACACTGGCATTTACCTTTGACTTGTATTTAATCTGCTTGTATATTGTCTCAGAGCCTGCTGCCTGATAAAGGTTCCCTTAAAGGAGACAGAATTTCTTTTTTTACAGGCCAATTATGAATGAATGATTTTACAAGGGGTTTTAAATTGTGTTTGTTTCTAATTTGGAAAAAGACATTAAAGGGAAATTGTGAATTATTAAAAAATTAACAATGTTAACCATTGCTTTCAGGAATGTTTTTCTGTCCTTGGTTTTGTGTTTTTTCCATATAAATAAAACAGTCCGATGACCTATACACACTGACTGAGTTCCTCTTAGGGTATCACATAAATTCAGTTTATTCCTACAGTATTTTCAAACCAAATTTTTTCTTGAAAAGTTTCATACACGGTCCTATAGCTGCATGTGAAAATATATTACTACATAATATATAGAGATCAACAAGAACACAGACCACATTATATTAACACTGTAGTACAAGTAGTGTTTTTCTACTGTTTTTTAACAAACGAGGCAACACACTAAATACATGCATGGTAAAAATACAGGAAGCAATAAGTACAAAAATATAACTGGATAAAAAGCTTATTAATACAAGAGTGCTTTTTCTTTGGTTAGATATGTTTTGTCTTTAGGCCACTGTGCCTTATCCGTTCTTAACTTCTCTTTGATAACATGCTGTATGTTGAATGAATAAGTTATTTCTTTGTATTTGTGAAGCAGTCAACGAATGCACACGTTTTTTTTTAGCATTGGTGTGGTTCAACAATGTACGTTCTTGCCCATCCAGCTTTCCCCCCCCCATTTCACATACATTTCTGTAAAAGTGGACGTAACAATACCTTGGCCTAACACGTTCACCTAAAAACCCACAACCTACGCCTGCCACTCCTTCACACACAGCCTCTTTAAAAGTTAAAAACCCCACATTACTGTTTACTTTCTTCAGAGAGTGACTATGTCTTTCTCACTTGCTCCGATTCTCAAGTGTATGTGTGTAATAAAACAAACATGATTGTCAATTTTGATTTAGGTGTAGTATACTGCTACTAGGCTGTTGGTGTGGTTAAAGGCAGGAGTCGTTGTAAGTACGCTATACATACATACATCTGTAACCTATAGTATGTAACTATAATGAAACTAAATTACACCGTCAGTGTGTGATTTTGGTCACTTTTTTTAAAACAATACAAAATATAAACATCTTATGTTTACAAAGGCACTTATTTCCCTGCGCGCCACCATAGCCAAAAGCAATGTATTGTTGTTATCTGTCTCTCTATGTGGACAAACTAACTCAACAGACAACACATTTTAAGCAAACTCGGAGAATATTTAAGTCATACTTAAAATGTATGATCATATGGTAATCATCGTCATGTCGTATGGCTTAATTGTACATTAACCTTCGCGGCAAATTGGATTCGAGACCCAATCTACAGCTTATTTAGATCAACCAGCATTTGTCATAAGGAATAAATGACGTCACCATAAAAGGGCATTATTACAAGATGAAAAAGTACACACGGCCTGCTCGGGGAATGTACATTGCACGTACAGGGTACACATCGCCCTCACTGATGCCTTTCATTAGGTCTTCAGTTCACTCTTAGTTGCCACACTCACACACTCGTATGTATGGCTGGTCTGTGTCGTAGTGGTACACATACATACCACTTCTATCAAGATGATGAAAGATGATTTTTTGGGGGGTTTTCCATAGCATGAGATGAAATAGTGGCTGGGCTACAATGGCATACAACAGCCAAAACTACTATTCCACCAGTAAAACATATTCAAAAGGATTAATACTAAGTAAGGGGCTGTAATACAGACATGTTTAAACGGCTAACGTGGCTAACATGTCTACAATGAGAAATCTATTCATTAATCGTCTATTAGTTTCCTATTGTGAAAGGTTACATTTTTTTTACTATAAACAGTTAAAAGTAAATGATGGCTGTTTGAACGCAAAGCCTCCTTCATTCTATGGAGGGTTGTGACAATATACACCACAATTCTTATTGAACACTGTTTCCCTATGTTTTTTTTGCATTCAGGTAATACTTTTATTATATTAGAAATTGTAATGTGGAAACCTATAGTTCCAATAGGGCCTTACAGAAGTGTGTGTGTGTGTGGAGGGGACAGACAGAGTGGCAACTTAACAAAAGAAAAACAATCAATAGGGATCATAGAGTAAGATTTCCTATTTCCTTCTGAATGTATTTACACCTCACAATAAGAGAACTCTTGTGGGTCACAATATCAGCGGATGGTCCGAACTTAGAGGACACAAACACTGACACCGGTGTAGACGGTCCGGTAAACTCCTTGTTACTACTCGATGCTGCTTGTATTCTCCAAGTTTTGTTTTGTGTTTTTGTCTACCGGCGCTGCGACAACATGACCTTGTTGATGAAGTTGACGATGGCAGACGCCGGTTGTTCGGGGTCCAGCTCTGCAAATACGTGGCAAACATTCTCTGCCACGCTGCCGGGCTTCTTTGCTACGAAACCAAACACCCTGAGAGGGGACAAAGAGGATGTAAGACAAAACACGGATGACACTACCTGATTGGGAGGTGGGTCTTGTAAGTAAGGTAGCATTGTGAGATAAACTACAAAGAAAGAATAAGTATTACTTAAAAGGGGTCATGCGGCACAATGTTCCCTTATAAAATCCTATTTGCTGTAATGATTTAGCCGAGGCTCACACACAATCTGACGCCATGCAAAGGCTTAATTATCAATGGGATCCAAGGCATGGGTTACCCTACACACCCATATTCTTAATAAAGCACACATGCACACACTCCCACTTTCTCCAAGGCACCAAACACAAACAGAGCACTTACTTAGCAGTGGTGTTGCCTGAATTAGTCCACCTAGCAAAGAGAGAGAGAGAGACAGGAACCATACTCAGACATACACACACACACACACACGCAGGCAAGAGCTGCTACTCAAGATAGTGCGGCTTCAGCTGCAGCCTCTGCCACAGCCGACATGCTTGCAAACATCAACAACAAGACTTGTCTCTCATGCATGGTCGCGCATGTTCCAGGCAAACAAATGCAATCACAAAAAACAGGTGCGTGCAATGGCTCATAGCGGATTCATTGAACCATCGTGAGGATTGGTAGACTGTGGCAACATGTCTGATTCATGGGTTGGTTATGGTTCCAACTACATCGACTAGAAACGAATAGGAGCCGGCTTTTCATTTCTCACCTCCTGTCTTTAGGGTCAATGCTGCTGAAAGTTACACTGTTCACTGGATAATGTCTCCTGAAGAAGACCCTAGAAGAAAAGAAATATTGTAGTAGGAGTTGTACAGATCTAAGGCTTTTAGCAGCAGCTTTTTCCTTCATCATAGCAAATTTCTAACAATATTTGAAGGTGCTGACAGAAATTATGACTACGAAGAAAACTCACTCGTTGAACTGAAAAATACGGTCTAAGTAAAGTCAAATCAAGACCAAATTGATCAATGTATGGGTCTAAACAAAGTTGTAAACTGTTAAATCAATCCTTGTTAACAGATCACTTTAAGTTGAGGTATTAATCCAATTAAGGTTTCTTACCTGCGCTGGCTGTCAGTGAGTGTTATGCCCTGTGACGTCACCTTGAACTGTACAACAGTGGCAGCCGGACGCGGGTTTCGGCCCAAGGTAGCATCTGTTGCCTTGGCGATGGCCTGGGGGCCGGTCAGAGATTCAGTTTCAACTGAGTTCAGATAGAGGACGTTACAGGCTGAGAGAGGGGGCAGAGAAGAAGTTGGTGAACATGAACAGTGTCATCTTTCAAATAAAAAGTACATCATTTTTTTTAAAACACTTGTTTGCAGCCAGTTCTTTGCAGAATTATTTCGACATCTTTTCATTTTGGTTTTTATTTAGGCGTAGATGCACTCATGTTGTTCATCTCTTTGCTCATTTAGGTACATACATAGTAACATGACTCAGTGTGTCTGAGGAGAGAGGAAGCAAGATGGAGGAACTCACCTGCTCCTTGTTTCAGCAGGTCAGCAGCTGTGCTGACGTTACTAGCTGGTTGAACTTCCTGCCCATCTCTTATCAGATCTGAAAACATGCAGATAAATGAAGTCAAACACAGCTATAGGAGATTAAAGTGCATTTTCTATAATGATGAACTATTAATGAACTGTTTGCAGACAGGCGAAAAAACTAATTTCAAGATGATCTTCAAACTAATTGAAGATGTTTTTAATGCTGATATTTTATGCACTGGTCAGCCACAAGGTTAAGCCCATTGACATTTTTTTTTAAGTAGTGTCCGATCTGTGTTGTTTTTATAAAACACTGATCAGCCACTTCATCCATATTGTGCTATAATGAGTTGGGGACAAATTTCCCCATTTTCTTTTAACCAACCTTTTTCGGGGATCTTCAAAGCACATGGCAGAGAAATAGGTGTGATAGAGTGTTGGTAGACCAATGCAGACAAACTCCCTGTGGAAAACAGACGACGATAATGACATCCCTAGGTGGGACAAGGTGCAAACAAACACTTCTTTCTCCTGTTCCCCATTTGTTATAAAAAACCCCGAAAATCCCAATAAGCCAGGTGGGCACAACTTACCAAAGTAGGGCTCGTTCTGACATCCTTTAATCTTGACTCCTCGTGGGCCTGTTTCTATCAGGAAGTGTCTGACCAGCTGTTCCAGGGGGTCACTCACTGCTGCAGAAGATATTTCATTTTAACAAAGTGCATACATTCATTATCATCTGAGGACAATGGACAGGATCAATAAGAAAATAATTGAAATGGCTTCATTGTGCTTCAGTTGCGGAACACAAGAAACAAAACTGTGGAAATGTGAAATAGTAGAATTTACCCTTGCTGCTGTGATTGTTGACATTGGGAGGAGGCGTAGCCACCTTCAGGGCCAAGCCATAAGCCCCCTGGAAAGAGTTACTATCCCTGATCAGAAAGGTTCCTGGCTCTTTCTCCTTAAGAGCCGCAATTGCTACAGCCAAGTAAAACCAAAATATTAGGACATTTAAGATTCTTCTAATTCTCATAAAACTACATTTTAGATCATAGCAAAGTAATTTTTTTGTTGATACTAGGAAAAATGCAGAGGGCATTAAAAGGCAGAAGGAGCTTAACCCTCTTAGACCTACCTTGCTCTCTGGAGATACCAGGCTTGTACCAGAACCTCGAACTGTCCTGGACGAACTTCACACTGATTGCACTCTCCGCCTCCACAGAAGCCACTTCCTCACTGTGGCCTGCAGGGAGTGCAATTTCCCCCACGGTGGGAGAGAACGTGACATGGTGCTGATGCTGAGTGGTGCCGGCAGCAGAAGGAAGCGCATGGCCCGCGGCCGGCCTCGACCCGTCGCTGGGTGACCCTGCCAGGGCAGGAGGGTGGCGTTTCTCTGGCAAAGGGGGTTGGGGGTGAGGAAGGGGGATGGAGATGGTGGAGTAGTTGGAGTAGGAGGACGGGTGAAGTTGCGGGGTATGAGTGGTGTAGCAGTGCCTCTTGTCCAGGGCAGCACTGTGCTCCATGGCTGGGGAGTGGTGATGCGGGGGACCGTGCTGTGGAACATGGTTCTGATGCTGGGGCTCGGACCCATTCAGCATCAACCTCCTGCCCAGTGTGGCAAAGCCGGGAACCGGGGTGTCGGAGACGGGGGACCCTTCCATGCTGCTGGATGCTGGCTGTGGGGATGATGATGAAGCTGGGGTGGGAGATGAAGGAGCTTGGGTGTTGGAGGGTTTTGGAGCTTCTGGGCAAGCCTCCCTGGTTGGGGAAGATCCGTTGACCACTACCAGGGTAAGTCCTGCAGATGCTGTGGTTTGGGTCAGGGTCTGGCTCTGAGGCTGGGACACCGCCTGTGCCACACTGGCAGGCAGAGCTGCAGCCTCTGAAGGATGCAGGGTTGGAAGTGTGAGAGGGCCAGGTTGGGGGAGCATATCTGGCGCGGGTGAAACAGGGAATGATGGAGCCAGGCAGTGTCCCTGGTTCGATGAGTCAATTGAAGAAGCTGAGGGTATATTAGGGCTATAGTGCTGATGGTGGGGACTTGCAGGGGATGGGTCTGCCTGTACAATGCAGTGGTTGTGGGGCTCTTGTATAGTTGTGGTGGTGTGTGACTGCTCGTCTTTGGTGGATGACGGCTCTGTGCTACTTTTTGGGATTTCCAGGGATACCGGAACATTATTACCGGCTGGGTAATGTCTGTCCTGGGTCTGGGGGACCTCGTAGTCGCTGCTGAGGATATCCGTGGTCCGGATCTCATACTCCCTCCCTCCTGGACTGGGGCTTAAATGGACAGACATGACTATTACTATCACAGACCGGTTTATGATACAGAGAAATGTTTCTAAAATGTCTAGTCTGACCTTCTTTTAAGCTGAAATGTTAAATGTCACATGCTGACAAAACCTGTGAAGGGGTGAAGGAGCAATTACCTTTCCTCCGTACGAAGAGGGCTGCTGGTGTGGACAGGAGTGGGCGGCCCAGACATGTCAGACGGTGTGGAGCATGCAGCGTGGATGTCTCTGTGGACCCTTTTGAAGGATCCCTGGGTAATGTGATCCCTCCAGCCCACACTTTCCCCAGAACTACGAAGGCCATCTGAGAAAGGAAGGGAACAATGGGTTAAACTTAATTAAAACAAAAAAAAACATCATCAGCAGAGGTTGGCAAATTACGGGAAGGGGCAGTTAGTGAATGAGTAATGTGGTATTTGTCTCGTTGAGCGCACATTTTGAGTGGTTACTATTGTTACTGTGATTATGGCCAATTTATCCAGTTCTGTTTCCCATTACGAGGATTTCGAAGTGTCTTTGTTTGTATGTGACTCACCAGTGTGTGAGTCAGAGCCATATGACGGCTGTGAGTCTGGATGGTGATGCTGGTGGTTATGGTCTGGCCCATTGCCATGGCTGCAGGGCCCCGCCATGGAGGAAGTTGGAGGCAGCGGGGACGTGGACTCGGACTGGTAGCCCGAGGCATAGCCCCTGCTCTCGGACGGCGAGGGCTGGTAAGGCGAGCAGGGGCACACCTGCCGGGGTGTTTGGTAACCACTGCTGCTGCTGCTGTACTTGAGATCAAGGTGAGAATGTGCGTGAGACCTTGACGCCTCCGGATAGGCTGGTTGACCCGATGGCAAGGGGTCAAACGTGAACGCCGGTAGGTCGTGACCCTGAGGGCCATAGGATGCTACAGTGGCTCTCCTGTGCCAATATTCGGCTTCTCTGTCCCGTTCCCACTGCAGCTCAGCCTCCCTGTCTCGCTCCCAGTGGAGGGACAGCTCTCTGCCTCGCCTAAGTCCCGGATCCCGCTCCCAGTGGAGCTCCGACCCTCTGGGTAATTCTGCCTCCCTGGCTCTCCGAAGCCCCACCTCCCTTTGGTGAAGCTCGGCTTCTCGGTCCCAGTGGAAGCCGTCGCCTCGCTCCAGCCTCAGGCTGTGATAGTCTTCTCTCCTGATTGTGCAGTCCCTGCAGGGGCAGCCCGGGGGGGGCAGACCGTCCATTAGCATGACATCATGGTAGGTAGGGCTGGTGGAGGGTTTGGGGTGGAGTGCGTGGGCATGGTTGTGGACGTGAGGTGGTGTGGGAGGGTGATGGTAGGGGCCAAAGTCGTCTTCTCGACAGCAGAGGCGACCCGGCGCAGACAGAGCAGGGTGATGTGGGGGATTGTGGGAGTGAGGGGTAAGGTCGGGTGATGGGTACGGGCAGTTATGTCGAGGCGTGGCTGCCTCTGAGCATGAGCGGTGTAGGTAGTGGGGCGGGCCACCCTGGCGGTCCCACACCAGATCTGGGGGAGGGAGGGATTGGTGGGAGTGGGGACTGTAATGCTGGCACAGATCCATGTGTGATGGAGGAGCAGCCGGGTTGGGGCTGGCGGAAGGGTTGGCCCCGTGGTGTCCGTTGGTGCCCGGAGCCCGATCGAGACAGTAACCGTTTGGCATGAGAAGGGTGCGGTCACAGCCGGGTTCAGCGCAGCGCTGGGACCGATACCCACCCCGGCAGGAACAGGACCGACCAACCCTTAGGGTTCCGGTTCGCTCTGAGGGCAGGGAATCTCCGTCATCCAAGATGGCTGTCTCTCTCTCGACCTCTTGATTTTCCTCTATGCCCCCGAGGAGACGGTCAAGCTCCTCTCGTTCTTGTCTGGTTGGGGGTGGCGGACGAGCGGCCTCCTCCTGACGGTCAGGATGGGCAGACGACTGGTTCAAATGGAAGGAGTGGCCTGAGAGGGCCGAGTCAGAGCCGTGAGCGATGAGATGATGTTCGTGTCTACCTTCGGAAATGCCTGCCCCTGGGCTGCTGCCATTAGTTGAGGTGAGAGAACCAGAGCCGGGCCCGCGGCGCTTCTTTATCTGTGCGTAGAGGCTCCCATCTACAGGACCTCTGGTGTGGGAAACATCTAAGAGGACATGGAAAAGACAAAAAGGTCTGTTCTCAGACTGACAGTATGCATAGAGACAATTATGAACATAATTCAAAAGGATGTTGGTGGTTTGTGATTTTCCACCATTTGCAATCCATTAAAATCAAGTTGAATTGAAATGTAAAGAAAACTGTTAGTGTGTTACCCTCCAGACTGTCCTGGTTTCGATGGTTAAAGTTCTCGTAGGAGTCCCAGCGAACCACTGGGTCAGCAGTGTTGTAGTCCACCGTGACAGCCGGGTCGTTCTTTTGGTACTCACGACCTGAGTAAGTCGCATTCCCATTTTCATTCATTTGCATTACATTCACATTCTCGAGCCAAACTATTTATGTTTTTTTAACAAACGTTAAGAATCCGAAAGAGAACTTAAATTGAATTATATTTGAATCTTTCATAAAGTATTGAACTTCCGTTTCAATGCAAAATCTGAGGTTGAGTTAACCAACCTTTAATCCTCTCAGGTCCTGAGGAGAAGACAAACTCTACTGTGGCATCAGATGGAAAACGCTCATCTGGGAAGAGGAGAGCAATACAGGGAATAATATAATCAATGATATTAATGAAAGAAAAATATATATTTTTTCAAACATAAAAATATACCGATGAACATTTACGATGCTGAACATTACTGCCTACAATTGATAATATAATCCCCACATGAGACGGAAGATTATGAAAGCAAACCAGTGATTTGGGGAACCCCAGAAAAGGAATCAAACGGTTTCTGCTCCAATATATCGCATGTACTAATAACTTCCACAGATGTGCGCGGAGTTGCATGAACCCACAATGGTGTGTTAATGTACATTTGTAATGGTTCATTTAGTGGACTGTCGACCACATATGCAACTCTCTTTCCTTTACAGACACGCCTCTCAGGCTACGCAGGTTCTGTCAATTCAGAGAAAGTGAAACCGAGGAAATGAAGTAATGACCATATTCATTATGGACTTAAAGAACACACCAGCACTCACCAGGCTTACTCTACTCTCTCAGAGGGATATTTAGAGACTCCAACATACAGTACAATTCATGTTCACCCTCTTTGCCTACAGAGAGCTGTTATTATGTCTAGAATGGGGAGTATGCTGCTATCATTGAGGGATTTATGCAACCACGGTTTAATGAGCCCAAACCACGGTGAATATATTCCCACAATGTCAACTTAAAGATCTATTATTATATCTAGTGGTAGTATGTGGTGCTTATCCAACCACAATTAACAACTTGTTCCTCAAGGACAATATAAATGAATAAAAAAAAGGCTAAATCAGGGCTTTAGGAGAGCTATACACTCAATTGTTTAGAGAAAATGTAACTATGTATTTTAAAAGTAGCCAACCCAGTCTTCTTACAAATAAAAAGTCAAACTCACAAAAAGTAAAGTCTTGCTAAGTCCAACACTTTTTGGTTTTGTGGCTAAAACCTTACTAGGTCTGCTACGAACAGGAGCTTATGGTTAAATTGCTGACATCACTGAATCTGTTGCCTGTTGGGATATTTTTTCCTTATTGTATGTGATGATGGCCCCAGAAACCAAAACTATGATCTGAAATATGCTGTAAAGCTCTGTTAATATGAGATGAATGAGTTCCTGATTGAGTGAATCGGGAACAGATATAGTAGATAAATAATAGGAACATGTGTCTCCAATTTCCGTTGTTCTACTTTCTGAACCTGAACCTTTCTGAACGTGCATGTTGGCAAATGTCCCGCAGTCATACTGCCTATCCCCTGTGATGTTCTGATCAGCCGTTTCTGCCAACTGAAACTAACTGAACTAAACTAAACTTACCGGTGCAGGCTTCATCCAGCTCTCCTTTGCCGAACCAGAGCTGAGATCCGTGGATGGTGCACGTGTGGAACTGCAGCCTGAACACGGTGTCTCTGTCCGCACTCTGGGCTCTCCTGTGGTAGCATTTCACCTGCAGAGGGCAGCAGAGATGGAAGACAGATCTGAATGCATGTGGGATAATGAGGGGTTGGAACAGGACATTTCAAGCTTTCATTTCCAAAAATGAGTGTCACCCACTTTCAAAATGACTGACTGCACAAGCACAGACAAATTGATGATTTCTTTTAACAAAGTGACAAACCATCTTTTGAAGATGAGATATGGCACCTTCATCACGCTTTTGCAGAATAAGTGGAACCACTTTCCTTGATTTTTATATTTATAATATATTAATGAAGTGTAAACCCTGACATGGGTGGGGCCTTTATTATGACCCCACCCACGTCAAGGGTTCTCTGTTTGCCATTTCCTTCCCATATGACTCACCATGATGTCACCTTTGAGCAGTAGTGCTGGTTCAATGGTCACACACAGTCGCCTGCCTCCAGTGCCTTGAAGGTCACTGCAGCACAGATTACACAAACAAGCCTCTTAGATAACTGAAAACACACCAGGATTGCAGGCAGATACATTGTGTGCCAAAAGATGAACAAACTGCCACACATCCAATCAACAAATCCACAGCGTTCAGATGGATTTGTTGACTGGACTACTGTGATGACGCATCATTTGTAAAAATTCGTTTTCGGCACCATTCTTCACATGTTTTCACTTGACGATCGCCGCATTCACAGGAGGATATTAGTTCAAAAACTTTATTACAGAAGAAAGATGTCCTTTGTGTAATGTTTTTCAATCCTGTATCTTTAATTACGATGCTCAAACCTCAGCTCGTGAAAGAAAAAAAACCCCGAGCCAACAAATACGCCCTGGATAATCTCTGCCATCAGTTGGCCATATGACAACAGTAGAGACTCACTATATGCCTGAAGTGTAGACCAACTGCATGGCCTGGTAGATCTTCAAGAAGGGATAGTATCCTAAAGAAGGATAGAAAGAGAGAGAGAGAGAGAGAGAGAGAGAGATAAATTAAAACATAGCAAGGAAATTGGAGGAATGTCCTGATCTGCCTGCCTCCTTCCTTCTGGACATGATCATCTGACCGAATATAAACAGACATGTGTGCGTGTGTGTGTGTGGGTATGGGGGGGTAGGCTGCGATTCAGGAGGACAGCCCATCAGAGAGCCACGCCAAAACTAACATCCAACTGCATCAGTACTGTATGTTAATCATGAACATAATGCTTGTCAGCCAATTGTTTTATGTAGTTATGATTTGCATCTGAATGTGCTGATATTTCTAAACCTATTCAATTATCCAGTACTGAGAAGAATATCTCAATTTATTCCAATCCCGCCACACAGACTCGGAGACAGCTTCGTCACTAGGACCATAAGACTTTTAACTCCCCTGAAATGCACCTATCTGACATCTGCACCTCGAGTCATCTGCATCTCTCTCTACAAATAATAAGCAGTCAGTATTACCTATATTCTGTCTATATTTTAAATTGTATATGTCATTTTCGTATTTGAGCTTGTGGGATTTTCTTCAATGTTTTTGAGCATTGTTTGAGTGAGCCTGTTGACCCCATTATTGCCAATGTTCCATGTATATGTTGACAATCAAATTTGGATTCATTGGTTCTAAGATTTTGAGTTGCTGTGACATAAATCCACAAACAAAATGTATCGTGAGAACCAAATAACATTAGAAAACTTTGAGGTGATCTCTCTGCACTCTCTGGTATCAGACTACTGTGTTGTGTGCTGATGAAACATTGAAGCTCCAAACACATGAAGCACTCACCAACATACCTGACAACACTCTTTATAGTGGAGAAAAGTGAGGAGTGAGGGGCGATCAAATAAGGGGATGGGGATGAATGTATACTGATCCTTGACAATACACACAGGCACAAGTGTTTTGGTGATGACTAACACACATGCACACACGCACCTCCTTCCCCCTGAAAGTTCGGGAGTGATGGGATGAGAACTTGGTGGAGGAAGAGAGGGCTGCTATTCATCTTGATTGCCCCAGACAGAAGTCCCCCAAAGTAATAGATATACCTGAAAGACAGAGGGAAATAGAGTAGGAGAGAGAACTTTTTTTTGACTTGTAAAAGAGCAATGAATAATAACATCATTCGATTTATTACTTACATCTGTAGAACGTCAACATTTTAAAAAGCCCAAACCTGAAGTTAATTTTAAATGCAATTGTGCAGATGTACGTACTGTACATACGAACAGCTTCAAGCTTAAAGCTGATTTGTTCTTCTTAAAAAGGATGAAAGTGGGATGCATTTACTAAGTTCTGCTGTGATGTTGAATACCCCACCGCAAACCCCCGCCCTGCATCCCCTTTCAATTTCCCCTCAGATCATCCTGGGGCCCCTACCTGTTTTGGGACGGCTGGAGGGAAGAGGACACCTTATCTTCACAGAACTTCCTCATGGCGAGAGTACTAAGAGCCTGGTCCGCCCTGCATAGAAACGCATGCAAACACACACACAGGTTTTCAGCCAACAATTTCCATCATGGGACTTGCACCAGACTCTCTAGATGCCAAAAAGTACATGGAGAGGATACAGCTGGCATTGGCCACAGGATAAACCAGCTTCCACTGTTCCTGTATAAATCCGTGGGGCTTCATTTATCAAATGACTTATCAACAAAGTCTGAATGGAAATTATTGTGCTTGCATACACGGCACTTGAATTCTAGCACATCAGCCACAGAATACACCGTTTTTAAAAATGGATTTGGGAAGCACATTAAAGTGGTCATGTATAAGCCCAGTATGTTTTAGCACATCCGTGTCATGATTTGAAATGTGTTACATATGTGGATATTCTGAGGAACAAGAAAATGTCAAAATGTGTCTTTCCATGGCTCAGACTCACAAACTCACCCTGCGGAGATCTTGCTGTAGTGCATGTAGGCCGCAATGATCACGCCCGTTTTTCCCTTGTTGCCCTGTGGGGGTAAGAGAGGGCACAACAAGGACACAATCACAATACACTGACAGCAAAATCAGGCACTGCAATTAGAACCAAGACATTTAATTTCCACTAAGTGCAAGACCTGACAGTTAAGATTGTTTTGTCTGTAAAGTTTTTTTTCAAATAGAGATGCTGACAGGCAGAGGAAAGAGAGAAGGAGAGAAGGCAGGGGCATAATGAGGAGAAGCAGTTTGATCTCAAATTAAAAAGCTCCCTGTGGTGTTTTTTTCAGTTTTTGCCTGGGACTCCGTAGTTTCTGATACATTCCAAAGACATTCTAGCCTCAAATTCCTAATGTGACCCCTTCCGATATCAGTATGAGGGCTGCACCTACACACTGAGCACAAATTGCAGCTTGTCTTGCTCACTTTCTCTCAGTGAAAGACTCTTCATTGACAAAAACGTGTTTATTCCAATCCCTGGCATGATCTGCAGCCGGGGGAAAAAATGCCTGTTGCTGGAATGTTCTGGAAAGTCGGCAGACCGCAGAAGCAGTCTGGTTTTAGTATTTAAATTCTCCTGACCAAAAGCAATCAATAAAACATCCAGACAAGCCGTGAGAGCTCAGTGTTGCTGGTCACTGTTTGGCACAAGTGGAAAAGTTCAATTAGCCAAAAATGCTGAAATAAATTAGTCATGAAATGATGCTTAGCACTGTGGCAGCTAAACGCTGAGTTGACATACTTTGATCTCAATTGCATGGTTAAGATTTCTGGCAAAGTAAACAGCTTAATTGAATTATACGGGACACTACAAAAGCCCTAGCACAATCCGTTTTTTGTCACGTCATGGTTTAACTTTGGTATCTTTGCTTAATTTATTGCATTTAGAGAAAACACTGGATGGAAAAAGTATGGCTGCTTAAACCTTTAAAAAACAATTTTAAGTATTATGTGACAAAAAAGTGTGCATGTTAAATTAAGCAAAATAAAGATGGAGTGCTTAATTATGTTTATTTGTGTAACTAACTATTGATTAACTATTTTTATTCGCTTTTCCAGCTATACGGCAGAGGTAGAAAATAAAGTACTGAGATAAGGTAAAGTTGATTCATATATTACTCTTATTTTCATTTCATGCTTGTGATGGCTACTGTGGATCTTATTGTTACTCTGATTTACTGCACTGTTGCTGAAGTGGACTTGGATGCAGTGGCTGATTAAACAAAAGAAACAAATATTGTAATTGTTTTTCGTCCTCATACGTTGAAACTACTTAGGCTTAAGTTCAGTATTTAACCGGCAGATCTGACCTGATTGAGCAATTTTCTCTCATCATTTACCTCAAACTTACTCAAAGAAAACATGGTACCTATGGATAATGGATGGAGAGAGATATATCTATTTTTAATTGTCGTCTGTGAGCTTGTATGAAGCCTGCTTTTGATTATGAAGCTAAGATTTTTACACAAAAAATACTAATCGTTTTTACAGAATACCATAGTCATATGTTAAACTACCCAATGTTATTTGTAATTTAAATGAGCTTCACCCTAACTGGCTATAACATTGACATTTTGAGGATGTTGTTTTTAATTGTAAGAACGTATTTTTACAGTAAATAATGATTAATAATTAGTAAAGAGTAAAATTGGTGGTCATTCAGAATTTATGAATACCATTAATATGATTATGTGCAATATACTACTTGTTGCTACCTAACTATGGTAGCAACAACTGATCTGCCCAGTAAGGAGCCTGGGAAACAGGGGGAAGTCTGTCTGAAAAACCCTGTTGGCCCCTTGAACTCTAACCTTGCAGTGCAGGACCACCACGTGCTGGGGGTCAGAGGTCAGCCACGTCTCCATGGACTTGCATATGGCACAGATCTTATCCAGTGGCGGGGCGTGGAGGTCAGGCCAGGCAAAGTCATGAACCTGGTGGTGCAGGGAGATGGAGCAAAATATCATATGATTGTAGGAGATTCATTGAAATGATCTGAATTGAATTTTGAATGCAGGAATAAGTGTTATGAGGAGAGAAGATCAACCTTTGGATTTATTCTGGTGATGTCATGACGCCTCTCAGACAGATTCAGGAGCTGAAACACAAAAGGAGTTTACAATTGCAGCCAGTAATCATTTCAGCGTTTTTGTTGTTTGACAGGAAAACAACAAACTGCTAATTTGAGGCTTCTGTGGTTTCTAGATGCTATATTGTTTTTGATGTGTATTTTGGAAATATCTTCAGCTGAAATAACAGAATGCCCCAGGGACAGAGGTAAAATCACTGCTGCAACAAATACCACACAGCTCATAGTGTATGACGTATTTCTGCGCCCTCACCAGGAATTTGTCTTGATGTTTGGACTTGAGCATGGCAGCCACCTCCTTCAGATTGAGCCTGTATCTCTGCTCCTCCAGATTCGGCGGGAAAAAGACAGAGATGATCCTCTCGGTGATGTAGGTCAGATCGAAGTCATAGTGGCGCTCCATCACTCTCTCCATCACACGGTCCACACTGAAGCTCCTGCAGAAAAAAAAGTGAATGAGAAATGACGGAAGGAGGATTGAAAGTGAAAAAGTGTGAAAGAGGGTCAGGTGGTCGTGCAGAGAGGAAGGTGGACATGGGTCAAAATGTGCGCGTTATTTCAGATTGCTTGTGGCCCTCCAATGAAACTCATGGGGCGAAGAGGAAAGAAAACGAAACTGGATACTGTGTGTGCTTATAGGTCAGATCAAACACTGACTGTCTCCATTATATACTTTACTTGACACCAAAGCTTTCAGAGATAATGACTGTAGAGAACTTTCGTCGAGGGAATAAGTGCATGAAGCCAGAAACAGCACCAAGCAATGCTCATGAGGAAATGCTAAAAACGTCATTTATATTGGCTGATTTCTGTAGAAAATGCTCTTGCGAAACACAATGCTCGACAAAATACTGATGGCCCTTACCTTGGCAGTGTGTTTCTCTGTTTGGTATAGGTCAGGGACTTGGTGGACCCCTATGGAATAAAAACAATTAGAAGTGATTACAACTTTAATCCATAATTATCCACCCCTTCCCTAATAATGGTGCCATCAGTCAGTTGACCAGTCAGTCTATACATTTCCATCACCAGCCAATCCAGTTTTGAAAAATGTTCATTCTTAAAACTACTTACTACTTAAAACCTACTTGTGCATATGCCTTCTTCGTCAACACTAAGTATTGGGTGGAGTGAAAGTTTGCTCAGATATGAAGATTTACGGGCCAAGAGGATGAACTGCAGTTGTTGTTTGAGGTTGTTTTTTGTATCCCCTCACATTTCATCTAATTGCATTTCCATCATTCTTCTGACACTGACGCATTTATACTCTCCAATGGAGAAACATCTTCCATTTAATTTGCTGAGCCAATTTAATTCCGCAACAACTGGTATCATTGTAATTTGCAGGATTTCATGGCATTGCAGTCCCAAGAAGTCACACGTTTTGGGACTTGTGTCTGGCATTGCTCTCATTTTTAGCTAAATTCAGTGAAACCACAAAACTTTTTTTTTTTTTCACTGAAATGTCTGAAAATGTCCAGGACTGGGAACATGACACTGGGGACATCCAGGGGATGACAGAGGAGAGGGGAGCATAGATGGAAAAGAGTATGCTGTTCAGGAGTAAGAGGACACTGAGAACGGACGGAGGTATGAGTGTGCTCACCAGGTGTTGGTTGTGTCGAGAAGGTGCAGTCCCTCTTCGCTGCTGGATGCCAGGAAGGAGAAGGAGGATGAGGAAGGATCAAGGAGAAGAGGGGATATGAAGAGTGGGAGGAAGTGGGGCAGAGGGAGGGAGGTTGAAAGGAGGTAAGAGAGGGGAGAAAGGCAAGGGGAGGAGGAGATACAGAGGAAGGAAAGGAGAGTTAATTAAACAAACAGACTCTCTAATGGATAAACATTTCTACTTCCTAAAGCTACATCAACTTTTTTTTTCTCTCAGGGAATGGAATGCCGCAGTGCTCCAGGAATGAACTGAGCTCAAACTGGGCTGAGGGCTCAGCTTCTCAACATGAATTCAACAAGAGGAAACCATACGATGGTTTTGGGAAGCCATACCTCTTAACTATGGATAGACAGAGTGGGAAATCCAGTCACACACACACACACACACGCAAAACTCTGTTAAGGAATAGTATGAAGGGGACTTACCAGATCATTGGAAGGCAGCGGGGTACATGCAGAGGTCACCTGGAAGACACAAAGACAGCCACATCAGAATACAAGACGCATTCAGACACACACAGATACACAAACATCCGTCTGGTTTGAGGATGGAAAGGTCAAAGTGATGATTGAGAGCAACTGTGTCCTCAGACAATAAGATAAAGATGGACAAACACGGTTCCAATCATTTCTTCCGACATGAAATTCAAGGATTTTCCAAGCATGGCATAGTCTGAGATATGAATCAATTACCAAAACTACACTAAATCCTTAGAATGAGCTTCATAATTAAAAGTAGGCTTCATACAAGCTCACAGATGACGATTAATAAGAGATATATCTCTCTCCATCCATTATCCATAGGTACCATGTGTCCTTTGAGTAAGTTTGAGTTAAATGATGAGAGAAAATTGCTCAATCAGGTCATATCTGCCGGTTAAATACTGATGGAACTTAAGCCAAGAGATGGTTAGCTTCATTAACGAGGCTAAATTGTTCATAACAATTGTTCAATTGTTATGAAAAGCATTGTTCACATGTGCACTTTCTATAATGAGTTTATCATATAAATTGTAATATTTTCAATCACACATCTGGTTTTCTGCAATCGTCTAAAACTCCCTTGGTCTGTCAACAAATATGACTTATTATAATGAATTTGATGATGAACCGAGAATTATTGAAGACCCCGAAGTGCAGTGAAAACACAACATGTCCTAGAGGATGTAAGCGTATGTAAAGTATGTACAACTGTGAAACCAAACACACAGCTGGTGGAGCAGTGGGAGAGACACACATCCCATTCCCATGTCTGTTATGGGCCTACAGGTCAATGAACTGTGACCAAAGGAAGCAAGAGCTCAACTTCAGCCCTAATGAAGGTGGCCGAGGGCCATAGTCATGCTTACGTAATAGACACATCACATGGACACACGCACGTGTACAAACACGAAAGGCAGTGTTCCCGCTACATGGTCCTTTTTTGGAATGTTTATTTGGATACAGGAAAAGGGCAAGGGGCTTGTGTATCTCATTGTGCACAAAGGGAAGTTACACAGGTCCTGAACCCCTGTGCGTGTGTGTGTGTCTGTGTTGCAGAGTTAGTGTTAATCTTTTTTATTTCTTCCCCTTCTTTCCTTGAGCATCAAGCTCAGTGTGCTGGTGCAGCTTATACGTAACCGCAGACATCAACCGGAAAGCAGAGGAACAGATAATGAGCTAAATCCAGATCTGTCCTGTTTTTATAAAAGGTTGCTGGATACAGATTGAGCTTGAACTTTGGCCATCAAATGACTTACTGGCCAATGTTTCTGCATGACTCACCCTGAAAATCTATGTTTATTTCCATCTCCGAAGGGAAATGTATCACAAAATCTTATCCTGTGTTGTGGTGGCTAGATTTGTGTTAGGAGCAGCTCTAATTTCTCTTAATTCCCTCGGGCCGCAGTACGTCAGTTTCATTTAACGCATCTACCATTTTTCTTTAATCGGAGCCTGAGAGACGAGGCATTGTGAAGTACTGCACAGCTAAAAGTCCCCGTTTAAGAAGATGGACATATGAAACTCATCTGCCATGATCAAAAGGTTGGCTTGCCGTTGGTCCTATACTCTTTGAATGTTGCATGGCTGGATCGGGCCACAAACAGAACAGTATATGACATCGCTGTTATTCTCCTAAATAGCTCTTCATTTTCAACTATTACCATAAACAATTACTCCCTCCTTTTCCGAGTAAAGCCCCTCTTTCCAGCTCTATACTTAGACTCTTATCAAAACGTAACTTTACCGTGTAATCGACTGTATATTTAACGACATACCCAGAATAGAGTACCTCCCGGTACTTCTACATACATTTCAGACTTTTACCGTTCTGTATGTGCAGAGCAGCAGGTAAATTAGAGGGCAGAAATGTTGCCCACCACGGTGATGATAAAGCATTGCTTTTCGCGTGTCCAGACCGGAGAATGGGTTAAACAGTAATACAAATTGAAAGATTTCATACAGTTAATTCAATTTCATTTATTTTTCTTGCACTGTGAATTTCACTTTTCCGTATGATTAGCTTTTCCATTCATACTGTAAATTTAAACTGGATAAGGTATTTCTTGTTCTCAATACTTGCACTGCTTATATTGCTCTCATTACATACAGCCCATTTTCCACTGCATATACTCAGGTCACTGCACTGTATATATATTGTATCTTCAGTACTTTTATTGTACTTTTGCACAGCCTTAGTTTACTTGTGAACATGTGATTATATTTTTTACCTCTCATCGAGTAATGCCATTATGAAATCATTATTAGCTTCAACAAAGAAAATTGAAACGTACTGGAGTCATCCAATGGTTCCAGTCTCTCCTCACTCTGCCAATCCTGGAAATATTCCCTGTTGCTAACCAAGTGGAAACATTTCCACATGGTTTGGCGACAGCCTACAATTTTTTACAATTTTTTTAACACAGTATGAATCTGTCTTTACCTGGCTTTACGCCTTCCCACTGTGCATTGTCCCATTCACTTTCCTAATCTTTCCCTCTCTTCCTCCATTTATTCCTCTACATCCCTCTCTCCTGGTGCCCAATGGAAGGGGCCTGCAGAGGGCGGCCACAATGCCAGAACAAACATACAACACCAGATTCCACCTCCCCAGGCCAACACTTGCGCACAAACTTCCTGCTCTTCGATCTCCACCCATATTTATCCTTCTGTTTTCATCCCTCTTAAAGCCTTTTTTTCCCACCGTGCCCCCTTTCTATAAATGTATTCCAGCCCCCTCTCTCAATAGCCTTCTCTTCTCTTTTTATCCCTGTTCACTTTATTCTTTACTAGTTTTGTTTGCTGTTTAGTTTTTTCTTCTATCTTCTGTTTATCTTATTTCGCCTCTTCCCTTTTTCTAGTTCGTGACTCCCCACATGACCCTGCCTTTGTTTATCCTCTCTCCCACATCTCTTGTCTCGAGCCAAACATTTCCTCTTTCTTCCCTTTCATCCCTCCTCTAATCTGTTCCTAAAACAAATCCCTCTAGCTTGTTTTGCCTCACCTCTCCAACTTCCCATCTACAGTTTTCACTCTCTGCAATCTTCCGTTGAACAGCCACAATAGTGTTCTAACTTCTTAAAGGCCTTAAAATGGAAAGGTCACGGGTTGGATCCTGTGTCGATCAGTAACCAAATATGCTTGAAAGACACATACAATAACGCTTGTTCTAACTTGCCCTGGATACAAGTGCTGTCAACACATCTAAACTGATATGAATGAAAACACTCTAAACTAGATTGAGTGCCTTCGCATGACTTCAAAGTGACTGACAAAACAACAAATATAAATCTGTATTGGTTATGTTTCAACCCTTTACACTTCCGTTGCAGTGCAAGCATGCTTCCCCTCCGGTGCCTCCTCCTAGGCTCGTCCAGCTGGCGATGCTCAGAACACCTTGACCCCCGTAACCCTCTCCCTCTTCCCCCCCATGTCAGTATGCCAGGCCTTCGTCCTCTTTCCCTTTGTTTGGTTTTGCCGCCCCAGCTCCTCCAGCTCTCTGTGTGTTTTGAGCCATCAAAGTGGGCGGGGCTGGCGGATGGATAATGCACGGCTCTTTCTTCTCAACGCATGGCTTAAGACCTGTAGGCTCTGGAAGAAATAACTATGGGTGAGGGAGTAGACCTTGGTATGTTATGCTGAGAACGCATTTGTGAGGGCAATGTTTGTGAGGGCCTGTGACAGTGTGTGCTTTTCATGGTAATGTCTGCATCATTTTGCTTGCCATGCTGACATGACAAATGAAATCAAAATCACAGACAGTGACAGTCAAACCATATCTGCTCCTTGACTACACGTGAACACAGCTCCTTTGCATCATTTACTTCAGCCTTAGGCTTTATAGTCCCCCTCCATAGCTGCAGCTCCCCTGGGAGAGTCAATCAGAGAGCAGCTATGAAAGCTGCAACGAATCAGAAGTGAAAGCCGATGCTGGCTGTGACCATGTGTGCTTTTTTTCAACACCATCAGTGAATGAGCGAAACTACAAGAGTAGAATACCAAAAGCACAGGGTAATTAGTAATTATCTGTCCAGTTACATGAGTAACAGGTATAAAAGCATAAGCAAAGCACATACAGACTCATGACTCAAAAAGTGTAGTACAAATAGACGAATAGAATCACAAAATCAGAACGAATCAAGTTCACCCATCACAGCTTTGCTAATGTGACCATGTTGTAAAGAAAGTTGAAACTTTCCGTATGGCGTGCCCATAAATCCTATCCTTGAGGCAATGTTGCCTGTGCTACCAAACAGTTTGAGAAATAAGGCACATCTTTAAGCGCTACACCTGTTCTCTGTCATATTTCATATCCCATATGGTTGAACATTAAAAGGAATGTGAGTTAAAAACTGCCTGAGCCAATTACAGGCCATTCTAAAAAAGCAGGAAAAGGCAGAACAGGCATCTGCCTGTTGGGCAGAAAATAGGACCTTTATTACTTTTCTCTGTCCCAAAGGCTCCTTTGGGAGTTAGTGGAACTATGTATCATTTCTTACAGAAGTGTTCCCAAAGAGAAGTGGTGTGTCAAGTTGTGTTCAGGCCAGTTACTGCTGTACAACTTATCATGCTCTTGCTATTAATTATCTTTGTTGGAATTCTGTCCCGAAGAAGTCTTGCCAGACATTTAGAGAAATTGATTTCAGACAACATGCCATCTTTTGTGAACCACATGACGTTTACAACAACTTAATGTTCACTTGTGTTTAAGGCCAACTTCTTTACTGGACGTCTGACAGTCAAAATGCAGATTGTCTCTCTTTTGCACAGACCTGCAGAACACATTTTATGGCAGATTTGAGAGTCACCTGGCCCAGTCATATACAGTAACTATCCCTCAAATGTGCCCCACATGGCTAATACCTCTTAATCATGACAAGGTGGACTTCATGAGAAAACCAGAGAGCACCCAGCCTAACTCACAGGGACTTCAAGGCCACAACTAAGCAAAAAAAAAACACCTATGGTTGAAACATGTCTATCCCCCAGACTTAGGAGTCCACACACATACATCTGATGGTTTTCTGTATGTGAGGCGAGCTAACAAAGTATGTATCTGTTTTTGTAGATTTCTCACTGTTCAGCATGTTTTCCTCTCTTACTCTTTGTTTCTTGTTCCCACACTTTCCCCCAAGGGAAAGAAAAGGGTCTCTGTCTCTGGCCATTTAGTTTTTGCTCGAGACAGCTGAGAAGGAGGCCGAAGATATCCCAGGTCACATGGGTCCCCGCGGTGTGGTGTTTAATGACCGGGTGGGAAGCAAATCCCTGTTATGGAGATTGGGTGTCCATAGTTGTGACAACGCAGACTTCAAGATACACTCATAAAATGATGTAGGATGGATGACTCAAACTGGGACGCACACATGTTTTCCTCAGGTACAGGCTGAACGCCACCACAGCCCTGTGTCCATCCATCTTTACCCACCTCCCAAGTCAAATACTGACCAAAAGCTCCAATTTGGACAAAAATAAACACGATTATACATAAGAAGGAAGAAAAAGGGGCCGAGATGAGAGATCAACAATGGAAAAATCTTTTGTTAACCAAAAAACAGCGAATTATCACAGCTCTTCAGTGCTTCCCCTCCCTGTCTGCCCTCTGCGGTTGAACTGCATCACAGTCACTCATGCTGTTGATAAGTGTGCAGGGATACAATCTCCAGCCCACTAACCCTAGCCCAAGCACTGTTTACAATATTCACTTAAGTGTACTCACATTCTATGCACAGACATTGTGCATCGTCAACAATTTGCCTTGGCGTCCATCTTTGTCTGAAGTACACCACAGCTCACAAACAGGAAGACACTGTGGTCAAAGTGTTTATTGTCTGGCTGATTTATTTTTACATTTTTGATGATCATTTCGTTGAGGCCCGAGGAAGGGAATACACAGGACTGATGGGACACAAGATGCGAGAGATGAAAGATAATGGGAATAGCCCATTAGTCACAGATCAAATCTGGTGAAGCCAGATGTTATTTTTAGGTCAGCTGATGATTGGTTGACATCGTCTATGAGCAACACTTCTCCCACGATTTCTACACATTACATACAAATCCAGCATAACAATGTTTTTTGTCTATTTGTCATGATTTGAAATTGCCCTGAATAAAAAGCCACAACAAAGGGTAAGAAGGGATACCAGTAAAATCTGTGACTCATGTCATGTACCAGTGTGGGTGTCAATATTTAAAATCCCTGGTAGCAGAGATATCCAAACAGTCTCTTCCGGTTAAATTAAAGCCAGACCAAATCTGGTCCAGATCCTCACACTCACATGTACGCGTACACGCGCGCACACACACACACACACTTGGCTCAAGGCTACAACGCTCTAACCAGATATTACTCACTACTGATGTCACTGAGATCCCTGCAAATGATAAAGAGGGTTGCTTACAGTAAACTGTCTTATACTTTTTTTCTTGATTTTTTATTTTGCCTTCATGGTACAGCCTTGACACAGACAACCTCTGAAAACAAAGGTGCCGCTGACAGAGTTTCTTCACCGAAATCCAGCATAGTTTTGACAAGGAGGTTTTCCATTTCACAGGAAGTGTCTAGGGTGAGGGGGGATGTTGGGGTCAGCTGCAATGTTTAACATGGGCAACGTTGCCATTACTCCATTTCCACACAACTTCCTACAGTATCCTTCCTGCTGTATGGTGTGCACGTAAGGGTCAGTAAGGTCGATGCAAAGTTGATGCAAAGTACAACAAAACAACAACACAGAGTTGGATCACTAATAAGGATGTTAGCCAGACAAAAAATAACTACAACTGTAAGTACCATGCCCTTGAGGAAAAGGGCTCCAGTAAAAGAAGGCCAGGGTCTTTCATCTAAACTGCACTTTTTGTGCTAAAAATAAAGTGGATTTGGGCTGCAGAAATAACCACAACTGACCTGATGAAAGGCTTTTAGGTTGAGAGAAACAACAGATGGGTTATGTTGCTCTTCTTCTCATCCCTGCATCCTCCCCTTCTTCTGCTCCGTCTATCGTTAAGTGACTATACATCCGCTTGTAAAGAGACCCAGAACAGTTCACAGCTTGGCCTCAAGTGAAGCTGTACTCTTCACTGAACCGACATGGTTGGACAACTGACCAGCTCAAGAGACAACAAGGAATCCTGATGCAGAGCAGGGAAGCAGGGACTGGTAATTACTGTGGTAAACAGCTCTGCACAGAGTGAACCGTTACCCCAGTAATGAGAACTGAACAGTATTCAAGTGTTATTTTCAAATCACCACTGTGCCATTGTTTTTCCACGAACAGCATGTCTGCTGGTCAGTCATATGAGCGGGCTTCCCTCCGTGACGAGTCTATGATGTGAGCTGTCAGTGAAACACTCCAAATTGAGTGATAAAGCAGAAACCATTTTTCTCACCTAATTAAGACACAGGCTGCAGTTCACTCGTTTTAATCCTTTCTCCTCCCGCTGTTGCTCACCTTTACCCTTCATATCTCTGTGACTTATTTCCCCAACTATCCCTCCATCTCTTTGCCCCTGGGCCATAGTTACTCCCACCAACCCCCTTGATTCCATGCAGACAACATTTTCCACTTGATGTGATCAGGAGGGGATAAGGAGGAACTGTTCTCTGAGAGCAGGAACGAGATGAAATTCAGCTCTTTCTGTCCCTCTGTTTTTGTGTGAAAAGAGATTGGCCAGCTGGAGGCTGTTGACCTCGTGGGCAAGGAGATGGGAACACACTGACAGAGGAACAACCGAAAGAAAAGAAAACAGGAACTGCGCATGGACCAATTATTATCACTATATAGTACTCCCTTATGTATGTAAACTAACACTGCATACACTCTTAATACACGATGTACTTACTGGTGTAGATGTCATCAGAGAGTGTGTCACTTACGGGGGAATGGAGTTCGCAACTGCTATTCTCGCCCAACAGAATATCTTTTGGCTGATTTTTACACTCCTGTTCTGCCTCATGTGACATGGAAATCTGCAACTACAGTATATCCATCTGCAGCCAGTGCTCATTTAAGAAGCATGTGGAAAGAAGCTGAACAGGGTTGGGTGTGTTTGTAGGGTCTTGATCGGCTTGATCCTTCACTGTTGCTGCATCTGCGTCTTCCTACCCAAAACTTGGCTTAAAAATATGTCTGTGGTCCCTGCTCTTCCGCTACATGGATTGGGAGGGTAAGAGGCTTTCATGACAATTTATATTGCACAATTCCTGCACTGTTGGCACAATTGTGTGTGCGCGCAGTCAGTTTTGCCTCAAAATAGCAAGTGTGAAAATAAAGGAGTATATGAAATGTGTGATGAGCGAGTCTCTCTGGGGTGGGACAACAACAGTGAGGACAGGATGTCTTAGATGACAGAGGGGGAACCTCCTGATGTGTGCGTCTCCATCTAGAAATGTGAGGGTAGATGTAGTCAAACAAGGTTTTACTCAATAACTGCAGAGTACAAATTATAAGTAAATGACAATAAATCTTGAACTACCACTCTTAAGTGTTCAGCACACATATACACTATATGTATGGAATGAAAGCTTCTGGCAAAGCAAGCAGACAACTGAGATATATTCTTTTTATCTAGTACCATGCCATATAGCTGTCATTTTAAAATTCACAGTATTAGAGATTGACGTAACGTGAAGTAAGATGGGACAGAGCACAGCAGCCAGATCCCTGCGCCCCGCCTTATCCGGCCTCTCCCTTCCTGGGAAGCGATGGATATCGCTGTTTAACTACCCGTCAACAACCACACATCACACAGTCAACAAAAAGGTTAACAAACAACATCCTGCTTCTTCCTCTTATCTTGATTAACAATTAATCTCCATTAACGCACATTCAGCAATTCTCTATGGGAAACAGTGAAACACATGCGTGCCATTTAAAATGTAAATTTAAATAAAAAATGTATTTAAATGCAAATCAAGAAAAAGTTATGCGTTTACTCTTCCGCATTCTTTTCAAACAAGTATATAACAAATAAAAACCCCTTTGGCAATTATGCTTATTTCCACGCACTACTTGTGAACCATAATGAAGCCACCAGCCTAACAGCACCACAAAAGCTTACTACATACCAAATTATATTAAAAATATATTGGATTAAAGTGACAATTATGTCTCACTCCAAACAAATATACTGTATAAAAAATCTGCCCGTGCAGATACAAGCCAACTCATAAACATGATGCAAGATAAAAGACAATCCACGTCGGGGCTCTCTTCACCTCACATAAAAGACAAAAGGATGGGGAAATGCTAGAGGAATAAGTCTTGTCTTATGCTTTTGTCCTAGGCTTTCCCTCCATCAGCCGCTGACTACCAAGGTTCCTTGGCTCAGCCTCTACCACCTCTTCGTCACTGGGCTGGCACAACCCCCCCCCTGCATCCCTCTGTCTATTCATTATGCCATCCCTCCATCAATGACCCTTTCACAGAGGCAGCAGTGTGGGGTAGGAGCAAGGCTGGGGCTTTTTCGGAGGAATGCATCTGAGTGAAACTTCATATTAACAAAGAAGCTGAGACTTCTGCATTCTTGGAGCCACTGCCACAGCCTTCGGTGTCATTGTAATATATTGTATGCTGCATAACTCCTTTCAAGCATTTCTGTGTCATTCCTACAGCCCAGTGCAATCATACACATCAGAATCATCACCATAAGAGTGTCCTAATTCTGAGGGTCCCGTGTCTTGAAGATTAGCGGGTCAGCATTTAAGCTTAACCTTGAATTAGTGGGGTCAGGCTTGTGTCTGGCAATGACTCGACTTCCAGCAAACAAAATCACATTGTTGAATTCATACAGTTGGTCCAGAAATGTGGTATCACTACAGCCAGATACTATAGAGAGTACCTGACTGTTCTGCACCATCAACTGTAAAGCTCTACAGAGGATGGTGAAGATTGCTCAGCACATCACCTGGACAGAAATTTCATCCATGGAGGCTACATCCAGTGGTAAGGCCAGCAGAATAATCAAATGGTACGGTAGCATCCAGGCCCACATCAGAATTTCTTTTTTATTATGTATATTGAGGTCTGTATTTTTTAACCTGAGTTTTTGTTTTGTTTTATATATTATTTCTGATGTGTGTGTTTTTTTTCCGCTTAATATTTTTGATGGAGCCTCTGACCCAAGAATGTAATTAATTTGCCAGATGCTTCAAGTAAGTTTGCGACCAAATGTCGAGCAAACTTTAACCAAATTGTTTTTTAAATCCTCTGTTGTATCAAAATGCACAGTTAATGGCTCTAATTCTCGAGTCCATTTTCGAGGCAATTTAAATAATTCCTGTTTGATTTATTTACATTTTGAAAGCTCTATTAGAAGCAATAGGCTGAAGTTGATTCTTACCTTGACCTCGCACTTCCTGTGAGTGGCTGTCTTGCATACTTAGAATAATGAGAGTAGGAAAGTTGGGAGGAAAGAAAAAAAGATGACAAAAATAGCATTATCATAGCTGCATTGCTATGTTGTTCATTATGTTTGAGTTATATATCAGAATCCAAGTGAAAACTACTGCTATATTACTGAAAATGACAAATGAATTGTTATTTATACGACATCTTCCATCAACAGGTTCTGCATCCTGTGGCATGCAGCATGCTTTATGTGTTCTTTGTCTATTCATAGTGTGGTTTGGAACAGTAAGGTTTTCAGCAAGACTTTTACATTACCTGACATGGCATCAATCCATACATTAAACAACACCCAAACAAACAAATGCAAACAATATAGCATTCTAATGTATCATTGCAACATTTACCTCTACAGAGGGAGCCCACGTGGTCTACATTTTGACGACACACGCTGCACTGCCGCTTCTTCTTGAAGGTCTTTTCCTTGAAGACATGGGGCTCTCCCTTCCCTGCCTGCTCTCAAACACACACACACACACACACACATAGAGAAACACCAACAGAAAGGAAAATGAGATCTCAACTCATTTAGCAGCATAATACAGGATCAGATGTGGCAATACACTCTGTTAAACTGCCTTCTCACAGAAGTCACTGCGAGAATCCCTGTTTGACCTTCATTCAAGAGATTAACTTGGCAGAAGGTAAAGGTTAGCTGTCACTCCTCTGACTGTATGGAAACAAAAAGGACAAAGACCTCTTTCCACATCATAATTAGTTACATAGCACATGGGTGCACAGCGTTGGTCAAAGTGGAAAAACCGAGGAACATAGGCCTACATAAACATTACACGTATTCTGTCTGTGTCTGTTAAATGTAATTATTCGATTGACTTTCACGGATAATTTCTCCTAAAAATTGTTCCCCTGACCCTTTAATATGTGTAGCTTAAGTTCAAAGAAGTAATTCTAAACACTCTTCAGCCAGAAAGAGTGCAGCAAGATGCAGGAGAGAGACTTTTTAACATGTCTAAAACTATGGCACTATCCATTGTCCGCCTTCTTTGCCGCTTGAACCTCTGTTCTGGTTGTGTAACTGTCTTCCAGTAATAATCCTTGTGGTTCCCGCCCATGGCTCATGATAATCCATATATAGTATGTGTGAGAGTGTGTGTGTGTGTGCAAAAGTGTGTAGATGCGCGTGTGTGTGTGTTAGTTCGTGTGATAGTTATTCCCACCCAGTGCCTCTTTGTTTCATGGGATCAGATCCACAGTTGACTGGGCCTGACAAGACTCTGGTGAGGCTTTGAACGCAAAAACACTAACGACCACGGGCTATGTATGGGGGATTGCTTAGCATGTTTTCATGCATGGATACATAATGAGAGAAGGGGGAGGGGGCGCATCCAGTGTGTCAAATGTGGAAAGGCAGCGCACATATTTGGGAAACTGGTAAGTATGTATTCAAAAAGCTTGACATTTGGGACAGAAGGCGCTTCCCACACATTTGAAGGCCGATACAAAGCAAACACATGCACACCATCATTACAATGAAAAAAAAAACAGCAAAAACAAAACCTCGTTTCCATTGCTTTGTCTAAACCAACTGATACACATACAAAAATAGTTTTTTGTTTCCCATGCGTGTGCTTTCCCTTCTTGGTAACAGAGAAAGGCGGCTGTTTGCACACTTTTTCCATTATTGCACCGCTTTGACTCAGTTCTCTGGACTGGACAGTGTTTGGACAGCTGCCTACCTGGCAGCGCCCTCTGCCAGCTGTGTGCATCGGCGGCTGGCCTGCTCTGGTACAAGTGTTCTATGACCACAGTACCTTGTATGGTGGAGCAGGACTGGGTGGGTGGCTCAGAGGGCTGGTGGTGAGCCCATGTTGGTTATGTAATGCGGTGCGGCCAGGGGATTGATGTCTTTCTCTAAAACTGCTTGGTCATTACTTTTAGAAGTTGCGTTTTTCTTTCTTTTTACAACTCGGTATGACTTGGCATATTCTCATTTAGACTTTTCTTAGAGTAAAACATAAAAAAGTACAATCCACACAGGCTTAATTAACTTTAACTTGATCCTGATTTGTAGAATCCCTCATTTGGCTTCGCGACATGACCAGTTAAACTAATTTGCGTATCCCTTTCTCTTTAACTCTGCCTTGACATTAGTGAATATAGACCAAGTATGATGGACATGGACTTTGACATACATGGTAACAGAATAACTCAAACACCATTCAACCAACTCAGATTCAGTCCATGCCTTTCTTCACTTCCGTGAACTTGTGCAATAATCTAGTGGTAGGTATGTGTGTCTGCCTGTCTGCGTGAGTTTAAAAAAGCAGCCAGTTACTGACAGCTAAACCACAATGGTGAAGTGGGCTGAGAGATAAACACATTGAAGATAGGGTTGGCAGAATTCCTCCTGTTTCAGACACAATCAAGACCACTATATGGTCCAACCACAGGCAATCATGGTCAGACATTGATACACAACTCTGCTACTGAATGCTGTATGAGGGCTCATATCTGACACCAACAACCGCTGCCACAATCTGGTTCATGTGAGGGAACCGGATGGTAAATCGTCACTGACGTAGATAAAACCACTTCGTATTTATGCAGCAGACAATGACGATCTGGTTGTAGCGCCGATCATAAACAAGCCACTTTTGGCTTGTTATGAAGAGGGCAAGGTTGACACTATGCCAACAACTTGGCTCTGCAAGTTGCTAATGAGGTCGTGGCTGAAACTCTTGGGAGTTTCATTAAACAACGTATGATATAACACACGTTAAGACACAACAGAAGACATGATAGTAAAATAAAAGAAATCACAAAGTCCACTGAAGAACGATTCTCTGCAGCCTGCCTACCGCCAGAACTGACCAAAGGCTGGTAAGTTTGTCCTGTATCATGGAGAACTCACCAAAACAAGTAGCAATGTATTCGCTGATGAATTAAATAACAAATAATAACAAACTGAATAAGTCCAAATTTACTGAAAACACACCACTTAACTCAACTTGGGAGATAGCAGAGGCGGCTTACAACTTTGCAAAAGATTACAATCTCAGTACATCAGAATCAAAAACATGCTATGATGCTGAGTCTGGTCCCCGGAATAGTAATTACTGTCACTGCTGTAATGGATAAAAAACATGTTCCTGTGGTAAAACATGTCATACAGTTTTCTGCACTCTGAGCTCTTACATCACAGCTGCCAGAGCGGAGGAGCTGAAAAAAACACAGTAGACAAGACAATGTAGCATAATAAACTGATTTGGTCCATTTAGCAGAAAACAAACAAAATTGATTCTCACATAGATGCACAGTTCCTTTTTAAAAAGCATAGATCTAGGGAGATCACTGGCAAACCCTGCAACATGTGACAATTTCAATAGCAAAGCCTCGTCAGCTGGGGCCTGCCTAAATGTCCACAGTAGTGACACAAACCACAGGCATCGGGGAAGAAAAGCTCACACACTTTCACTCACGTGCAGATGTGTGTATCCCCTTCGGACAGCCGGTGGAAACAGACGGCCTTCCCGTCTCTGTGTCCCCCCATGTGCCAGGACAGACCCCACCTCCACAACACGCACAAGAAGCCCTTTTCATAATATGTTTTGCCTTTTTGGCAGAAAAAAAGAAGGAACCAGAGGGGTTGTGGAGTCAAAGAGATGCTTTCTAACCAGAGATCCCTCCCCTTCTTCACTGCACATCTGCCTACCTTCCCAGAACAGAAGCTGGATTGAAAAAGGCAGGGGTTGGCCACACTCGAGGGAGACTCATGCATACAAATGTGAAGAAAAAAAAATCCAGAAAAAGAGAGCCATTTGTAACAAGCGCACACACACGTACGTCCCTGGAAACAGTTTTGCCGCCGCCCTCTTGTTTCTTTCTAAATATAGTCTTGATATTTCGACAAAGATGGGCATTGTGTGGGAGTGGTACATTTCGGACTGGACCCTGAACTCCTCACTTGAGCTGCAGATGGTCATGGAGGGCACTCATAAAAACTATGCTTGAGGGGAAAGTCTTCTCACTGATCATGTCATTGACTGTAACTGATAAAGGGACACTTATATTACTCTTTGAGTCATTACAATAGGCCAAGCACAACCATGTAGCATCTGTGCTGCTAAAAGTGACTGGTGTTTCAGTGTGTATGTCCATCACAGGCACGCATACATATTATCTCAGCTTCCTAGGGGCAACTGCTGTGGTCATGGTGTTGGAACTCATGATGCATTTTGGCTCTTTAAAGAGTGTCAAAATCAATACAGCAGAACTGGAAATTGTCTTTTGTATTCGACACATTCATCTACAAATGTATCTTCAAGTTATTTTATTCTATGCAACTCTTGCATAGAATAAAATAAATAGACTGTGATCTATAAAATTTGTTTTACGGATAAATAACGTGCAATAAATACGGATAGAACCCATTCCTGTATTTTCTATAGGCATATGTAGAGTGACATTTACAATGTTGATTTAAGGATGGGTAATACCAAAGAGTGGTGTGTGAAAAAAATGTTCACTAAAATACAAAGAAAAGCTATCATAAAAATATGAATGATCAGAAAATGCTCAGTACTTCATTGTTTATTTCCCCCTGGAATTTGTTAGAAATAGATTTTGTTTCCAACGGGTGTTAAAGCCTGATAAATCACCTCATGTGGTTATTCAATTTGTTATTTAAGAATTTATTTTAAGATGTAACACTATAAAACCCAAGATATCTAATTCACTATCACATAAGATAAATAAAGCAATATGTGTCATCTGACAAACCAATTTACCAATCTCATTGTCAACTCAATGAGAAGAACTGTTTTCCAGGTCAAACCACATCTGGTGTGCAAATGTTGTGAAGGTAAAACAGGTTTTCCCAATGTCACATACTTGGTCTTCTGCAATGAGGGAAAAACATTCTTAGGTCCTTGAAAGGAATTTATAGACTCGACCCTGGGTTTCAGTGGAAATTACACTATCTCATTTTGGTTGCAGGGAAGTGTAATATCCATCACAAAAGGACATCAACCCCAAAATGGAATGTATAGCAATGGCTGTTAATCAAGGTTGATTTTATGCGCTAATGCACCACAACGACACACAGACACAGTCATTTAGCAGTGTGTTTGTGACTTCTTGTATACATAAATCCCGCCCTACATTGACGGTCTCACATGGTCTGATGTCTTGGACCCTGCATCATCAAGGCCAGCATGTGTTTGTGTGTGTAAGTGCACGCACGTGTCAAAAGGGTGGGACAGGCAGTGGAGGGAACAGAGACTGTTCCTGTTCCTTAGGTGAGGTCAGCATGTCGCCATGTTACACTTCCGTTCCCTGGACTCACGCACACAGAGTGGTCTTATTGGTCCAGCATTGCCACAAACCCCCACTGCCGCAGTTATTCGCATATAATGGCAAAACCACCCTGTTTTGCCAAAAATAATGCACTAATTTCTCATGAAGTGGCATCAGTAATGACATCGGTATGACACCATCTAACAGTGATGATTAAGCGATTGTTAGTTGCATTACTCTGGAACAGATCTGATCTGATAGCAGCCTTTGCCACATTCACCTATGAAACCAATTACTGCCTCTGCGGCTATAGAATGGAGTCATTTGCATCCATTGTGTTTAATGCTGTAGGATTTTCCAGGTAGGATTGAATAGCAGCTACTGTAGATGTGAACTCAGTGTAACTGCATCTGGCAGACGGGAATCTGAGCCGGCCTCTGTTTCCAGCCTCTTGGCTTGGTAGCAAACAGGGGGTCTCCCAAGTAAACACAACCATCATGTGTGGACCATCAAACTTCTCAGTTACACCCAATAATTACAAAAATAAAATATCTGCTGTACACAGCCATTGTATTGTACTGTTGGTCACTGTGTGTCGCCAGTGGAACAGTTAGTTATAGTGCCTTTTGTTAGAAGAGGAAGCAGTGTCTTAATATTATGACTTTCCTGCACAATTCTTCCCAGAAAATCTGTCTTTTTTTTCTTTTTTTTTTTTACACAGTTCAAGTCCATGTCCAATTTGATCAAAGGCAGGCTGAGCAACACTTATCTGCATTAAACATGGTTCACATAGGAGAAAAACTGCTAATGACCACACCGTTATCAGTAAACGAAAGGGTGGAAGAGGTTGGACAATGTTTTCGTGTTTTTAGTCCATAGCAGTTTTCCTCATTTTGCAAAGGGGGGGATAGGAACTCTAACGAAGCCAGCACTAGACTAGACTAAACACAGGCACACACACTGGTTCTTGCAGCTATCCTTGTCAGGATATTTCATTTACTTCCCTTCATTAAGGACACTCTATCCTATCCAAAGCTATACCTAACCTTAATGTGTTTTGCCTGATGAGTACCAGACTTTGGCACACGCACAAACACGCACCCACACACACTGAGCCTTGGCCTGTAATCACAATCTGACAAAACTTTTTCTTCAGCCAACCAGTCCTTTTATATTTGACTGCATCAGATAGGACACAGAGTGTAGGTCTCCATCACAGGGCAGAGCAGTCCATTTATGAGCGATGAGTAAGATAGACGAGGAATAGAACAGACTGGGCCAGCCTCTCCAGGTATTGTCCTATTGACCTGTTTAGATGTATAGCTCAGAATATACAGGGAAAGTTTACTGGAGAAACACCTCAATATACAGATCCAAACAGAACCAAATCGAACTTCCTCCAAATGCTTTTAACATCAAAATAAGTAAGAATTATAGCTGAGCTTAACGAAAACACCTGTCACCTTTTCCTCTGCCGTGATTTAAAGATAGACCAACAATCAGTGAACGGTGCTGACGCAGTGACAATGGGAGGAGAGGGGGAGCGAGGGGGGTGTCATATGACCCTTTCTAGAACGTTTAATGTTACTTTAATGAAGTGCGACACATCTCTAAGGAAAACTGCAACACAACTTCGCTCCTCGTGATTGTGCGCCTGCAGCGGACTGTAACTACGCAAGAGGGGACGTATGAAAAGTTGGACTAGCGCAGGTTAACAGTAACCCCACGTACACGGTCACTCAGCCATTCGGTCAATCAGCCAATCAGTCCATCAGGTGTGGTTGCGTCTTATTTAATCACTGTATTACAGCCTTATTAACACCACAGACACCCACAGTAGACTCAGTTAGCCGCCGCTAAATATAATAAATATCCATTTTTTTGGAAGGCTTTACTGAGTGGAGTTTAAAGTAGTTTTGTTTATCTCATACAGGCACGAGTCTACACAATAGTACTTTTAAAGTACATGCGTATATACGTATATATGTGAAATGAATAGTCCACACAGTGCAGCCCAGACACACGCAAGAAAAATCAGCGTCATATATCCATCCTATTACATTCCGGCTCCGAATGATAGGTCGTAGATGGATGGCGTTATTGTGTAGGGCGAACATAATACAAAGCCTGCGGATTTTTGGATCTTACCTTGCTCATTTTCCCGCTTAACATGTCTCCAGGTTCACAAGCCCTCCCTCACGCTCAGCCAGGCCATCAGTAACAAGGTTTACAGACTATGAGATAACTTGTTTTCTTTACTCCGGTCCACCCTCCTCGCTGGGGCTCCGGGGCGGGGCGTACTTCTGTGTATGGGGTACTATTACTGGCATCTCAGGCCGTGATTGGTCGGTTTCCGGAGGGGAGCGTGAGAGTTCTCCCTCTGCATTGGCCGAATAAATCACTATATTCCTCCTCCAAAAAGCTGTCACTGAGGTGGTCTTTACGAAGTGTGTGAATGTGCTTTAGCGTGTGTGTGCGTGTGTGAGTGCGCGTGTATGTTTTAGTCTAGCAGATTCAGTATTCATGTGTGATGCTCCTTCGCGCACGGCACACACGCTAAAAGATGTGTCTAGCCGGTGTTGTGGTAACATATTTAAGTTTACACTTTTTTTGTCCCTGTCATGGGAAGTGAGGGGCAGAGGCCAGATTCATGCACCAAAGGCAACAGCAGGTGAAAAGGTGTTACAGGGTCAATGGGAGGCATGCGCTGCGCTGTCATACCAAAGATCCGCATTTTACCAGTTGGAAATCACGTGTGTTTATTTTTATCCAGCACACAAATCCAGGAATATAGTTTAATCTAATAACGTCTTCTTTTTTTCAACACAACTTTACCCAAACTTAAGGTCCACATGTCCCCTGTAACTTTTGGATTTCTCACTATTTAAGTCGTTATACCATCCTGGGCTGTGTGTCGTTAGGGTCCATCCATCACGTTATATCTCCAACACACACAAACACATGTGTGTCCTGATGAATAGCTGCATTGACACACCTTCTATAATGTGTGACCAGTGTGTATCTAGCAGCACCTAGTGGTTTAATTGGGGCAGCTACAGATGATGCCCACCATTTGGTGCAAGATTAAGAACTTGTTAAGAATCAATGTTCTGCACTTTATTGAAAACGTTTTGTTCTTTTAATATTGCTCACTAACAATGAAGTATAGATATAGACTAAGTAGAGTGAATGTAGCAGCAGTGTTTGAAATTAAAGTGAAAACATATGTAAAGAAAGTAGGACTTTTTACAAGTTTTGAAGGGGAAAAAATGATATACTGATCCTCTATAATAGATCCAAGCCACAATTTTCTTTTTCTTCCTTCCTTCTAATGATTTTAATTATACACTAAGTTTGCCCATAAAGGTGAATTCCTTTTGAGTTGCTTGGCTTAGATTGTTAGTCCATAATATTCCCTGGCCTCAGACTGTTAATGCGCAGTGCATTATTTCTGTCTGCTGCCTCAAGCATTTACTCACTTCCATATGTGTTAGATTGACATGGAGCTTTGAAGGCTCTACTGCATATCCCTACCAATCAATGCAGACGATGACTGGGAATTGTGACATATGCAGTAATCCCTCTGCCAAACAACATGGGCACTAATGTGGTCTATTTACGCTCAACCTTGGAATTTTCAGCTCATTGTGCAGAAAAAAAGTGGACTAATGGACTGGGGGGTCTTGGGGAGTTTAACTGTGGAATTTTTACTCACTTTTTGTTTTGGATTGCCAAACAGGGATCAGAGGAGGGAGCTGTAGAGAGGGAGGGATGGATTAAAACATGGGGAGAAACGAGTAAGGTGAAAAAAGCTAATAGGAGGGGCAGGGAGGTCACGTGTGAAACTAACAAAATACTGTGGGTCCATGAGAGACAGGAAACTGGTGCTTGGGATTGGAATGAGGGGTTGAGTCGGGGAGTAAAGTGGGGGATGGTGACATTGGAAAAAAGATGAAGATGACGAAAGAGTGGGGAGCAGTTGTAGTAAATGAAACGCGTTGAAGGCTTGGAGGAATAACGGGGGTTGATCTGAAAATGTGACACTTTTGCAGTCTGACAAAAATGCATAATGAATCCTCAACCAAGTAGTTTTTTTGCACAAGTGACCAAAAGTCAACGCCGTAATGCAAGTTGTTTAATGCTGCATTAAACAACACAGGGGACGCCAGGTGAGTTTTTGTCTAGACAGTTGCGATGAGAATTTTAAATCTCGAGGCAGTGGCTTGGATCTTTGGAGGTAAATGAGAAAGAGGTGAACAGAGTGGGAGACTGGGCCAAGAGGAAGAGAGGGGAGGAGTAGGAGGCTAAAATAGGGGGGCTGCGTAGCCTGACGAAGGATTGTGTAAGACAGTGCTAAGCCAAAGGATGATAAGGTGCAGCTGTTGAAAGAGTGAGAGAGCAAGGAAGAGACAGAAAAAGACTGAGGACACAAATGAGCCCGTGTTCCCAGTTATTGTGTTCGCAGTTATTTTGTCGATGAGATCAATAAAATCATCTCTGTCAGCCAACACCACAAAGTCCCAGAGACATCTTCGAAACCTGGACCATTGTCAAGCTCAACATATTTGTATGTAAGAAAAAAAAAAGTTTGTGAATGGTTTGCTTCGAGGTGTTTTCTTTTAATGTAGGGATTTGTCGCAGGACTTCGGAGACTTACTGTACGAGGAAATGGTTTATGTCTTTTCCCTTTTTCTTTGGTCAGCTTTCATGTGCGTGCCCACTACGCACAACAACAAACATTCCTCAAACCCTGCTCAGAGTTTGGGACAAATCAATGTTTTCATGCCACAGGAATCCATGACAGCCATCCCCTGAGCCAGGGCTCTACATTGGAATTCACCCTTTCTACAACATGCAGAACTGTGTGAATCTGTTCAATTCTCTTCTATTCTGGATGTTGGGGGCTCTATATTTAACCCTAACTGGTCAGTGTTCCTTCCTGTCCTGGGTGTGTGTCTGTCGTGAATGCCTGTGGTTCAAGGCCTCAATACATTTTATAGACTGGACAAATACACAAAAAAAAAACTACTATAAAACTGCTTTCACAGCACCAAGTTTCTATATATTTCTTGAATAAACAACGCACAAAAGAGAGCAGAAGTTGTGTGATGAGGACTCTTTATCCCCCACACCCTCACACCAGCCAAATCTGTCATGATTTTAGGATAAGTGCACACTTTTACCTGTTGGTGGTACTAGATAAGAAAACAACAAAAGTCATGGGGATTCATACCCCTAGCTTCATGTATATTTCTGTTTAATTACATTTTAATCCGTCCAATAGTTGCTCAGATATTTCAGTCTGGGCCAAAGTGGTGGACTGAATGACCTACTGCTATTCCTAGGCAATGGCAGGGGAAAGAAAATATGTTTCATATTAAAATTGGTCTGCCAAGTGATTCTATTGATGATGCTCATACTGGAACATTTGGAAAATCAAATACATGCTCGCTCTGAAGTATGCCAGGATATTAAAACATTTAGCTTTCAAAGCCAAAAGAGCCTGCCTGTGAAACACAATATGACATTTTTTTTTTTTTTTTACCACAATAATATAACCTCAAAATGTTCATTTCATTGCTTAGGTTCACCTATAATGATTTGTCATACATGAATTCTGAAGCACTATGTGGACCTCAAAACCAATATGACCAGAATAACTGAAAAATCACTCTTATGGCCTGTTTATTTCAAGGCTCCTTTAGAGGGATGTTACGCTAATCTCCATCCACAACTGTCAAAAAGTCTCATTCCGCATTTGGCACGTTGATGGGCTGTGATGCAATACTTCATAAATCATTAAGGACAGAAAAATCAAAGCAGAATTCAGTACTGTACCAACCACTCTACTTTATCAACTGCACTTTGCGCAGTACATGAATGCATAAAAATGCACTGTATGCTATGTTGTTGTCATGATCAAATTATACAAAATTGAGTAAAGCATACTTCCCTTATGTTGCTTATATTACATAAGAAAATTGTGTGATCACTCAGAGCAGCATGTGGAACACTTTTTTCTGTTGCCAAGCGTTTCCAGTAAGTCCTTGGCATGAGTCTAATTAGGAATGCATGTGAATGGCTCCTGCCAGGTTTTAAGACAGTAACACGATAATCATTTCGCTTTGGCATTTCACTGCTGGTGACATTTCAGCGACAATAGCTGTCACACCTAGGATTTTCCGTGGGTCCATGGAGAGCAACCATTTAATAAAACAAAAACTAAATGAAAAGTAAAAGAAAAAGTTCATACAGAATGACCATAAATGGATGAGACAAAATGTTCCCACACCCGTGCAATGGGGTCAATCACTGCTCGATGACGTAGTCCAGAGGGCTCAACATTCCCACGCTACTCAGCATGTGATATGAAGCCACTGGGACTTTAGTGCAGCCACCCAACCAAGCACATGTGAATGCAGACACACACACACACACACACACACAGCATCATGCATGTATCTTATCCGATATGATGTGAATTGGTGGTGTCGCATTATTTTCTACGCTTTCATAGCACTTTTCTGACCTTTGACCTCTCGCGTCAACACACACACACTTCGAAAAACCCACAACTTAAAGTAAAAGCACATTTTCTTCCTGCCCAATGCATCTGCCACAAATAAGTCTTGGCCTACAGTACCTACAGTTCTCCTTCAACTGCCTTGAACTGCAAATGTTGAGCAGAGATTTAGATTGGGCTGTGTATTTGCTTGTAGCTACAGAGAGATCACTTCAAGCTGTTCTCCGAGGTAAAATCCCTCCACCACATCAAGTCACCCTTGCAATTGGTGAAGATGTCTGCGACTGGTACAGACAGCTGTTGACCTGGACCAGGGGGAGTGTTGGACATAGTCTCTGTTACACATTTGCCATTCATCACTAGCATACTTAGAACACATTACTGTAACAGTGGGACAAATGTGCCTGTTAATGACAGAGGCAAAGGAAAGGAAATGCTGGCAATAATTCCAACTGATGGATGCCAACTGCCATAAAATCCAGAATAGCCAGATGTGATTCGAAAAACATTCTTAGTTAGGTAACGCCAGAGTGAAGATAGACATGCAGGGCCTAGTTAGGTTCCCAAAAATCCCCAAAAGAAAACTCACAGTGTAAACGTGCTCAATCCCCCCATCCTCCAGTGACAGATGTCATGTGTCCAGAGCGCAAACCCAGGCTTCCCTTACGGAGGCCCAGGGTTGTGCATATCAACATTTGCACAACCAAATTATCGCGTTTCACCAGATTTGACATTTCACCACAAGCT
Source organism: Colistium nudipinnis (assembly GCA_016785305.1). Classification (NCBI taxonomy): domain Eukaryota; kingdom Metazoa; phylum Chordata; class Actinopteri; order Pleuronectiformes; family Rhombosoleidae; genus Colistium; species Colistium nudipinnis. The sequence continues at coordinate 2,439,266 of JAFBJU010000650.1, forward strand.
CACGTGAACAGCACATGCACACTGACCTTTGTCAGCCTCATCCTGCCACTCTCACTCCTCTCCAGGCTCTTCCTCTTCAGGGATGAGTTTCTGACCACCGGCACCGGTTGCACCTCTTCCTCCTCACACCAGTCCGAGCTCAGGACGCAACCCATATAGGTGGACAGGGTCCGGCACCTTGGGACACCCTCTTCCTCCTCCTCTTTCTCTTCGCTCTCCTTCGGTCCTCCCTTCTGCTCTCTCCCTCGCTGTCCTCTGAACAGGCTCCAGCCTGGGCTCCTGGGCAGCTGTTTTTGTCAGCTGGAGGAGATGGAGGCCCTTCCCCTTTTCCTGGCTATGGTTCAGCCCAGATTCAGGGACAGAGGGAAGGATACACTCTTCATGCTCTCACTGCCCCCCCCCCCCCCCCCCCCCCCCCCCCCCCCCCTTTGCTTTCTATAAGCACTTTAAAAAACAGTTCTTTCACTTACTCAGCCCTGTTGCCCTACCTCGCTCACTCACGTTTCACGCGCCCAACTACAAACTACAATAGTTTCCTGAGAAAACCTTTTAATCCCCACTGGTACTTCTCTCTGCTTTTCTTTGTATCACTCCCTACATCCAACAACCTTGTATCAAAGCTCAACGACTCATGCTACCATCATTCCCATCTTCTTTCTGTCTTCACCCTTTCCTTTCCCTCAGTAGCCGGTCTTCTTCTAACTCAGTACTCCCATCCCAGCACCGCGCCTCTGACGTCCTTCTTACTCTCTTCCTTTGTGCTTCTACCCCTCTGCTAGGGTTGCCTCACTCTTACGTGTTACAATTACCTCTCTGTTCTCACCCACACCCATCTCTCCTCCTCTCCTTCCTGCTCCCAGATGTGGCCGCTCTCCCTTTAGCTGGTGCAACACATCGTGGGTATTGTCTCGAGAACAACCAAGAAAACCACAACAGTGACGACAGCCGCCAGGATGCTCTGTGAGCATGTGATTCAGAGAGGACCGAAGCCTTCGTCCAACCGAGCCGTCTCCTGTGTACAATGCACTGGGCTGTTTGTTGCGACGGTGAAACAATTCTCTTTCACCGCAGAGTCCATAGACATGCTCTGAAGTAAGTAAGTCAGATGCAACTTTCTCACTGTTCAGATGATTTCAGTATAGATAGAGAAAAAAATAACAACACATACATTTTATTTATACTATTGCTGCAGAGTGCAGCAGATATTGGCAGTACCCAGCATTCTTTTCTTTACAGTCTTTTCGCTGTTGTTTCTCTCTAGGCTGCTACGCAGAAGCTCTCGAGGATTGCGAGAGTGAGACTGTACCCCTTAAAAGGCAAATTCTTGATCCGGCTCCAAATGCTCCCCCACCGCACACTCGCTGCTTTCTATTTACTCTCCACGTTCCCCCTTTCCTCTGATTTGTTTTCTTCTTTCTCCCACTACTTCCTGTACTTTCTTCTGACTGAAACGACAGCAGTCATGTTGTTGTAGGCATTTAGCCCCAGACAGGCCTCCCAGGTGTTCTTCCTTTCCTCCATTTCTATTCCTCAACACCCATTCATACTTCCATCATCTCTCCCTCTAACCTGTTAGTTGACCCCAACCCCTCCTTTTGCTTGACCATAATTCCTCCCCCTTTATGTATATCTCTCAGACAAGGCCTCAGACATGAGCTCAGGCTACAGACAGCGTTTACAACAAGCCCACCCCCCTGGTTTTACGTGCCATGAAATTAACTCCTAATCAACTCAGGTCCATAGGATCATAAGTTTTGTCTGGTGGATTACAGTTTACAACCTGAGCAATTGATGATTGATGATTTTAAAGACAAAAAATAAAACTCCAAATTAAATATGATGATAGAAATGTGGTGACAAAGGCAACAAAAGTCGCAATTATGATCTCTTATAAAGAGCCTTTTAGGCAAAAATCTGTCTTTCCACTGTTGCAGAATGTTTGGCACTTCTCAGGAGACCTGGCAGAAATCCGTCTGGATCAGGGAAGATTAATGACAGATTCCTGGAAGGCGGGAGATGTTGATAAAGGAGGAAAGGAGCAGGAGAAAGGATAACATCTTAGAGAAGAGTTGAGCGAGACAAGATAAACCAAGTCCAAATATGGACAACATGAGAGAAAGAGACGAGTGTTGTAATCTGAAGAAACAATAACTGAAGAAACAGAGGCCTGAAATAGACACAGTTGTGATGATGTCAGGGATGCTGCTCCCCAAATCCTGTGAAGGCCTCATCTCATAATCAAAACATCTTCAACTGAAGATGAACTTTCACATCTCAAGTTAAAGACTTCAGTCAACTCTAGTGGGTGTAAACATATTTCACATATTTTCCCAAAGTTGTAAAATATATGTGTGCAACCATTTACATCTGTGCTAAACAGATCTCTCAGTTTAGCACTCTCGGTTTCCTTGGTGTGTCCAAGCATTTGCTTTTGTAGGTCAATCATGAACTACACCACAACTTCACTGTGCGTGTGAGTGTGTGTGTAGGTGTGTGCGTGTGTGTGTGTGTGTGTGTCTGTGAGTGTTAAATAGCACAGCAATAACACGTTTACCAGGCCACAGGACTTCCATGCCAAGGGTGTGTGTGCTGGTTACGGTCACGAGTCAAGTATGAGACCCACAGCATTAGATGAACAGGATGGCTGTTGTAATGTCACACACATGCATTTGATTTATTGTTTTGTATTCTTTTTTTCCATTTCAAATACGTACCCTCTGGTGGACAACAAATAATTTAATTAAGATTAAACATTTCATGGGTTAGACCAGGGGTACTATTCTGGTATGGTATATTTTTCTCTTGTCAACGTAGTAACAAAAAATAAACGTGGAATAAATTCTCATAATCAGAATTGAAACTCAGCTCAAGTTAAAGTATACGCATGGGTTGAAGCATGGGATTTAACACCTGTGTCGCCCTCTGTGGCGCTGTGTCCAGATAACAATACAGGCCTATTATACAGGAAAGTCACACAACAAAGTCCATTATAACTGGTGGGTAAAAATACATACCATCTTGGTAATGAAAAGGGTGGCAAAATGTCATAAGCTGAACAAAATAGGATAATATTTTCAAGGTGTAGCTCAAAAGAGATGTGGTACACACACATTTATTTTCTTCTTAGTTATTTAGTTGGTAGATTTGTTGCCAAGCGCTGATGGATTTATAGCATCTCTAGCTTTGAGATTGACGTCAGTTTTGACACAGAGCTCACAGTGAATACAAAAGCAGGAAGCAGGAAGCACAGTGTCTAGATCTGCAAGGCGTCTAGCTTAGTCATCATGGAAAAGATGGGAGGAAATTAAAATAAAAGTCAAGGCTGGCTGGAAATGTTCCCCCCTGGCAACATCTTTTGGACAATCCTGCTGATAGAAAATAGTGTCCAATGCTGCATTCCTGTGTGTCTACTGTGTAAATCAATGGGCTTAAATAAAACAGGAGTATAAAGTGGCTTCCAGTGAAATTTAAACAGAAGTACACAGTCCCTCTACAGCAGGCTACAGTATTGGTGGAGTTCAGCTTGCTGACTACAAACACCTGCCTTGTTGAAAAAAAAAGTCAAAAATATCAGAGTTAGAAAAGATGCACAATCGTTTGTCACCAATTTATCACAAAAAACACAGCACCCAGGGCTGCTCCAAAACACTGCTTTCATTGACATTAAATAAATTGGTCGGTTACCTTGGCACGCATGCCTCCCAGCAAGAAGGTTCTGGGTTCAAGACCCAGCTTTGGTCACGGTTCAGGGCCTTTTTTTTCTCCCCATGTCTGCATACATTCTCCCCGGGGTACTCCGGCTTCATCCCACAGTCCAAGGACGTCCGGGTTAATTAGGTTAATTTGTGGCTCTAAATTGTCCGCAGGTGTGAGTGTGAGAGTTAATGGTTGTCGCGGGTGTACCCCACCTTTGCCCCTCGAAAGTTCGGAATGGCTCCAGCGGGCCCGTGACTCAATAAGTGGCTACGGATAATAAATGAATGGAGAACGAAAACATAATGCTCGCTTTTCATATTATCATTTCATCCCGGTAAGGCAGCACCGATATGTTGTCAATACGTTCATAAAAGTATATCACCATGAAATGTAATGATTATGAAATGTAATGTTAATGATGAAAGCACACCTCTCTTGTAATTAATGAATGTATGCACCCACCAAATAATTCCTCTGGAGATGTTTGTGTGGAACGAATTAAGATTCTCGTCATTCTCTATTACTCAGAGATGCTTGATGCAGGAGTGATGCAGGAGTCTTGGCCTCTGTTTTCAGGGAATTCATGGACATTATCTGTCTTCCTTGCAAAATATGATAAAAAAATTCCTGTTTATGGAGATTGTATGCTGTTATGAATCAGACAGCAGCCTGCTGACACTGGGTCTCCAGGGGTTTGGCTCCAACAGAGAGGAGAGTGTGCCTACACTGGATTTGAACAGCAGTTGTCAAGTTAAGGGAAAGATCAGTTAAACCAAACAAGGAAACATGGTGGGAGATTGTCCAGGATTTGATTCTCTGCACTCCCAACTGCCCTCCAGCCATATGTTACATTGCATCAAGGCAATTCGACAAGTGCTAAGTATCTTGGTATGGAAATGGACCCACATTACACCAGTAAGAAGTGAGAAAGGCTGCAGTATTACACCAATGATTTTTGAGTGGGAACACTTGTACATGTACATACAGGTCCCGTTTAACTGACTTGTACGGGATGCTTCAAATATGGTGATGAAGCCTTTGTTCTGCTGTGGTTGAGTAAGCAATAAATTCCTCACATCCATTGTGGAAACCTGGGCCACTCGAAAACAGGATATGTTTATGGACAATTCTACAAGTTCCCAATGGCTTTCTAGAGTTATGAGAAACGTATGACCACGACAACTGTGGTGATGTTGGGGAACCACATGTTGCTGGGTAAAATCAGAGCATAACGTAATCAACCAGAAAATAGAGTTAGGCTCATCTTTAAACCACCGTCAATTATCTCCACTATGCCTCTGAAGGGAGATGCACAGCTTCATTGGCTGATAATTAAAGAAATCCTTTCTGTCATTCACTGCCTGATTTCAGAAATCCTGTTGTGCCCTCCTGTGGTTGCACACAGGCATCGTTCTGAATACGAATTGCTAGGTAGAGGCAGCTGGGATTCTAGAAGCTGGACATCAGAAGTTTATTCTTGTAATTAGTCCAGTTAGTGTGTTTTTTGGTATGTATTTCTGTTGTCACCATGTATAACAGAGAGCCTCGAAGTAGATATCGTTTCTTGTTTTTTGACTGAGCTAATGAGAGGAAGATGTTTGCTGTCTCCAAGCAGTCGGCATTCTTAGGTGTGGTAATCCTTTTGGTTCTGGGTGCATATAATAATTAAAACCATTGAAAATATCAACTTTAAAACTTAAATCATTACAATTGTATCACATCAAGGTTGAAGTTTTTTGTGTATTTTCCCTTGAGCATATACGTTATTAAAATGGCCAAAAACATCAAGTTAAGTTTCTTTGATGTGCAACATCCGTGAAACCTGAAAGAACAAAGAACAGTTATATTTCAATATTCAAGACAAGGCAACCTTGAGATATTTGTTCATCAAAGACAAGACGTTATAACAATCAAAATAAATGGCACATGTCTGAATGAGAAGTGACTGGGATGAGGCAGGAGGTTTGACAGGCGTACAGTGCAGCAGGGCTTTCAGAATGAGCTGGTATCTGATCTATGAGCAGATAGTCAAACAATGACACGTGCCCCCTCTTTAGCTGCCAAATTCACAAGTTGGGAAATGGTCCCTTCTCAAGTATCCTGGGTTTCACACTCAACTTCTAGAATGTTCTGAATACACCAGCCCTGTTTTCGTGCTTCTTCCCCACCTTAATGTGTCATCATCAGAATCTATTTCAGTTGAACTAAAGATATACAAGCCTCAAACTTGAAAAGGTATGAAAGTGTCGCACTGTTTTTGAGATTAAAATAAAATGTTGCATTTAATGCAAAACGTTATTTGGGACTATAACTGTCTCGTTGCCATAAACCCCGGCCGAATCTCTGCCTTCAATGTTCTGCAGCCCAATCATCTGCTGCATAGGCTACTGTGCATCGACAGAACCACCAACGTAATATGCTTTTATCTTTAAATGAATCCCATAAATGATAATTGAAAAATTATAACAAGTTTTGTCCTAAAAACTGAGAAAATCTTCTCTCTCTCTCTATATATATTTTTTCCCAGAACATCTTCTAGATTACCTTCACATGTAGGTTGACAAAAAAAATATACACAAGGCACATTCAGTAAATCTTTGGATCTCAGTTATATCACACACATCTTTTCAGCAGACTGAAGGCTTAACTCAATTTGCTGAGGGTAGGTATTTATACTAAAGCCTCAGCTGCAGGACCTCCTGGGGAGATTGTTTGCAAACCGCAAAACCCTCATTTATTCAGATCTAATCTAAACTTCGGCACACAAACCTAATACAAACCACATACAAATATACCTACCTGCACTTGTGAATCCTGGTCACAAGAAATAAAAATGGGGAAAAGCAGGGAAAAACAAATAGAGCTTCATTTTGTATTTCCTCTTCCTCCAAACCTTGTGGCCCCTCGTGGGATCCTGAACACCGCGTTGGAATGATAATACTGCCCACTTTCACTCAAGTGACACTAGGGCGCAGTGTCTCCAAAGGCATCAGCGTGATGGAAACAATCGCTCTCTGTTCATGCTGCCAACTCACCTTCTGGTTCAGGGATGGGCAACCGGCGGCCCCAGCCTACATGTTGTGTGGCCCACAAGTCAATCCGCTGTTAATACAATAATACAATAATACAATATTTTTTTTCAAACTATTACATTCACCACTGTGTCCGTGTATAGTACTTTATCCTTTGAGTACCCTGTGACTGAAGTGATACTGAACTGAGGTCACCAGCTGCTGAGTCAGTGTCACATGTTGGTCAGGTTCATTTCATTTTCTGCCACATGACAGCTGTGTTTCCGTCTGCGTGCTTGTCAACGGTACATTATTTGATCCATCGCACCACTAATTCATGTGCCACTGTCACACATTCTTTGCCACCTCCAACCAGTTTGGTGACCACACTGTTTTTCCCAAAACTCAACCGCTATCTCTGTGGCAACAGCTTCTATATTGTGGCTTCTGAAGGACATGGTGTGGGTGTGAGTCTCTGTCTGAATGGGGGAATCCACAAAAGTGTGTTTATAGGGGCCATAATCTGCGTGAACGTGAATGTGAAACTGAGAAAGGAGAAAAAGAACACCAGCTAAAGAGGATTACCTTGCACCCTCACTCATTTTGTTTTCTTTCCTTCTGATCATCAAAACCAAAGCCTGAAAGTCTTGGTAACTCCCAAAACGTTCAGTCATTGTTTTGACAACAGAGACTCCCCTAGACATTCCAGCAGTAGCCACAGGATGTGGACTACTGTAGACTTGTCAGTTTGATATTGTTTTCAATAGCATACCATCCAGGAAATTAAAACTTTTGGACATCACCTAACTCCTGTTCAGACCTCAGTCACGACCATCACAGTCTGGCGTGTAATAGACTGGTTGAGTTCTAAGAATATACAAAAAAAGGGGGGGGGGGAATTCGAGTATTTGTGCCTGAAAAACGGTATTGTATGGAAAAAGCAAGCCATTACTCACCCACTTCACAAATGTGTTTTGCAACTGTAGTCAGGACACATGGACAGTACTTCCCATTCATTTTTCATTGTCATGACAACGCTTCAAGGCACAAATGCAATCGTCAGTGCTAGACGGGAAATGCGTTTTTGACATCTGCACAAATGAGTGTGTGTGTGTGTGTGTGTGTGTGTGTGTGTGTGTGTGTGTGTGTGTGTGCATGTGTGTGCGGGAGGGAGATCTTTGACATGCATACAGATGAGAGAAGTTTGTTTCAATAGCTCAACACCAACTCATTAATTACTCATATAAAGTGATGATATACACTGCACAGAGGGTGGCTTTGTCAAACTTGACCTGCCGTTCAGTGTCAGACATTGGCCTTGTTTCTATACCACCCAAAGGAATAACAAAACATTTTTTATATACTGATGTCATGTTTATTTTGTTTGTGATCAGTCCAGAGCATTATTGGTATTTTCAGAGTTGCTTGTCCTTGTGTCTTTGGTCAGTTGAAATACCCAAAAACACATGGCGCCTCGGAACTCGGATTGAAAGACACACATTACTGTGCTATAAATAGTGTGTGTTTGAAGGCTATGCGCCCGTCTTTTTTGTGGAAAATTTCCCAGTGCGGTTTCGACTCACTTTTTCCCCATTGCTCTCCTTCCAAAATGGAACCTCGGCAGAGGACTTTCATGTAGAGATGAAATTCTCTAACCTTACTGAACTTAAGCTCTGGACTAAACTGGACTCATCACCCCCCTAATAAATTCCAAGCTAGACCATTTCAACAACATCTTATAATTTGAGACCTTATTAAGTTCACATCATCAGCTCGTCTGTATTTATATCCTCTTATAAAAGCCGCACCATAAATGACAGTGTATAATGTGTTATTACACTATTGGTGTGATGATGGGAATAAAAAATGATGATGTGTTGAGGTGAAGTTGAATGAGTGTTTGCAGGAAGTGCAACAGCTGTGCTCTCGTCTGCTTTGCCACTGTGTACTCATGGTAAACAAACTTATTTGGTGCTAACACTAAAGCAACTGATGGATATTGAACCACAATGGAGGATCGGAGAATTATTCCCCAACACCATTATTCTCTTTTTCCGCTTTTTATTCCTTTTTTGGGATAAACCAGCATTTTTTATTTTATTTTACTGCCTACAACTTAACTGTAATGAGTCAGTCTGGTCATCAGCCTCACGTCCAGCATCTGTTTTCAGTGAAAAACCTTGCAGCACGCTACTTTCCCAGCACCAAATGACAGACAAACTCAGCAGCTGGCTGGGAATCCAGTGTGCTACTTTTGGTGCGCAGGCAACGCCAGAAACTGTGTCAAAGGAGAACAATAACAATTACTTTGTTTCTTTGTAATTAATATCCAATTCATTTAAAATATTTCCTTTTCTCTTTTGTTTTTTTTTACGCAATATCTGTGCATTGCAGCTTCAACTTCAAGTGTTCATCGTTTGATGGTGCCCGTAGAGATGCATCAGCTCATTGGAAGGCCATTGTGTCTCTGGTAGCTGAGAATTGTGAATCATGTCAGATGTTTTGGCACATCCGGTCACACAACATTATGTTAAACAGCAATATTTTGCTCCAATAAGAAGAGGTTGGATAGTAATGTACGTATGTACTGTATTCGCAAACAACGTAATCAAAACAACTTTATTTAGGGACAGGGCTTAATATAGTAGGGTATTATTTAAAGATGACTCCTTATTACTCTCCCTCCCCACACACACACACACACACACACACACGCGCACGCACGCACACACACACACACACACGCACACACACACACACACACACACACACACTGACACACACACACACACACACCAAGAATGACATTCTTATGTCCCCAAAGAACTGTGCATTATCCCTTAAGATTTCCTTTACAACTTCGGCAACAGAGGCAAAAATATAGTAATGCACTCAGTGCTAAGCAAGGCACTGTGTCCACAAGTGGTTGGCTGCAGATGCCAGTGGGACTTTCCCTTTGAGGTAAAATGCTGTTTGATTTGAGTCCTATCACTGTGTGGTTTCTGGCAGACCGATATGTCAGATTTCTTGGCATTCAGATGCTTAGAAAGACTCCTTGCTGACTTCTAACTGAGGGGCTTTCACTGGTTTGGATTCATTGGACCACATTACCCCCTCGAAGTAAGTCAGGCTCCACTCTGCCCAAGCCATGAAAGAACGGTATTGTCTGCATCATTTTACTGTGCCTTCTGAACAAATGAATCAGTTTCATTGTTCCTAAGGCTCTCTCAAAAATGTTGGTATTTTGGTTGGAAGGATACAGCAGGATATTTGTATTATGTGCTTTTTTATGAGTCAAATTGAAAAAAAATGCTATTAATCTTGTCCCTAGGCAACTTTTGCCATACATGTAATCCGGGACAACCTTCTATGAGAAAATGTATGTGTGTATTGACTTGCAGGTATTGTACATTCCCTTGTAAAGGAGATATTTTCGGTAGCATTTCCATTTGAAAGGCCACAGAAGACACCCATGTCAACATCGCATAAGGCAAGCAGACACATGCGAGACAGAGTGGTAGTGTACAAGAGGCACAGAGTGACCAGGTGGCTGATTTATGAACAGGAAAGCTATAAATTCAAGAGTATAAATGAGAGAGAGCACCAGCAGGATTGCGAGCAGCCTCTGTTATCAATGTGACAGACCCCATTGATTACAATGCATCCACATAGCACAGGTGTAATAGCATCGTGTAATAAGCTGCTGCCCAATAGGAGATGATGTCATACGTAGCATGAAATGTGTTGTGAGTAATGTAAAGTGACATTGGAAGAAACAAAGAGGAAAGAAGAGAAACTGAGATGTATGCCATCAGTGTTTAGTGGCAAATGCTCATCCCTCACTAAACCATAATGTCATATATCATTTTGTATTTTATTGGCCATTGAAAAGACACCTTAGAAAACATCAATGGAATGGAATATACATCGATCATAAATCACTATACATATATCATTTTATATTTATGATTGTAAAATATGATATGTTGATATGTTGTTCCAGGTTTATTACCATTAACATCTTTGAAAATTGATAAAGTGTGGGAATTATAGAGCGTTAGAGATGCTGCCTCTGTCTAGCTTAACAACTTAATGCTAAAGTGCCGTCTATTGCTTTACGGGGCTTTTCCCGCGTGGATGCAACTTGTTTGGGCGTTTCATTAAGCACCACATGAAGCGATTCATGTGAGAAGCTTGCAGAGGCACCAAGTCATTTTAATTAACAGCTGCCATACTGATGTCTTTCCTTATCTCAACACTGTGTTCCACTCCTCTCTCCTGCCTCGGCTTAATTTTTCCACATACTTGGCAAGCACACTGCTCTCATGAGGTTTCCCAGAAGCTTGGCTCACGGATGTGTCCGTTTGGTTCATCTTCTGCTTGAAATGATGTAAGTCATGCACAAGTACATAGCTGACTTAGAATGCCTGTTCATCGTCTCGCATTTATGCATCCCCGATTTGAGACATAATACCTGGGGTTCGTGAGTGCGACAAAAAGCCAAAGATAAACATTTCCCGGATAAAGATCTAAATGTTTTCGCACCTGATGACACCATTGCCATGTTTATGGATTAGGTCACCTGTGAACACAAATGCAAGGTTTGAACCCCTCGGGTCAAGAAAAGCTTGTAAGCTTCTAGTATTATTCAGTGATGTCACTGGGAAGAAAGTGCTGCGTTTTACTAACTGACATCATCAGTCATCAGAATTACCAGAACATTAAGGTTCATGTTAACATTAAGGTGACTGACACACTCTTTGAGACAAGAGTATATCATGCTCTTACGAAAGAAAATAAAGTCCTTACAGATTTGTTGGTCTCTATCCCCCTGGTTACGGTCAGCCTTAGTCCTCAATCTTGTTGCCAGGCGACACAGTAGTAAGACCCAACCGACTTTGTGTAGTCCTTATTTAGTTCACATGCTACTATGTAGTCTTACAAGCCAAGACTTTTTTGTCAAGTTGGGAGACAGGAGGCTATGTTATCATCTTAAGATTGGGTTGACATCCTTGAGCCTCCCGCTTATTTTGAGATTAGATCAGCTATCAGTGTGCGGTTGGGTGAGGTCCCACGAGACTGTTTGGGACTTGAGGTTTACACAAATGTCCATTTGTCTCCTTGGTACACAGGATAAGGGAAAGGTGTGTGAGTGCCAATTTGGGGATTTTAAGGATTTCCATGCTAGAGTGCAGAAGAAATGTTTTCAAAATCTTGTCCAGTGATAAATGTTAATAAACGAAACATACGACATAGAGGTAATGCTCTGGGTTTTGGATTTGGCAGCTTCAAGCCATGATGTAATGCAATGCTTGAGTTGTCATATCTGTTTCACAGTCTGGGTCACATTTTGCGTCAGGCGTGGACTAAATACGGGGTTGTTCCTCACACGTTGTACCTTTCGGAAGCACCACTGGGCGGGACACTCCTCTCTGCTCTTATAAGGAAAGCTCGATGTGAACACGGATGAGATTCTGTTAGCGTGTAAAGATTCCAACTCCGGACCTCACCAGATTAGGTGAAATAAAGATGAGAAACATTTAAGGGTCAACTCAGTGTGTTCACCTAACTGAATAAATAAAAGATGCCTTCATAATCAGATCACTGTGGGAGTTTCCCTTACACAGCCTCAGTCCTGTCTCTGTTCAAAAGCGCAGGGTTGACCCCAGATACCACAGGAAGACCAGAATGCTCTTTACCCTGCTTACATAAGAGCACATCTTCCGGGCCAAGACTCCAAGTTTGATAATCTTTGAGACGGTGGTAAGACGGTTGAGTAATGAAATGAATTTCCTCCCGTGCTCTTTTGACATTTTTTCCTTCCTAAATTAAGGGCTTGTTTGCACAGCGGGATTTTCTGAAGAGGGCAATGACCAGAAGAAAAATGAACAGAGCCTGGTTTTGATGTTACCTCAGCAGTGCCAAGAACTATTTCAGTAGTGCCGCCAACTCTACTCTATATTTCATTTCAAGGTCCAGGACTGCAAATGTTGCTTTATCAGATAAAATAACTCATCTTTTAGTGTTGTTGTTGTTCCCACATGCCAAAGACGAGTTAATTATTACACTACTTGGTTTAAATGGTCCTGAAAGATCTCAACTTTTACCGAAAGGTCACACATATACATGTGCCAACTTGCAACAACTGCTACGTTTTGTCTGTCCCATTCCATCTCACTTGTTTTTTTTTCCAAAGCTTGTGTGTTGACCTTTGGTAGCATTTTGCAACAGTCCAACCCCATTTGGGTGAGAGATAAAGGCTGGGTTTCCAGTAGCGGTGAGCAATGAAAGGCCTTTTTTGGTCATATCACAGTGATCGGAGGCCTAATAAGCCCACTGCTGGAAGAACTCTGTGGACTCAGCGCAAAACTGCATCACTGCTGCTTGACCTAACTCGAGCTAAATTCATCGGCATGCAGTGGCTCTCTTAGTGGGGCCACTTTTGGGATTATACATAAAGGAAGTAGCACCCAACCGTAATTATTAAATCAAGATTTATAAAGCAGTAGATTTTATTTTTCCTCAATGCCATGAAATTTAAAACATTTCATTGGAGAACACTTTGAAATAGATGTGACTAGACATCTTGGTTCTCTCTGGCACTGCAGAGACACAAGGGGGAGTGAGGTGTGTATATTTGCCACACAAAAATGCGAGCTGTGCAAATCAGCTGGTGGCTACAAAATCCTATTTGTCCTATTTACATATTAAGTATTAACATACTGTCTCGGAGATTAAATCAAGACAAAGAGGGGTGTTTTACCTGAGTATTACTCACCGAAAACCAGCAGCACATTGTGTGCAGCACTTACAAGAGGAAGGAACAGACTGCGCCACTTCCTCTGGGTTAGTCATTGCTAAAAGTGGTTCCCTGGAGGACAAGCCTTCCACTGCTGGAGGATGTGCTGAAGAATAGGGGAAAGGGTGGAAAGGGCGTAATTTACCACCAAATACTGATATTTTCCCACACAAAACCTACACATCTAAAGTGCAATCGCAGATCAAACATTCACGTTTCTCTCAACACCCTGGACTTTTGTGTGTGTGTGTGTGTGACTTGTCTGCAGCGGGCCGAGAACTTTGTCATGCCCCGGTTAAGGGGATGTGTTGGTGGGATGACAGACACTGCGTGACCTCTGTTAAACGAAATGGACTGTCATGCACAATTGCACACAAATGTGGACACGAAAAGGCAAGACTGGACTCTGTCACAGTTTTGACGTCCTCTTTGTCCCATCTGTTGTTCTGGTTTGCCATTTGTTTTTGTTTTTACCCAACATTAGTCATTTCCTGTCATCTCAAACCCGGCCCCTCCAACAGCCATCCTCCTGCCTTGGTAATCAACACACCTTCTCATCCTCCTCTTTGAGTGGCACTTGATTTTCTCTTATGGGCTGCAATATTCCGCACACTATCTCGCTTGTTACCAGGTTACCATGACAACCCAGCCTACACAGAGCAACAGGATCCCTGAATGAGCCCAACCTCTGACCTCAACTGTACAACCTCCAGTCCGTAAGATTAACAGCTGCTCATTTCCTCTGTCTGTTTGAGAGTGTCCCCCACCAGTAGACACTCCCCCAAAAACAATGATGTCAGGTGAGCCCCTAATGACTTTCTCTTTACCGAGGAGAACATACAAGCAAATAAAACGTCTCTAAGGGAATACCTCCTCTAAAAAGGAATGCTGGGGGTTTTCTCTCAAGACCAAGACTCGCACAAACCTGGCACAAACCACTTTATTATATCAACCAGTGATTAATGTTGGTCCACAACGCTGGTGCTGGTGTTTCTGCAAATCTCCTTTTGTAAATCCCCCCTGCTTATACTGAAGATGATCACAGAGAAGCCTCTGTAATTTAGTTCCCAGAGTCCCACCCTTCATCTTCCCCTTTCTCACTCTTTGTTTCAATTGCACCTGTGAAAAACAAGCCAAAGCTCTGTCTAGATTATGTTACATCTGACTTTTTGTATGTTAGCAAAGTGCATGAAAATCAAGTGGGCCCTCTGTGGGCATGCTCTTATGGCAGGGAGGCATTCCAACATTCGAAACCCTTTGAATTCAGACTCTCCCTTCCTGTGATGGAATTCCTCTTGTCAAAAAAAAACAGGATCCTAAACAGTGTCTATAATTAGATGTCCAACAACATCCTGCAGCACGTGGATGAGTTGTGGTTAAATAAAGAGAATTGATAGGGAAACATAGAGATCTCTATGCCATGTGCCAAGGTTGGCATAAAAGCTCATCAAAATATGATGCTAGGTTTAATCTATTTTTATTTCTTTAAGTTCTCAGTGCTCTGAGCTGACACTTCGGGTGTATCCAAAAAACATGTGTGAGACAGGGTGCTTTTTCAAAGGTCATGACTTTGCTAAAATTATAATAAAGTAAAGTAATATGCTTTCATATATATATATATATATATATATATAAACCTTTAAGGTTATGATTATATATTTTTCAGGCTTTACATATAAGATATTATTAGCATAGCCTTTTGGGATGAACACAGTATTAGTAGACAATAGACATTTCCCAAATGTAGGTTGGTACACTCAGCAACTCACACTGTAAAGTTTATGGACTTAGTGTAAATGAGGTTAAAGAGCAAAGTTTGGGTGGAGTTGGTTTTGTGGCCTTGAGGAATTTTTATGAACTGTTTTACTTTGGAAGTGCAGATATAGGATTTTTTCTAAAATCCTTGAGGTGCATCTGCATCCAGCATTATTAATCATTAAATCAAACATGTGATGTGGAACATATTTGTTGCATCGGATTGGGTGTAAGCCACTCGTAAGTTAATATGTAAATGATACCGTAGCATACATTTTGCACTTTTACCCCATAACAAAGCAGCACAGTCTCACTTGCAACTTTAATCACTTACTCTTTGCTCTGGAATGTGAGTTAGTTACACATTCATAAATGTCAAGGTTGATGAAACTGCCTTGGATAACAAGATTCAAATGTATGGGCAGAGCTGTGTTGTATTTTTGAAATGGCCACAATCCTTTCACTCCAGTGGGTGTGCAACTTTCTGGTCACCAAGCTTTTTTGGTTCATTTCCGCAGAAACCAGACGAATGAGTCACTATGAAAAAAAAAGTTCAGCCAGTTCAGTTTGAGAGGCGAGCCCTTGATTTTCAGCTCACCCCATGCAACTGGACTGGAAAGTCAAACGGTGGCTCGATGGTGACATATTAACCATTTGTGTGTTTACTTAATTTCACTTCGGCCCCTTCTCTTTCTCTCCCTACTTCCCATCCGTGCTCTCCCACACTAAACTTTTTACATTTTTTTTTCGGACATTCAACCCTTTAAAACCCAAGTCCTTACTGTGCAAATTAGAGGTAATTAACTACAGCCTCTGTCAATGTGTTCTCCTAAATCCATCTGTATGCTTTTCACTCCACTTTTCTCTCATATAACTTTATTCTGATGCCTCATGTCTCCCACATGTGTTCTGTATACATAAGACTGCATACCAACACCACATGAGCATGCACCCACCCACCCACACACACACCACGCCTTTTTCTTTCCACTGGTGGTCCATAACTTTTCCCCTCCTTTTGCTCCCACTGGGAATGGCCTGTTGTGTTGGGAGAGTCGCATGACTGACTGACTCACACCCGACACACCCAGCAGATGTGTGGGGTAGAGGGAAAGATCAAGAATGTGTGCGTCTGCGTGACAGGAGACATGATTCATGGTTTATCTATGTCAAGCCAGTTAGCGGTTTTACTATGGAGGGAGGAGAGAGATGAAACTGCGGTCTTTTATATTGGCGGCTTCTGTCCTAACGTGACTGTCTCATGAGAAAATCCTCAATGAACTCCTACATTTCCAGCTAAAACTGTTTCTCTTAGCCTATTATATCTGCTGATAACCCTTTGCAGGCCTGTTTTTCTTAACATTGAATAAAAGGCTCTGTGATTCTGTGCAATAAAATGTAAGGTAGTTTATGAATTCCAGTTCTCTAGGTGATGCAATGTGCTTGCAACACTCGGTACGTGCAGAAGTTGATAAATACCATATTCATAAACATTTTTTGGGATTGCAATATATATTGCAACATATACCATGGACAAAGACATGGGTCACATTATGTATTACACAATTGAATCATAACATTTGATTATAAAATCCTAACATTTTGGGTGAGACCTTTTGTAAAGAATCTCTGGAAAGGGCCTTTTCCTTGTCCCTGCGTCAGTGTAGTCATGTTTCATCTCATGTTATTGATGACAACACATCAAAACGTTTTCAAATTGTATAAATGAAATGTGTTGATTGAGTTATTGGTTGCTCTACCTGACCATACTTGCTGTAAAAGGATATTGTCATTCTGAACCAAAAGAAACGATGGGGGACAAAGTTATTTTTCAGCGGAAATTAATCATTGGCTCAGAAGCGCCAATTATCGCAATTAAAACCTTATTGATTTTCTAGTCCTCAAATATACAAAAAGGACCACCACCCTCACCTAATTCTCATAAAAATACAGACATGAGTTCTGGCCAGTACTGCACGGGTTTATAATGGTATTGTGTCATTGAACATTTATATTAATGAATAACACCCTTAAATTAATATACCTCTCAACTGCTTAACGTAACAGACATGCAGATGACATATGCCCTTTTTCTTTTTGATGTACTATCTTTCCACCTTTACCATTAATTCTCCCTCTTCATCTGGTTTGTCTGCCCAGCTTCTCTCACTGAGAACCAGAGTGTAGCTGCATGGGATGAGCATTCCTTCCACGAAAGCTCAGAGCGTGCGGGGAAGACCGCTTCACAAGTCGCACAAGTTGGAAACAGGCACAAATTAGGAGGCATGTGTGTATTCATGGGCTATTAACATAAAGTTATTCCCTCATTCAGCTCAGACCGAGAAGAGGTCGGTCTGTATCAAAGATAGCACAGGAATTAGGCTGACTAATGTGCATGTAAATAAACAGAAAGCAGAGACTGAACTGATTTGCCTGGACGAGGCATGGGAACAGGGCTGTTCTCCCTGTAATGCGACAGGGCTAGAGAACTGCAGGTCAAAATGTGAATTTCTCACAAGCATAAAGTATTTCCTGCACTCTCTGTTGACTTGGGCGTGTGGGAGGATGATGGCCAGAGGTCAAGCAGCCTTCATTGTGTATGTGCACAAAAGCAAGTTGCCCTACATAATGCACTTTGAAACGTAATGTGCAAGGTGAAACTATAGAACCTGTATAAAACTGCCACTTTCTGTTCCTTTTTGATTCGTTAGAGAGATGAGATGACGCTTACACTAAGCTCAGCCTGCAACCAAGAGATACACAGAGTTCTTTGTTGATCCCCTTTCCCTCTTTCATTTGTTTATGCAGACTAAGTCAGGCTAATGGCATAATGTATCAATACTTTTATCGAACTTTTTACTGGAGAGCTGTGAAACCTTTTTTTTTTTTCAAAATGTCATACTATTTTAAGGGAATGATGACTGTTAATATAAAGTATGATGTAAAATGATTGTTATAGGCTGGAAATGCATAGTGCTTTGCATTAGATCTTAATAATAGTTTGTTGTGCTTGAAACAAAACTAACAAACTGGTCATGATCTTCTTTTTATTTCTGGTACACGCGCTTTGGTTTATCTGTTTCTGCTGTCACAGCTAAGTGAGGACTTGTTCGCTGGATTTGACGTCCTTGCTCTCTGACACCACTTTGCCGTCCACCAGAGTCTGAGTGACTGTCACCACTTTGGTCTGGACTGTCCTCGGATCAACTGCCTCCTCCATTCTGAAAATAAATTGAAATAAATTAGGTTGGGTCTATTTTTGTCTGTGTTATAGGAAAACAATACAAACACAGGAATACATTCTGATATACAGCAGATGTAAAATAAAAAAGAAATAGAAGGGCATATTATTGATGCAGATTGAGTACTGGAGTGGTGATATCGATACTTCAATGACACCATATGTTAACTGCCATAACTGCCCTTGGACGAGCTCAGCTCCCACATCAGGCAGCTCTCTTTGATTGCTTTACCACCTTCAGTTTTTTCACTGTTTGTCCAAATCTTTCTGCCTCCTGTCGCCATACTCACTTTAAGACCACGCCACCGTCCAGCAGTCTCCTGTACTCTGCGATCTCGGCCTCCAGTTTCACCTTGATGTCGAGCAGAGTTTCGTATTCTCTCTTGTTACTCTGGATGTTGTTGCGGATCTGAGTCACCTCCTCCTGCAGCCTGAAAATGATGGCGTTGTACTTCTCCATCTCCATGTTGTTACGAATCTCAATGTCTCGGAGGGTGGCCTCCAGCGAGGCTTTCTGTCAAGAGGAGACAAGTTTATTTCCCAACTGACTGATACAGTGACTGGTACTAGTCACGCCTGTACAATAGATACAAAGATACAACAAGCAAATGCAGCCCAGGATGATACAGCTCTGGAACCGCTGCTTGGAGGAATCTTTTTCACCACGACTGGAGCGAGGCCAGTCAAGAAAACAACCATGTTCAGTTTAGAGCTTGTTATTATAAGAGATATGTGAGAGTGGTTCTCAATGCCAATACGCCTTTCCCCAAACTATCAAACTTTAAAAATGCAATCACTTTTCAAGGAATGTAATACTTTGTATGTTTCAATTTGTATATATTTCTTATATCTTGTATACCTTTTGGACACATGCAAAATCACCATCCAGACTAGGACAAAAGGTAACCACTGGTGAACGCATGACAGTTCAAGTTGATCTTGTATATATAATTGGTGCAAAGGATCTTACCAGACTAAGTTCAGCCTGCAGTTCTATGTCCATGGCTTGATATTTCCTCCTGGTTTCACTAATTACAGTCATGGCCTCTTTCAGAGCTACTGTGCTCTCAGTCACTTGGACCTGAGCCTCTGTGATCTGGATAGAAGATTAAATACACATAGGGCATTTATAAGGTATTTAACAAATGCAGTGAGTCAATCCTGAACACTGTATGCACTGAAAACTACCTTAGATTCATGCCATAGTTTGAGGTCCTCCTGGTTCTTCAGTGCTATCTTCTCGTACTTAGCCCTCATTTCCTCCATGATCCTGGCCAGGTCCTGTCCTTTAGGAGCATCAACATCCACCTGGACGCCAACTTGGGAGATCTGGGCTCTCAATTCAGCAACATCCTGTTGAAGGGGATATTGGCGGATAATGATTTCCAGATATAACAAATCGTTTGCAATAATGATGAGTATTCATAGTCATGACATAAATTTAGGGATTATTAAATACAAAATAAGACATATATTTCAGTTATTATCATACAAATAATTCCCCTCTAATGTTCCTTACAGCCTCATGATTCTTCCTGAGGTTGATCAACTCCTCCTTCAGAGACTCAATGTCGCTCTCTAGATGCAGACGAATGATGTTGGTGTCATCCAGAAGCTTCCTCAGTCTGACAACATCAGCCTCCACTGTTTGGCGCATGGTCATCTCATACTGCATCCTGAAGACACATATTGTGTATCAGAAATCTTAATGCTGGATGGAGAGGAAATCTGCATGCAATAGGTACGAAAGGCAGGAACACTTACTTGACTCTGAAGTCATCTGAGGCCAGGTGTGCATTGTCTAAAGAAATGGTGAGTTGTGAGTTTTCCTTGATCCTGTACAATATCTGGAGGAAAGGAAATAGGTATTGTACTTTTTGGTCAGTGAAATAGACTGTCAATAGAATTTTATTGTCTCACCATCATTTTGATAGCAAACTTTAAGTTCCGCTTTGATAAGCTGAGCAGGTAAAAGATAAGCGTTGGTATTATTAATTTACAATGGGAGAACGTGTTACCTTGCATGGCTCAACTTTGACATGAAGAGTAAGGGTAATAAATGTTGCGAAATGAGGTGGTTATGGTCTGATGGTGAGACAAGTGAAAGCGGTTCAGCCAGAAATGACTTTTGACTTTTTATGTGAGAAATAATGCAGAGGTAAGTAAAGCAGAAGATCTAAAACAACAAACAATATATATCTATCCACAAAACCACGAACATGTTCTTTGTTTAGAGACACTATACTATTGAAGCAAAGCCACATTCACAGACACTCTACAGATTTCTTTATGCAAGTTTTCATTGACCTCACCTTGGCTCTCAGCTCTGAAATTATGGCGTTGTGCTTGCCATAGTCCTTTCCCTCCAGGGGGCCTTTCTTTTCAAGGACCTCTCTGATTTTGATCTCCAGCTTGCTGTTGGCCATCTCCAGATTCTTGACCGTTGCCAGGTAGCTGGCCAGGCGGTCGTTCAGGTGCTGCATGGTTGCCTTCTCGTTCATGATGGCCAGGTTTCCTGAGGTGGACCCAGAGGACATGGCTTGGTAGTCATACCCACCGCCGAAGCTGCTGCCAACCCGTTTGCCATAGGAAACGGTGGAGATCCTCGTCCCGCGGCCGCCTGCCCCACCACTGACACTATGGGAGTAGGTATGATTCATCGGTCTGTGATTGGATGAATGTTGCTGGGCAACAAAACCATGAGAAGTCTGGCGTCTCATCAATGGCTCCATTGCAAAAAAGTGTGCTGATCAATCAGGTGGAGATGCAATATGTCCTGGCACAGAGGAGTTGGGCAGCTTAGAGTGGAAGACAGAGTCTTGGCGTCTTATATATGACTCTGTTTCCCTCTGCCACTCCTTTCATATCTATATTACATGTTGACCTTTAGCATTCTTGCTTAGACTTTGTCTCCCCACCTCCCAAAGTCAAAGGGAAAAGGGCGTGTCGATCGTTTGTAGTAAATGTGGTTTAACCGTAACAGTTGTGGGGGTTCTTTGATTCCTCCAGGCCGAGGACGGATCGGTCAGAGACGGGTTTTAGGTTTAACAAAAAAGGTTTAATACAAAAAACATAGAATAAAAGGTGTTCGATCAATGTCTCTCCGGCTTCGAGCCGGGCAGCCGAAGCGCCCCCTGGCTGGGACCGAAGAGTCCCGAGCCAGGTCTCGCAACCGAAGAGCCTCCTTTGTGCCCCCTCCTCCTTTGCGCATTAAATTGTGGTGCATACATTCATTCCTATTGTTTAAACTATAGGTGGGCGGTGTTCATAACATGGCACCTCCTGGTCGGTGCAGGGGTGTGTCTAACCATTTTGTGGCAAACAGTTCGGCAGTCTGTTTAACATGAGATGCATTTTCAATTAAAGTTATATTCCTTTGAATTTCAGGCTATATGCATTTCTTTAGTTCTAAACTAAGGTGGTGTAGGGGGGTGCTTTTGCATTTCTGTGACTCTAGACCAAGGTTGGGGTAGAGCCGTTACCTGTGCATTGTTCTAATTCTCGGGTGGCAGGGTGGATTTACATGTCGATGCCTCTAGATGTCTGGTCTGAGTGGTGGAATAAACATGAGTATCTGTGTGGTTACAATGTTGCCTCAGTCTAAAATCTAACTTATGCAGCTACATAAACGTACCATATCAATACATGTAAACTTCTATCTATCTTTAAATCAGATCTGGTTATCTAAATATTAATAAATGGTGTATTTGTTTGCTTTGAGTAAGCTGAGGGCCTTTCCATGGGGGTGGGGGGGGGGGGGGTACATATGGCTTAAAAATACCTAACACTGGGTAATGCCATATCTACATTGTTGTCCAAAAATTAAGTTATTTAAAAAAAAATACTTCAGTCGCTTTTGTCAATAGTCACTCTATTTATCTGAATGAAAAATACATGAGTAGGAAATGTGATACCAAAACTCTTCACAGGGGTCTCTACTTCTATAAGGATGGGTTTGATAACTCTGGGATAAAATGATGACATTATTATTCTTTTTTTCATGTCAACACTTCAAACTTAGAGTAACTCTGCTCAGGTTACATTTTCATGTAATTGATTGATCTATATCGGGGTTCTCAACCTTTTTCGGGTCAGTGCCACCCTAACCATTATCCAGGTCCCTTACCGCGCCCCCAACAAATACAATGAATGTTTCCCTTGATTTTAAATCAAGATTGTTGTTCTATTTGTATTATTATGATTGCTATTCTTAGTGTTTATTATTTATATTACATATTAAGTATTGTTTTTGTATTTAAAATCATATATTATTTTACTCATTCTTAGTCTGCTACATTATGGTTTAAAAATTCAAATTCTCAGAGATTTAATGCGATTCTTACGCAAATCCCAAAATGAACTTCTAAAGAAATTAACAGACAGTTTTTAAGTTGCGTAATATCAAGTGCGATTCAAGTAAGCAAGCCGAGAGGCTTCTTCAGTTCTAACTAGCTGCTGGTAAGGTTCAGGTATTTATCCTCTGCGAGATGAATAGCTCATCAGTGGATGAGTACCTAATTAAAGGACCATTGTGTCAAACTTGCAGGTCGTTGGCCATCTGGCTCATATCCAGGTTATGGGTTTTGCCCGAGTCTAGGTGTAAATAAGGGTCGACCTGCAAGTTTGACACAAGGGTCCTCTAAATAGGTACTCATCCACTGATGAGCTATTCATCTCGCAGAGGATAAATACCTGAACTTTTCCAGCAGCTAGATAGAACTGAAGAAGCCTCTCGGATGAGAGGTGAAATGTCTTCAAGAAATCTTCAACCAGTCCAATTGCTTACTTGAATCGCACTTCAAATTACCATGACCTTGATGACTGAGAACCTTCACAGACATTAAGTCCTGTATATTTTCAATACACACACACACAGACATACATACACACCTCCTCCTCGCCAATGCTAATTGATACCATCACCTATTCTTACACATGGTGCACAACTATCGCAAATTCCAAGGTTAACTTCGCCACAAGGCATGGTGGGAAGTCCCCGCCCACACAGTTCCCAGCATGCATTATAAAAGGTCCGAGTTGGCAAGTCTGACATAGAGCAGCAATATATTCATAATGCTCAAGGAACATAACGCCGTTCAGACGCGTGATTGTTTAAAGCTTTTTTAGGCAGCGCTTTTACAACACATACGTGGAAAAACCCCAGCTCTTTGACTAAATCTGCCCCTCTCTATTATGATTTCTCCAGCGCCCCCTGACCGGCGCTCATCGCTCCCTGGGGGTGCCAAACTCTCCTGTTGAGTGGATTATATATGGATGGATTATATAGCGATAATTCCAATGTTGCTATTAGCTTTCATTTTTAACTTGTTTTTGTTGACTTGATTCATTTATTATTCTTCTGTTTGTCTTTTTATGGTAATATAATGTCATACATGTGAAATGAGAAATATCTATTCTCCAACAAAACACCAAGTTCGCACACCATGAAAATAATTCTCAAAAGGACTTTATTGAAATGTCTGACCGTCACAGCACAACAGGCAGACTTAACTGGACAGAAAAAAAAACAATGATGATGAAATAGAAATAAGGTTTTGCATTGGATTGGACATTTTTATGACTGAAAAAATATTAAGTGGTTTATAACGGTTTCTTTAAGACTCAAACCCACAGCTCTCCAATTCAGAATTTTTAACATCCAACTATCAATAAACAAACACATAAATAACATCATGATGTAATAAATAAAAGATGATTTGGTTTTCTTTTTCATGACCAAGTTTTTTTTTTATTTCGCCTGTGTAAGATGTTGCATAACCAGAAAGCTGAACTAATTGCTGCGGCAGCTGAGAGGGTTAGTTGCGGATGACTGAGAATTCAGGGGAACCCAGTGGGAATACACTTTTGGCCGATCATATATTGTGTTATGAGAGTGACTGTGACGCTGCCTCTTTTATTTAAAGGTTCTTGGTCTTTGTGCTGGAGGAAACCACCTTGCCATCCACCAGGGTCTGTGTGACGGTCATCACTTGCTTGGTCGTCACTGCTTTCTGGTCTTCCAGAGCGTCATATAGCCTGAATTAAAAGATCAAGAGCAAATTGTCACAGATTTAAAATCAGGATTAGGTATTGAATATGCTTATGTAACAAAAGAATAAATAGATTAGATGTAAAATCACTGATCTACGCACTTGAAATCTTCCCCATCAAGTAGACGTCTGTATGTTGCGATTTCGGCCTCCAGCTTCATCTTCATGTTGAGCAGGGCCTCGTACTCCTGTGTCTGCTGCTGGATGTTGTTACGCAGCTGCGTGAGCTCTGCCTCCAGACCCAGGAGGATGGTGTTGAGAGACTCGATCTCTATGTTGTAACGCATCTCCGTGTCCCTCAGCGTCCCGTCCAGGGAAGCTTTCTGTAAGCACGAGACAAGGGCGGGAAGAAAAAAAGGAAGCAGAAAGGGTTACGTTTTACAGCAAACCTGGCTCACGGCTGACAGCTCCATAGTGACGAGTCACCAGAGTGTGAAGCTTGTGTCAGCAGCACGTATTCGAGAGACTTAAAATCAAAGTGCTGAGTCAATCATTGCAGGGAGCTGAGATATGCCAGAGTTGGCGTTAATGAAGCGTGTGCCGAGTGCTTCTCACCAGGCTCCTCTGCGACTCCAGCTCGATCTCCAAGGTTTGAATCTGTCTGCGCAGTTCATTCACTTCTGTCTGTGCACCTTTCAGGGCCTCTGTGTTCTGGGTGACCTCGGATTGCACCTCTGTTATCTGAAACAATGATCACAGTTCAAAGACAAGCAAATTGAAAGACTTTGATCACTTCATCTATTTCCTTATTTTTTTAGTCGACCTTTCCTGCTTAAAACTTCCCTGTTTCGAGATGATAGTTTCTTCGAATGATTTACCTGAGATTCGTGCCATGCTTTCAGTTCCTCTTGGTTCTTCAGTGCCATCTTTTCGTACTTTGCCCTAATTTCTGCCATGAGCTGAGCCAGGTCGTGTCCCTTAGGTGCGTCGACATCTACATGGACTCCTGACTGGGCAATCTGGTTACGAAGCTCCATTACTTCCTAAAGGAGTCAAGAGTGTGCAAAGAAGTTACTAAACAAAATAATAAATACTAACTTCTCCTTCTAAGCCGGAATTTAGATGAAAAGTATTGCTGATTCTGTTTCACTTAAATGGGACAAATTCATTTTCATGTGAAACCTCTCGGTCATTTCAGATGGACAAAAGACACGATTTTGAACAAAATCTGTCCAAACTTTCAAACACATTCCCATGTTGAGGTTATCTAAATGTAAAGGAGGTCCGTCATCCATCGGTTTCTGTTGCTTCTGTTGATTCAACATTTTCCTTCGGTAGACAAATGGCTGTGTTTTGGCCTATGTGCGTAAATCATAGTAATTTAAAGCCTTTGGTGTCTCCTCTGTTGCCAAATGTGGATGGAAAGTATTTTTATGATGAGGCTTCCCACAGTATTCACTTAAAGATATTTTAGATGTCTTAACGAACCTCCCTCTTCCCACTGAAATGTTTTTTTCAAGCTAGCTTTGAAAAACGCCCTGCAAGGAAGTGTATCTTCTGCTGACGTGGCAACATGTGTGGTATACAGTTACATATAATGTAAACAACACTGTTTGAGGGGATTACTGCAATGCAAATATTTACCCAGCGTGTTTGAAGGTGTGGATGTTTATGTTTTCAAATTGGCTTTTGTTTGGAATTCATTAGCGGAACTCAAATGTCAACACAGCATTAATACAACCCTTCACTAATATTTGACCTTAACTTTACAACACCAGAGCATACATTTAAACAACATCACATTGGGGTCATTGTAGGTTAAACAAATGACATGTTATATCTGAATTCTTATTTTGGCTGTTTGCTCATTTATTCAACATCATACTGTTGGATGCCATCATACGTACGTTTTCATGGTTCTTCTTGAGGTGGATGAGTTCCTCCTTCAGGGATTCGATCTCGCCCTCCAGATTCATGCGGCTCATGTTGGTATCATCGATGAGTTTCCTCAGACCAACAATATCGGCCTCCACAGATTGCCGGATGGCCAGCTCAGACTCGAACCTTAACATCACAAGGGAGAGTAGTAAGGATAACTTGAATGGCTATACATTACAGCTGCAGAGAAAGATATGTCCCATTAATTAAATCTACTCATAAGAACATATTCACAATTTTTCCTTACGGTTAAATACAACATATATATCCATTCATTATCATTGGTTGGCAGGTAACAATCTACTCTCCTTCAGCCCAGCTGTGTTTGCCATGTTATAAAATTTATGACAAACTGCCACCCCCGAGCCGGCTATGATGCAAAGGCGATGAATTACGAGTACAACAATAATGACTGTCGCTTTACACAATGTTTTCACCCTCCAACCTATTTAGCAGTAAAGCTGGGCGTGTGCGTAGCTGTCTGTCTTGGTGTTTTACAGTCTGGGCAGTGCAGTGGGCGGGCCTTACTTCACTCTGAAGTCATCGGCCGCGAGGCGGGCGTTGTCAATGTTAAGGACCAGGCGGGCATTGTCGGCGGTGGAATCAAACACCTGAATCAGGAAGCACAGGGAGATCTCAGTTAAAATGAGCAAGGCCAGTAAGAGAAGCAACGGCTGGGTCAACATTTAAGTCAAAAAGCAAATTTTCTTTTATTTTTTGAATATTACATATCTCATCACAAAGTGATACCGCAAAGGGAATAGTTTCATAGAATAGAGTTTTTCTTGGTTTATTGCTGTGAGAGGGAGGTAAACATGGCTGCTTAGCCACCATTAATAAGATGTTATAATGTACCATCTGACCAACGTGACCAAGTGAAAGTAAAGCAGCGTTTCACCTGGTTACTAATTATACTCGAGTGTAGTAAAATAAGATGAGGATTTTGATTAACTATCTCCCGATCTACACATAAAGAAGGGTAGTTTATTCTACTGAAAGAAGCAATAAAAGGTTCAGTGTCAAAGAGAGAACTTAATCACTGCCTATGAGTGTAAATAACGCTTCAAAAACCAGATGGTTGCAGTATTTGTTTTAGTCACAGAGGAATAGATAAGAGGTGGGTGGCAGGGTAGGCATCCAAGTCCAGGGACCAATCAGTGGCTGCCAGGCAGCAATTGTCCTTCCGTTGCTTGGAAACGTGATCTTCAGCAGGGCAGGATAGGGGCAGATGTTTTGCATATGGAAGCTTGTGTTAGCCATGGCGGTTGTGTTGGCAGGTGTGCGTGTGTGCCAACGTGCTCAGTTATGTGAAAATGTCTGAGTTTGCTTGTTGAGTTGACATTTGTGCTCTTGGCTGTTTTATTCTTGCTGTGAGAGTCTGTGTTTGTCTGATTTTGACATCACACTCACATCACAAAAAACGTGGCCCTGCTGACCCTTGGCTGTTTGGCTAGCCCGAGGGCCTCAGCTGTTTGTAGAATAAATAAAACCCAATGTCCAAGAGTTTTGCTCTTGTGTAACTTTGTGGGAAAGATTGTGAACTCCCTCTGTGTTTCACTTTATCATAAAAAAAAACCCAATGATCTCTGTTCCGCTGTTTGTGTTGCTTCCACAAGATAAAATATTATAAAATGGCAGACTCTGCTTGTACATGTATACTTTCCTACTGTGAGAACAGTATTTTGGTGTTTTCTTAAGTTTGGCCCAGTGGAGCCCAACTGGATCGTTTCAAATGGAAACTGCGCTTGACTCAATTGAAAAGGAAAATGTTCTTTTCAGTGGAGAGTGGCAGCAAGTGAAGCCTAACATAGCCCAGTTTCTTTTTTCGGTCAATCTGTTTTTTTCCCCCAGGGGCATTAAATGAGAAAAAAACTTGGGAAGAGAGACACATTTTCCTGGTTGTTTAATGTGTCTATTTTTTTTCCACTCAAAAAATATTTTTGCAATTATTAACCGTACCAATAGTATTTGTATGGGGATCAGCTTGTTGTGAAATGTATTATTTCATCACATTGACATATCATTTTTTAATCATGTTTTATTATCATTAGTCTCTGAAGTCTAAGGCTAACTTTGACTGTACTCTCCCCTTAAAATTGTCACTTTTTTATGTGCTTCTGTTTTATGTGTACACAGTAGACTGTACTGTATGTCCAGTCCCATTGTCCAACTAATGACAAATTGTATTCCACATAACAAATAGGAAAAAGTCAGTTAAAGTAATGACGTGTGTGCCTGTGAAGTCCCTGGACTCTTGTTATTTGTTTCTCTGTCTTTTCCTGTCTCTCTGAATCCTGATGCTGCAACATTCCACCTCCATATTGTTTCCGGTCCATCCCTTGGGCCACGGCCCATAGAGTTCGAAGCATTAGTCGCAGAATCAACCTGCTCCTTTTTGTAAGAATCTACATAGTCAGTAACTAAAACAAGTACTAAGTACGGAGCTGCATTTAGGCCAGGGGCACAGGATATATTTCATTGGATACAATGCAGGGTAAAAATGTCTTTGGCTTATCAAACTTGCATCAGATCTTCTCATAACATCTATCATCTCATAACACACCCTGAGTTTTACACAGTTCAGTGCATTCAATCGCCAACCTTATACAACTCCCTCTTTCATCCATCCAACTTCCTCCACCTGCTTTTATTCAACATTTAATCAATGCACATTCCCCCAGCACTCCAGCTCCTTACCTTCCTCCTTAGGTCGTCTAGGATGGTCTGGTACTTGCTGTAGTCTCGGAAGTCGGGACCGCTCTTCTCCAGGGCCTCCTTGATCTTCATCTCCAGCTGGAGGTTGGCCTTCTCCAGGTTCCTCACTGTCTCCAGGTAGTTGCCCAGGCGGTCATTCAGGTTCTGCATGGCAAACTTCTCGTTGCCCATGATGTCAGCACTGTTGCCACTGTTGCCCACCTGGATGCCGCTGGAGAAGCCCCCTGATCCAGAGCCCCCTGACATCCCAGCTCCCAGCCCACTGCGGACGGTGGAGGAGATGCTGATGCGGCCCCCGCCGGATCCGCCGTGGATAGTGGGGGCCCTGTAGACAGGAACAGAGGTACGGGCGACTGACACAGTGCCAGGCCTGCTACCGGTGGAGGAGCGCATGGAGTATGTGGTTTGCTTGGAGGTTTTCATTGTTGCTGTAGAGAGTGAGACTCAGGGAGAGCGATAGAGAGACTGGGAGCAGGAGAGAAAGTCACAGGCTGGGAGGGCAGAAATAGGAACTCACAGACACAAGGCAGGACGAAAGGAAAGCTATACTATATAAACCTTGTGGGCCCTCAGGTCCGCCCCTCAGGCCACTCCCCCTCACCCTAAATCACCTCCCTTTTTTCCACCGCTCTAAACCGCAGGACTGCTCACAGCATGTCTTTGTGCTCCACAACCTTCAAAGTTGGTCAATTATGTGGACACTATTCAGCGTTTGGAAGAATTACTTAATAAAACTAGACTAAACTAGCCATGTATGATACCAAATAGGATTTGGAATTTACTAATAAAAGCAGTATAAGTACATCAAACAAGTCAAAGAACATCTTTGTATATCAATGGCATCCAAAAAAAATATTTAACCCACTACACATTTAATTTTCTAAATGTTTTAATAGTGTAGACAAAAACAGACAGAAGCAACTGTGCAATGTGGGTAGAATGCATTCATTGTCAATTTTAATGATTTCAGAGGAATGTTTACGCTAAAACATCCACCTTAATCCTTAAAGATTGATACCTGCGTATGAAGAAATACAGGATGAGATTAGGCCGATTTTTGTTATTGTTTTGTCATTTATTAGAGATGGGTGAGGTAGCCACCAACCCCAAAAATAGCCAACAGAAAAAAAGTTGCGTCAACAAACAAACCTTTGACAGTTAGACACATTACACTCAGTTGCTTCACAGTCCCCACCCTACAAACAAGTGTCATTTCAGGGAATTCAGTTTGGACATGTCTATGGGTCGATGCAGTCACTGATTTCACCACTGCTTCCAGTCACTGTGCACGACATCAGCTCATGTTCCACCTGGACAAGCGTCCCATCTGCATTTTTTGAGATAACAATTATTTGTTTAACCATTTTGGTTATCTACTGGTTTTTACTAATTTATATAAAATATTAAAATCTGTATATAATACATTTGAATCGAATATCTGAACGTGATCAACTGTCACATTTTAGTTCAATTATAACGACCAGCAAAGTTTTTGTTTGTGGCTGGAGAGATTAAAACAATGTATGGTCTATAATGTTTAATGGTTTGTAAATATGGTAAAAACCCAAAGTTAAATCAGATAAGAGTCTTGGAGGTGATAGTTAGATCCAGATGTTGTGTACAGTATGGGATGTTATTTTTCCGACATAGCCGGATGTGTGTCTAATTGCCCCACTCCCATAAAGGATATGCCAGACAAAGGAACAATTCCACAGTCTCCCTAGTAGATAGGTAGAAACAATGTCTTCTCTCCTCCAATAAACATGTTCCACAAGCCCCCTACTGATTTTTAACACAATCACATTCCTCACACAGTACCTCTGAAGCTACATGTTACCAAATTATAACAGAAACACAATTCCACCCTGTCTTTTCCTTTCTTTGCAGTGTTGTTTCATTTTCTTTACATCTCTCTGCCACCAAAGCCACATAGCTCCTTTTCAGTGTCAAATTACTAAACAATAATATTATTTGGTAATCATATTTAGCCTTCCCAGCCATGCTCTTATTTATCGGTGCCAATATCTTCTGCAACCAAATTCTAGCTTAACGGTTCTCTCGGTTTCTCAGTAGTCATGTTCCGTCTTATCCTTTGCGCTAATTTTTTTGTTTGTTTTCAAGAAGGAACAAGCAGCAGGATATTAAAGTATGAAGAGCTCCAGATGAAATAAAAAAAAACTCCTGTTGTCGTTGAGCAGGCAAAGAAACATTATCCCAGCTAAGCATGGCAATAAGTAGCTTCATAAGAGGCTGACTCAGAACATGTTTTATAATAATAATAACAAAAAAATGCTACTGATGACAAATGCAGCTAAGCCGACTTTGTACGTTCTTGGTATATTACAATGTTGTCTAAAAGGGGTAGTTATAAGCAACAGAGAAAGAGGGTGGCGTAAGGACAAACAACTAGAGATACAAAAAAAATAGGATGGAGGACAATAGGATGCATTTTTGGTTCCGAGAAGGATATCAGATTTTTTGAATCCTTTTCCAGAAGTGAGTCGTTACCACACATAACACAGACAGGACCAGCACAAGGTGTTGGGTTTTATGTTTGTTGAGCGATAGCAGTGATGACTGCAGCGTTATGTCTCACCCTGATAGCTGCCATGCCAGACAGAGAAAAAACAAAGATTAAGACACAGAGATCCTAGCCGTGAAAAGCAGATAATGACATTCAAGTTTCAGACATGCTGGAAATGTAAGATAAATGGTGGAGATTACTGTGGTCTTAAGTCTACGCTTGTAAACCAATGTGATACGACAAAGACATTAACACACAGTTTGTTCAATGCTTAAACAGGGTTATTTAATGAAATAATAGGAACATCCTTCACTTTTGTGTGACATGTAAGCCATTTGGAAAAGCTAGATGACCAAAACCTATGAAGGTAAATTTTATTTTTCTTTAAAAGAAAACAACTGAAATGTTATTTGGGCTTGGCTGGATTAATTGTTTAGAGGGAGGCTTTGTTTTTAAGTTTCTTTCTAAATAATACTTATAATAATGCCTTTCATTTTTCTTATAATATTTCATTATTTAACTAATGTACAGTGTAC
Organism: Colistium nudipinnis; assembly: GCA_016785305.1. Lineage (NCBI taxonomy): Eukaryota > Metazoa > Chordata > Actinopteri > Pleuronectiformes > Rhombosoleidae > Colistium > Colistium nudipinnis. The sequence continues at coordinate 2,471,471 of JAFBJU010000650.1, forward strand.
TGTACTACACACACTGTATTTGGTAGCTACGTATTAGTTCATTAAGAAAGAAATACAGCACAGAGCTGTCCCGAAACTAGAAGTTATTTTTGTTTTCACAAAACAGAAAAGGTACAGTGTGAATGACACGTGTTGGCATGCATGTTTTTATTCTTTGGAGACAGGCTGTCCATTTCTAGCCATTTATCCCCGTTGCTAAGCTTACCACATCCCGCTCAAGCTTGATGAGATTGGTATCAGCTTACTTCCTGTAAACAATGAAAAAAAAAAAATCCAGAAAATAGTTTGTTTAAAGTTCTTTGTTTCTCTCGGCCTCACAGCAACACAAACAACTTTAATTCACGTGTGAGATTCACAGTAATATATTGTTTTTCCGCTTTCTTGCTAGTTCTTGTATGTCAGCTGTTGTTAATACATTAATTTTAGTAAAATTAACATTAACATTTTCTTCTTATTGTCATTAACAATTTCAATTTCTGTAGTACAGCTACCATTGGCTGCAACACCCAGTCTTTCCATTAACCAGACTGACCCCTGTTAGTTTAAACCCCACATTTAATTGTTAATTTTTTTTAAACTTCCCTTCTTAAATGTGGAACATTTAAACGGACACCAGCTGGGACTTACCTTCAAGGTTCTGTCCCAATATCAAGAATTCATTACCCTGATAGTCATCACTAACCATGACTCCCCTCCCAGCCAAACATTAATCTCTGCTCCTACAAAGAAGCAGAATTCAGCTTGTTCCATGCATATAAAAAGCTTATGAATGGCTTCAATGTCAAGACTTTAAAAGTGTTCTAAATACCACTCTGCCTTCCATCTCTCTCTCCTTCTCCCTCTCATAATTTGTTTAATAATCTCATTAATTTGTGTTTCTGCGTTTTTTCTCCCTCTGATTTTTTTTGACAGTTTTGTCTCATCCTTTTGAGGGATAAGTTAACCCAAAGAAAGTGCCAATCTTCAGTGCCTGTAGAACTGGACACGAGAGGAGCAAACCTAAGCCTCTCTGAGCTCTGCACCACTCTTATCAACCTCATAAAGTAATACCAATGAACAGAATGGATTATAAGTCTGGGAAGTTACATGAGAGTCACACCTGCAGTCTGACAAATGTTCTTACACAACTTACTCTCACTTTTGCCAGATACATGGGTGGAGAAAGGATCAGATGCGTGTGTCTATATATGGTATTTATGCCTTCCGTGTGAAATTCACCTTAAAAGTTGTCACTTTAGCGGTTGGACAGCGTGGTTCCCACTTAGGTAATACACTCCTCCAAAATGAGTTTGACTCATGAACATAAGACTATGAGTTGAATAGTTCATTGAGACTATAGAGACCTTATTGAGATCAGACCATCCATTCTCAGTGCTGACCTCTGACGAATACCCACAGAAAGGTTTAAATCAAAGTGTGACAGACGCACAGGGCCACCTCTGAGGAGCCTCACTTTCAGGCCTAGCCAGGGATCAACCAGTATGTGACCCCGATCTCCCATGAAAACTTTTACTGACACAGGCCTGTAGTCACTCATTTACCCACCAAAGCACAGTGACAATTACGAAGGCTTGTGAGAATGTGCAGCGCAGTCGTTCCACACAGCACATGGTACCATTTTGAGAATGTAACAGCATGAAAAAACTCATATGAGTCACCATGGGGTGGGAGGTGAGGGTAGGGGACACAGACATTTTACAGGTGTGTGGAAAATTCCCACCAGGTGCAGCGGCTCGGTGCAGACAGAGCTGAGTCACAGATTCAAAAGAAAAAATATAAGGTAGACAAAATATCAGCGGGTGTTTGTTTTCTGTACCCATTGAACCAAAACAATGTTCATGAGTCTGCTGAGTGACTAGGTCTTGATTCCAGGAAGTGTGGGATGTTAATTTTCAGGTGGATTTGACTGTGGGGGATGTCACGATGAGCAAGAAGAACAAAGATTTTACAGGTTTAGAATTAAGTATATGTATTAAAAAAAATAATACACATGAAAATGGGCAGGCATCAAAAACAATAGATGAGATCTGTGAACACAGACCAGCACAAACAGGGTAGATGCAGACACCATTGTTGTTGAAAGGTTCGCATGTTTACTGCAGAAGAAGAGGATGTTGACACACACACGAAAGGTGAGCTCAGAGGTCACTGCTCTGGGCCGAGTGAGGTCAGGGTGGAGCACTGGAAAAACTAACATGAAAGGTGTGTTGCTAACAGATGAGTTGAATGTTTTAAGGGAGTCAATAAAAGACAGAAATAAATGTGCAGGTACGAAACGCACGCAACACAAAACCATGAACATCTGGTTTCAGAGATAGTTAAGTTGAAACTAAATTTGAGACGGAAAATTATGACTTGGGAATGAAGGCTTTTTGGCATCAGGAAGAATGATATCCCTCATGTATTTCAACTGACTGAACAGGAAATAGAAGTACCCAAAATAAACTTTTGTTTTCTGCAACTTAGATCCTGTCACTGAACTCCAATTGACCCGACTTTACTTTTGCTCAGTGACATAGAGGCTACTATTCCAGAACGTTTTTACAGATATACTGTAAAAGGTTAGACGAGTTAAGAGCATGAACTGAATGGAGTGGCGTGACTTAGAAATCAGGGATGGGAGTATGTAGCAGAGCTGTTAGATATTCCAGTATAGAAGACTTAGTTATGTGTAAGACTTTGGGATGACGGGGTGGGCGTTAATACATTGAACTTTAAAGGAGGAACAATTCCGAGTATGTGTGTTTTCCTTGGAATAGCGTGCTTGAATATTATCTCCTCGGAAATGGGATTTGTAAGGATGCTGCAGGGAAGGCTCACAGTGGGTGTGTCAGTTCTGGAGAGGTGATACAGGGTGGAGGGGTAGTTTGGTATAGAGAAGCTTTATATGAGCATGCAGGGACCTCTGGATGGGATTAGCATTTTAAAAGCATGGCGAGGCTAGTCTTTGACAAACGGGACCTTATACTGAGAGGAAATGGCTTACTCGTGTTTTGTTCAAACTCTTCCATTCTCAAGGAAACTGAGAGAGCAAAATAATCGAACGCACTGTACATTGTATGGCAACAAGGCATGGTGAGCGATTGCTGTCTAAATCACTTCTTTTTTCAGCCCCCTTTCTTTCACACACTGAGGACATTCTTAGCCACTGTCTCCTCCTCTTCCCCATCACAACCCACATTCCCGCTGTGTAATTGCTCCCAGAATCCCTCCCTCTGACGCATGACGCTCCTAAGGAAAGAAAGTTCCAAACTTTTGCCATGGCTACGGGAAAACACATTTCAGTCTTCATTTTGGGAAAGTGTCCCGCTCACACTGTTATTTTTACAACCTCACTGGGCTCGCAGAATGGGCCCGTATAGAAGCTTCTTGGCAAATTCTTCACGGCATTTACACACCACATCTCACAAGTGCGTGCAAGAATGCACCACAGTAGTCAGGGTCCAGTTTTCCACCACTGTTCCTTGGTCCCCTCTGTGTCGAGGTGCATGTTTTCACACACAAAGGGTTCATTTGAGTGGACACGCACAGTGTGAAATATGTTCTCCAAAGTGCTCTCCGTCTCAGTCATGGATAAAAAGAATGAAATGTAGGGTGAGAGAAAGAATGAACACTGTCTGGTCTCAAGGAATGTCAACACCGGCCAAGTTTGTCTCTTAAAGAGTCAGCCATTGATTAAGATGAGTCGGGGTGGCAAGTGTTCCCGTTCACAGCACAGGCTTTCAATGAGAGGCAAATTGCGGGGGGCTTATTCAAGATTGCACAACACGTGTAAATGTCAACACATCAAAAGTTGAGTTCATAAGCAATCAAACTCAAACTAGTCCACTCTAGATACACACCTCTGGTTTTGTATGCTACCAGTGGCTTGTGGTGGATTTGGAGAACAATAACAACCATTTGAGAATCAAATACAATTATTCCCCACAATTCACCATTTACACAACCGTGGTTTAGTAAGTCGGAGACTAGATTGAAAAGCACATAAAGTGAACAGCTACTTGTCATGAACTAAATTCTGTGTATCATATCATATAGTCAAAACAGCCGAGAAACCTTGAAGAATGATAAGTTCCAAGTTATTTTTGACCCCCTTCTGAATTGGTTCTCAAAGCCTGTGGGTGTATCTGTCCAATCAGTTGACAGTTTTTGCAAGCAGTTTCTATTTCAGGTACAGTGGCTGACTCATTCTTCCCGTATAATTACGTCCCCACTGACCAGCCGTTGCCTCAAAGATTGTACAGTAAATTAAACGTGCAGGAAGGGAGGCTGCTTCAGGGAAATCCCTCTAAAAAGGGGGTATCCCCACACTAAGGAAACCCTCAATATTCCCTCCCCCCTCCCGGTCCTCATCATCTTCTTAAGTCTCCAACAACCATACGCACTGTCTGGAAAATATTATCTTCCAACAGCTTTCCCCTCCTTCTCTGCCTGTCTTTCCATCCATTTTTTTTCATGCCACACCGCCGTGGCAGCATATGGTTGCAATTCATTCAAAAGGCAAATACCAAATCTTCTTTTTTCTATGTTCCTCCTACTGTGGCCCACACACACATAGAGAGATGGTGAGAGTAAAAGAGGGAGCGGAATAAAAAAAAAGCTGGAGCGAAAGCTGGGAATAGCCAATCTACCAGGTTGATAAATATCGCATATGTTCACTAGCTGCAGCGTGTGAGTATGAAAATGGTAAATGACAATCTGTGACCACCACACTGCTCTCAGTCAGTACTGATGTCTGGCAACCATATGTTGGCACGTCAGGAAGTGAGCCATTCACTGACCTTTTGTCTTGCCCCTCCCTAGGCTTGACTGTAGTGCTATGGAAACACTGTGGGACACACAATAAATGTGCAACACTGAATGCTGAATATTTAATGTAAACATGTGAAAAGGTGATGCGATCATCTTAATTCCCAAACTGAAATGTTTATTTAATTCTTCTTTATCTTTTTAGGAAAATAGAATTGTACAATGATGGTTTGTGTAAAATTTCAACAAGGAAAGATGAAAATGATTATTGTCAGGTAAGATTTGCAGACACCATGTATTAGCTTAGCAGTTCCCATGGATGGTGTTGCCAAGAGACGTGCTCTATCTGCTGAAGTACTTCATACTGCATAGACTCCAAACATTGGAATAAGAGATTATTTAACCCTCTTTTCAACATGCCATGATGTTGGTTATAAATTGTCTGGTCCTTTGAAAGACTTGGAAATGCCCATTGCATTGGAAATGCCCATAGTGCTGCCACCTTTTCCTATGGAGTACTTGAGTTCCATGTAACCCTTGGCAGCATGATTCTTTTCAACCTGAAATTCGCTATTATACTAAGTAGTGGATAGATCCAGGAGGGACACCTCTGAAGGCCTAAATGTAAAGTGCACAGCCGACTACTGGTAAAAATGTTGTGGTCAATAAGTCTGAAGGCTGTCCAGAACTGGCTTGACTGGGCCTCGAACCAGCAACCATCCACCTCTCTCGCCACGAGTCCTCTTCACGCGACAAACTCCTCAGGAGGACCCGACGAGCTGCAGCCCGGAACCTGTGACATCTTCTGACTACTGCGTGGGCGGACGGCACCACAACTTCCTTCTCTGACTCTGGGAACAGAGGTGGTTAATAACTGTAGACACAATGAAAGGGGGAAAGCCCGGTGGCTGAGGTGGGCAGGGAGTTGTGTGCATACTTGACCCATGTCATGTGCTTGCTCCAGGTTGCGGGATTCTGGGACACTGGGGATGGTATAGACTGAGGGTGCTATTCGGACGTCAGGCTGAGAGATGCTCCTAGGAGGGTGCAGAACTCTTTCCAGAACCTGGAAATGAACTGAGGGCCCAAGTCCTTGGGAATACCATGAATGCGCAGAACATCTTTTAAATGCACCTGAGCCATCCCTTTGGCAGATGGAAACTTGGGCAGGGACATAAAATTTACGATTTTTGTAAATCTATGAATATGTCTCTGTACCTTTTGATGGGGAAAAACCCATGACAAAGTCAATTGAGATGTCCAACCAGGGCCTGCTAGGGATGGGAAGGGGTTGAAGGAGTCCCGTCTGTGCCTTGGATGATGTCTTGCTTCTGGCACAGACTCTGCATGTTCTCATGTACTTGGCGACATCCTTAACCAGCGATTGAATCTCTGTTAAATTGTATATGTAGTCCCCCCCTTGATGACAAGTGAGCAGTGAGCCCAGTGAATGACCTGTGCCCTCATGGGCAATGGCACAAACAATCTATCTGGCGGCAGCCTTTAGGCTTCTGGGTCTCACCAATAGCACATTTTATGTCATTTACTACAGGCCAAGTCTCACCCCCACCACACTGTTCAGTTGGAGGATTGGTTCTGGATTTTTGGCCATGGGCTCTGGGTCGTTGTGGCGTGAGAGGTATCTGGCTTGACATATTTGGACCCAGGTCTGAAAGACCAAGCAAAATTGAAACGTGTTAAAAACACAGAGCATTAGTCAGTCCAAATGGCATCACCAAATACTCATAGTGACCAGTGTGGGTGTTAAAACCATTCGCCCTCCTCCCCTAACCTAACCAGGTGTTATGAGTTTCTTAAGTCAAGCTTTGTGAAAATGTGACTCCTGTAATAATTCAAGGGATGTAGGGACATGTCTTTTTTACGAAGAAGAATCAGATTCCAGGGTGAGGATGATGGTCCAATGAGTCCCTCCCTGAGTGAAGTGTCTATATACCCCCTCATGGCCGCTTTTTCTCAGGCTTAGAGATAAAGAAAAAGACAAAGTCAACCTTTAATAATATTATAATTATGAACATGCAGTGTGAAAGCGCACACACACACACAATTAGGAAATTAGTCCTCTGCTTTAACCCGGTCTGGGCCAGCACAACAATGTCCATAGGGGGTGAAGTGCCTTGCGCAGGGGCACAAGGCGGAGTCTTTTTGAGGGGACATCTGGATTGAATTGCAGCCTTCGTTCCACTGCTAGAACACCGCCTCCCCACAGTATAAAGCATAAACAACCCTTGGGGATCGCAGAACCAGGCACAAGGTCGATAGCCCAATCGTACGGTCTATGAGGAGGTAATGAGGCAACACTTGACTCACTGAATTCTTTATGGAGATCATGATACTCTACCAGAACTTTAGATTTAGGTCAGGATTGTCTGTAGCGGCATAAGGCCAGTTTGCCTTGGCTTTCTCCGTAGATATCTGCCTTACATTATGCCCCTCTAAAGCCCCACCCCTTGACCACCCTTGAACGCCAATCCATGGCTGGTTTGTGTTTGGTCAGCCAAGGATATCTTATAATTAATTTAGATAGGTTTTAGTCTTAGCTAGAGCGCTAGCTCTGTGTCCATAAGGCCATAAGGCGAGCCAAATCTGGGTCTGCTCAGCGATGTCTTCACCCTCTCCTGGAGGGGCTGTTTCTTTACCAGACACTTGACTTGCTCATGTCCTCTCTGGCTGCAAAAGAAACACCTGCCTTGCTGGAGTCGGGGTGTCACTCCTCTGGTGAGACCATAGCTTGTTGTAGCTGCACGGAATCCTCTGGAATGATTAAAAAGCAATGGCAGCTAGGCCCGACAAATAGGAGATCAGAAAAGCTATTTTTGCATAGTCCGTGTTGTAAATAGTGGGCATTAACTTTAAGTGTGTGTAGAACTTGATGAGAAAAGACCTACAACTCCCAGGATTCTTACCTCAACTATCACTATGACACTGTAAAGATAATGACTATGACTGTCAACAAACGCTGGAAAGCTTGACATGAAAACACAAGACAATTTGGCCACAAGACAAGGCAGACAAGGACTGTCAAAACCTGAGGGAACCCAACCAGGTGAACACAATTAGGGAGGGGCAGGTAATCACACTGGCGGGAAGGTAGGCAAAGGGAGGAAGTGTGGCTATAACTAAACAGGAAGTGACAGGACAAGACATGAACTAAACTAAACATAGACAACTAACTAAATAAATAAATGACACTTCCTCTCCGTCCCAATATTCATGAGATTGAATTTCTTGTTCCCTGTGTTGTATCTCTTCCTGTACCACCCCTCTCCTGGTCTTTGTGTTCACCTTGATCTGCCCGTTGAAAGGTTTTATCTTTCCTGTCAAGGACTGGTATATTCTACCTCTGTTTTCTTCCACAATCACCCTGCCCTCCCTCTCTTCGTGCCTCCATCCTTTCCAGATCTCCTTTGCAGTATTGTGCGTTTAATGTTCTTCTGACTTACGTGTTTTTATTTTTCACCTTCCCTCCCTCCCTCTTTTCCTCCCCTTCGCCTTCCATCACCCTCTTGACCTTATGGCTTCAGAGCTGTGAACGGATCCTGTTCTGCACACCCATCTCCCCCAGAGGAATGTGCTGTTTGTACCCAAACATACAGGAGGACTGATAAGAACATGTCTAAACAAGGAGATATGTGAAGGAAGGAACTCATGATTTCTCATTCAATTCATTTAACTGGCCAGTGCTGAACATATTACACAACCATTACAGGGTATATTAAGCTGTATTAAAATGCAGAATATAAACGTAGAAAAAGACTTTATGGAACCATTTTAAAAGTCAAATAATATTTAATCCTACAATATTTTTCAAAAAATGTTTATTCCATTAAGCAAACCGGGGATAGAAATGTACATTAATAATTATTTCACAGGTTCTCTGGAATTGTAATCAACAAAATTTGAAAACATTTGATTGAACATTTGTTACATTTTTATTTTAAACTATCTGTCACAAACTCTATCTCTAACTTTAAAATTAGCTCACAGGCACTTGGTCAAGTCAGTGGTTACAAGTGTGGAACGATTGTGTTTGTTAACCATTATTGGAACATTGATGATTAAACTACACGAGGGTTTCCTTTGAATGATGATGTCAGTTGGATGACAGACACTGTTTGCTTTGTTAGTGCTCGGCAGAGATGACACTAACCCTTTCACCCCACAGTTTTTGATCAATTGTTTACTCAGTAACAACGAAAGAGACCTTCAGGGAGCAGTAGCTGGACGTTACTACTTGGTCATGGATGTTTTAGCCAATCATCCGTGAAACAATGGGAGGAGCCGTCCCCGTCTCCATGGACACAGGACGTAACAGCGGACTCGCTGACCAGAATGGATAAACCTTAAACTTCCCTTAAAAATAGGAAATGTTGCTCACTGCTGCAAACATCCAGCCAAAGGTTGTTAGACTAAATATCCCCAGGATCTCCCTCCTCTGATGCATAGATCTCCTAACTGAGGTCTTAGATAACATGTAAAAACATGCAGCCAGGGCACACAAAGGATGCCTTTTATGTTGACACTGTGCTTAACAGGGACCTGGACATTACCATACATGGAAATAACAGACAGGCATTTTTCACATTTGTCCGAAACACTCGACCAGAATCATTACTAAATCTATATTTGACGTGCAACTGTGCTGGTGTACTAAATGTTTTTTTTTTTGTTTTTTTTTCAATTCATGTTATTTCAGATGCAAACTATTGAATAGCAGCAGATTTGGCAGAAGGGGGCAGCATCATGCAGGTATTTGGTGAACAGGTAAAGGCAGCAGGTTAAGTGTCAGGTGAAGAACTTGATTATCCGCCCTCCTTAAATCTTTCCAGAACTTAACGCTCCTCCTCCTGTCCTTTGTTGCATAATCTTTGGCTCAGCTCCTTGTGCCCATGTGGGCTTATCTGATGCAGGCTTGCTGTATGTGTGTCTGCGCATGTGTGTGTGTGTATGAGAGCGAGAGAGAGAGAGAGACAAGTCAACACATTGGAAAGAAACTAGCTCATTATGAAATCAAATGTGTATGTCTACATGCATGGCTTGTGAGGACCATGTAAAGATGTTTTTGTGTTACTGTATATAAGGTGGGGACACTTGGTCAGTGCTCACTCTCTGATACAATTTCATTTTAGAATTTTAAAATGAGGTTTACCTAAGAGTACCTAAGAGAGGTTGGTAAATTCATAATGTCACAGAGTGTCCTCACAAAGGTGGATGTACCATTGGTGTGTGTTTTATAATCAACATCAGGGCAGCCAGCAACATTAAAAGTGCTGTGACTAAATTCCAAAACAACACCTTACAGAGAAAATAAACTCTGCATTCCGACATGCTGATAAAAAAAGTGCCTGACTGTTATCTCGAGATGGCATGCAGTCACTGTAGGAAATAACAGGTCTGCACATTGGACCCCTCCCTGCTCCACTGCAGCCAATTATTCTACCTTGCCCTAACTCTGCCTCAACAATACCCTGGAATATCTGTCTTTCCTCTGTCTAGAGGGAGTAAAACACTCATTCTTTGTTATTAACTATCAGCGGTTTCCTGTCTGATCACCAGGTATTCTCCCAGAGGCCACAGCCTCTGCCGTTAGGCTCGTCTACCTAGTTTAGACCAGGTTTAGACCAGGCTCTTGGCTGCTGTTCTGCTTTACTTTGCAAAATGGCCTAAGGTAACAGTAAAGAACAACACAGGGCAATGTGGGAAAAATGAACCTAGAGGAGGTCTAATATAATGGTGGAGTCCATGGAGGTGGAGCTCATACTGGCGAATCAGGTCATCTTATTTAAAAGAAGTCTTCTGTGAAGGTTCTCAGTCATCCAGGTCATGGTAATATCAAGTGCGATTCAAAGTATTTAGTAGTAGTAGTATTTAAAAGAAGTCATGAGTTTAATTGGCTGTGAGACTTTACGAGTCTGACTACTACCACTACTGCTCGAAAAATGAAGTAGCAGAAATGTGAAACACAAACATACCATTTTCTTAGTTTTTCCTGCAAAAATGCATAACATCTGTCCTCCTTACATTTCGAAAAACACTTTAATTCCTATTTTCCTATTTTTCATGACAATTGCGGTTGGCTATATTAGTTACTAATTGTAAAATAATCAAGTCCCTGCCTCTTGTATGAAAGCAAGATGTGCTACATTCGAATGCAGCTCCCTCCTTACAAACTACACCACCATCAGCACCAATTAAATGGGTAGATATTGAAAATGTGATGTGTTTTTATCACCTCGTATTCTCTATGCAGGGTGTTTGAATTTTGCACCAAACCCACTTACCTTTTCTGAAGTTGTGAAAGACACTTTTATGGATCCATGGCTGGGTGTGAGGGTGTTGACACACAGACCAGGTGTAGACCACTATCAATAATTGACACTGTCAGCAGACAATAGGTGTTGAAGTATAAGCAGCGGTTGTGTGATAGTGTACACACAAGCCTCAGAAACAGCGTTCCCTCGAGCGGAAACAGGAACATGCACAGAAAATCAGCTGGTCATCAGGATGCAGTTGGGATGCAACGTGCCAGTCCCGAGTAGAAATACTTTCAGCCGGTAACTCCTGAGAGTTACAAAACAAAATTCTCCCTTCCTAGCTATCACATGAATCATTTTGCCTTTATGTGACCCCTCAACTCCGGCATGTTTTACACATGCACACACATCCCAACTACTAACTTATGCTTGCCTCACCCTAAACAATTCCCTAAAGCATGAACATTCCCTGCAAAATTCTTAGTTACTACATCACTAATGCAAATCCAATGTAGATTCAGATCAAGAAGGTGGTTCAACCTGAAGTTTTATGCAGTTACAACTTTCACCACACTGGTTTCAACAGGATTTTCATCTGTGTTTGTTTTCACTTTAACTTGTATGACTGGATGTGGTTTTACACACTGAGGCACAGACACACACACACATGCGGACTAATACGGCAGAAGAGCTGTTTGGTCAAACTACTTATCTGTGTTGCATTTGTTTGATCAAGTGGTCTGCATGTGTCCAAATGTGTCTACATGTGCATCGACAGTGGGGTTCATACATATGAGATAGTTTGTGGCATGCACGCGAACACAACCTGTGATTTTGTGTTTTGCAGTAGCTTAAACAATGGGCCTGACTTCAAAGAAAGTCGGTCCTTTGTAACATATTAGGTAACACACATAGTACAGAGCAGCATGTTGACTCTCTGAAGCCCCGACCCACCCACACTCCCACACAGCCGGACACTCCCTTCTGGACCTGCTTGCTGTGGGTCAAGTAACTACAAATGTTTGACTGAGTTGTTGAGCTGGGTGTGGTTGAACAGTAAAAGTTATAATGTATTAAATGATAAGTTTAAAATTGATTGACTACAATTTTCAAAACCATGTTGAGAAAGGTTTCTATCCCAGCTATACAATCATCCAACAGTATATTCTATCTTAGGCCAGCTTGGCCATGGATGCAGTCAAGCAGCACAGACCTTTAACAGCAAAGACAACTGTCCATAGAACAGATCTACCATCAACCATATAGGTTCCTTTATGAAAAGGAGTTCCTTTTTCCCTTCTCTATATTTAAAGTGTTTTTTTCTCCCCAAAGCTTTGGCCCTAAAAATGAATAGGTCATATGGCAAGTCGGTTCAGGTAAAAATACCTCACCTCAGCCTGCTTTTGGACACAGGATTATGGGTTGTGGACAGAAGACAAGTGAGGAATTGGACACCTCACATTCTTCCCTGAAACCCATAAATCTGGCTCACCCTCCACACTGGGGCTCTTGTTCGGCTCTGACTCTGTCTTTTTTATTGCACTTTCACTTCATTCCCCTCCCACTGTTTATCCCATAATCCCTGCTTGTGTTGCCTACCTCCTAGATTTTTATTGTGGCACTCTGTAGTGCCCCCTATTGCCTGTGATGCATCAGTTCTGCCATGCCATTTATGCCATCTTGTTATTTAAGAAGTACGTTTGACACTTTTGGAAACACATTGGCCCCCCCTTCAAGAGAGTAACATAAAAAGACTGGCATTGCTTTCATATCCATCCGGTAAAACCTGTAATCTACACCCAGAAGCTTGTTAGCTTAGCGTAGCATTGAGGCTGGGAAATAAGAAATGGTTGACTTAACTTTCACACCTCATTTTTACAAATGAGCTATATTATATGAATTTTGGAGCTTCAGATTTCCAATTAGGCACTTAAGGTAAAATTGGGGGACCCCTTCTTCCAGACTTTATACTAAGCTCAGCAAAGATTCTGGTTACAGCTTCATAATTTAACACACATAAAAGGGTGTAAAATAGATTTGATGTGTATGTGATATGCCTGAGATCAAATGTACATAATGTAACTTAAAAACATGTAGTCTCATCATTGCAAAACAATGGAGTTTCTTTTCTTTTTTTGTTGTGAGCTGTGAGAAACTCAATCCCTTCTGCTGCCATGGTAGCCTGCTCTGTCAGTATGCACACCTCAACCCCCCCTTCCATCCTTAATGATGCTATCTCCCTTCCCTTGTACTCAAGGACCGTCAACCATTTGCCCATTTTGCATTCCAATCCTCTGGCATCATATGTGCTTTTCACACAAGCCCTGCAGTCCACAAGTTTTTCCTCTCTGCAGTAAACCAGGCTCTGGACAAAGACTCTTTGGTGTAGCCGAGGACTCTTTGCCCACTGTTCCCAGCAAATGCCCAGCGAGAAAGAGGATTTAAGGACAACATTTCCAGTAAACTTAGTTTTACTCCAACTCAGCATTTTGCCTTTGAGTGTGCTTATTTAGCCGAACATATGCATTCATTTGCTGGAGATAGTTTAGCTGATTTTCAATGGCTTTAGAATGCATCAGACTTTGGCACCAAACTGCACCTTTTTGTGCAGGGAACAGGCACAGAACTTTACCCACTCCATATATAACAACCCTGTATGAGTCATCCGTGGTCAGGACAGGAAGCTCACATCCAGATTTGAGGCTTAGATTTGGAGATGCTCTCTTAATTTTTTCTCTTCCTCACCGAGAAGTAGCCATGAGGGAGTGAGTCACGCCGGCTTTATTTCCCTTTCGTGAGTGCCCGCTGTTTGGCCACACCATTGTGTTTCTCGTTTATTGTTCCCCTCTAATCATACCAGCGTACACTTTTGCTTACTTTGGAAGGCCTTAAAAGCCTAATTGTATCACCACATTTTTGAAGTTATGTTTTTTGGCTACGTCCAGTTTTTATGCTTGGGAAAGTAAAAACTGGTTGCAAATACAATGAATGAATTGTGAAACAGAAAAGCTAAGACTATGACCAAACAGGAATTGAGAATGCTTCATAGAAAGAACGTAAAAGGCCAAACAGTGGCTGCCTGATCAGGGTAAAACTCCACCAGCGACAGAAATTTCTCTGATAACAATCTTACTGTCCAAGTGCCAAAATGACACACCTAGGAAATACAGCAGGACAATAGCTGTGAGATTGCCCTTCTGTTTATGTTATTTCTTTGATCTCCTTTGTTACACCAACATGCATATATAATGTATCACAAAGTGTAATTCCATCCTCTGCTTCAAAAAAACCATAGGGAGCTCAGCTCTGATCATGATGTCCTCAATTTCCCACAGCTTTGTCCACATAGGTAGTCTATGTGTGGCCGTGATGGAGTCTTTACACGACAGCAAGCTATCCTCAACGACATGCAACAGCTTTCTCTGCATGTAAATTATTTTGGCGCATACACCTACTGCTCATGCCGCACATATCCAAAATGAAGCCTCACTCGCTTTTATGTCCTGCAGGCTTTGTGCTTTTATGGTGAACAGACTTAGAGCACTACTTATCCTTTTTCACATTTTTCCCATAGTTGTGTTATCCTCTCTCTGAGTGGGGAGGATTCGTCAGTAAGCGTCTGCCCCAGCACTTGTGATTTTTTAAGGGGTTCACGCAAAGTTTTCATATCTACATCAACACAGTTGAACATCTGAAAAGTTGCTGTTCTCTGTCTTGCTCTATGCTTCCTGGCTCCTACCTACTGTACTTTGAGGCAATACAGAACTTTTTTCCTGTCGAATACCGGAGCAATGATCCTAAATCTTAAAAACCTCAAAGATGTGCTGACATACATTCACTGCTGCACTGGGATTTATATGGGTTGAAAGGAAAAAAATGTTTTGGTTGGCTGTGTAAACCGGCTGTGTAAACCGATAATACTGTTTGGGTTTGTCCTAAGGCAATACAGTCATTCTCAAAGCTGAGACTGCTTCCTTTACGGTACAAATGTTGCTACACTGCAGGTATCACATTTACCAAATTTCACACAACATACAGCATATTTCACATCGACAAACTGATGGTGACAATTTAGTTTAAAATATCTTTGTAATCTTTAAGCTAGTACTCATTGCCATAATATAATGTACAAAAGATAACATTTAGTCCAAATTTTTAGGTAACTGTTTTCGCATTTGCCACCAACCGTAAGTGGCCTCCATTTTGTCTTTAAACTGAAACGTCAGCCCACTTGTTTCAATTTAGTTCAGTTATATTGTCTTACGTCCAGTCCTTTCTGTCAATGTCTGTTGTTGCAATTTTTGTTTTATTTTGAACTACTTTTTCTCATTTCAGTTCCCTTTACTTCCTGCCTCTTTGTGTTTTCCCAATCTTGTTAGCGTCAGCCCCTGTCTTGATTGTTTCCCCCTGTGTTCACTTACCGCACGTATAAATAGTCCTGTCTCCCTATGTCATGTGCCATTTTGTCTCGTCCATGTGCCACGTCACTATCCAAAATAATCAGTTTCCCCTAAACTGTGTTTCAGGCTAAGCTTTCACTTAATGTTTTGATCTTTTATTTGTGACATTTTGCCTTTGCTCTGTTTTGCACTTTGTTTTTCCCTCACAAGAGTGGTTGTGTTTTGAATGTCGTATTTAGTCCAGTGTTTTAAAAAGAGTTTGAGTTGTACTTTGTGCAAGATCTTCAGCAAAGACATGTTCCTTTCCCTTAACGGGTGGCTCCGTCTGAGTCCTGTGCCCCTAGTCAAGTTCCAAACATAAACCTAAATTACCCCGCACTACACCATCGTGAAGAGGGCCTCACTCAGTGGACAACTATGTGAGTGAGCCCAATTTAAACACTGCAATCAGGCTCTGTATGTGCTGTGCTGTTGTGTGAGTTTAAACACAGACACACCCAGCTACCTACAAAGGCCAAACAAGTTCCCAGCGGGGTTGTGAATGGATACCGTGTGTTCATGTAGAAGAACATATGTTAAGATAAGACAACAGATGATACTATATATTGATATATTGCTATATTGCTTTCTGTTGGCTGAAGGCACCCTGTGTTTATTTGAGAGCAGCATTTTGTGCTGCATCATTGAGGGTCAAAAAGGCTACAACCCAACATAGATTTAATTTGAATATATGATGTATTGTTTTTCTAAGAAAACCTTAGATTTGTTTTGATTAAGGGACATCACGGTCACATTGTCATCCAGTCTTATTTTGAAGTGAAATATCTGATATCCTGCATAGCAGAGTGGAGCGGCGTCAATCATTCCTTGCTTATTACACAGAGAGGCGGAGCCAGAAGGTGTGTGAGGAATGTCACTGCGTGTGTTTGACTGGCCAAAGATTAGATCTCGATCTGCGCTAAAAAAACCAAACAAAATCTATTTTCCCCGGCAACTAGTCATAAACGAATCCGTCTGTTGAACATTTGACGAAATAGGTTTATAGTGAATGCCTTCGAAAACACTTATATACAAATATCATTAGTGACTTAGAAACCATTAGGGGCCTCATTTGAGAGAAAGTCTCCGAGATCTCCAGTGATGTATACTTTAAAAAAACATCTACATACAGCATGTGCAGCATTACAGCAAGGGTTGGGCTAGACTGCCTCAGTATGCACACCTCAACATCCCGACAATACAGTGTAAAAATCATTAACAAGTGTTGATGTGTAATCTTTAAAATTCTTATATTAACTTTTTTCTTGTAGTTCTTACAGTATGAATGTCATAGAGGTCCGAGATTTACTCAGTCAAGGATGTCAATTAAGTAGAACAATCTACTGCTAAGTTTATAAATACTGCCCACACAGAGCCAAATACTCAGCCCACCTTACTGTGTCCCAGGGACTCACCGTCCTCAACGTGCAAACAAAAAGCCTCGATACGGTTAATCTGAGAAAATACAAGGGTATCTTTTGATGAATGGACAAACAAACAAGTAAATACAATTGTTGGGCTATGAATCATACAGCATGTGCAGTCTGCAGAGTCTGAGGCAGTCACACATGTAATCACTGAGACAAGAGACAGAAATAGTAACACGTATACACTCAAAACCAAGGTAAATAATACCCAGTGTGTGTGTTGCCCAAAAGCCTTCACAGTATGTGTTGTGTCCATAGAATTCACCAAACCTCTGAAACATTTTGTCCTTCAGCGGAGACATGAGGATGAGCCAAAGCTGGAGTTTAATCATTCTAACAAATACCTGTTAAGGTGAGCGTATCCCGACCAGGTTCAAGAATCCTCCTCCTACGAGCTTTCTCACTACAAGACCCAAAACACTCACTTTTCCAGGCAGGACTGCAATGTTTTTCCTGTGACGTGTCTTTTCCGCGCTCTTTCTCTGGAACACGGAACCCTGTAGTTGAAAAGTGCTGGCATTTTAAACACAGTGCTGGTATTGTTTTCGGCCGCCGCGGGGGTGGTCACCCATCAGTTTATGATGCTTAGGAGAGGTGTACTTTTAATAGTATGATACACAGTAGAAAGTGTGAGAGACAGTGATTTACTCCATATGCATGTGGATGTCTTTTAGCACTGGGGCTTTAATGTGAGAACACCCTGCAGGACTGGATTGCTGTCTTATTTCCAGCTAAAAGTTAACTCTCGGACAGTAAGGGTTAGGCATAAGGAATATTAACCAACTTTTACTTTTATATGAGAAACTTAACTGTAAACTTAATGCAACCTGTATCCAACAAAATTGTGTTAATTAATGAAATGCTAACTCAATGCAAAGTAGCATGAGCTGAGCATGCAAAAGGGTTTCTTTGAGGTTTTTATAGATAGATAGATTATAGGTATTTGTAATTTTAAATACCTATCTTTCTAAGGCCTTTTTCATCATGCCAATAAATCACTGAAATGAATTTCATTGAACAATACTACAAATAGCATGTATGTACTCTTCCAATGTAATGAATTATTGCTTCAAATAAAAAATAAAAAATCCAGTCTTGCAACATCTTAACATGATTGTTTGTCCCCTGCATAACTAAAACAACCTTCATAATAAGCACAATACATCTGTGTGAAATATTAGTCGGCCTTACAGTAAGTTGCATAGCACAACACTCTCCTCAATGCACTTCAAGCATCTCTCGTTTTACTCAAACATGTGAAAAAATCATTATACAGACAAAACCACATGTCCAGACACCTACCATCGGGGGAACAGACAACACAACGGCATTCTGTCTTCATGAAAGTTTGTAGCCTGGGGGAAGCATCCAAGTGGCTTTTAACTTTCGTCTGTTTTTTTGGTTCAAAAGGCAGATCATTCCTCAGTGGTGTCAGTGAAGGACGACATATTTCACCCTAAAGATCAATTATGTGTGATTAATTGAAGCCGTGCACACCAGCTACAACTAATGCAAGTATTGTTAGTAGAACTTTAAATTGGAAACATTTGTTGCAAAACATTCTCCTTAAAATCCAAGACTCTAAATCGGCTCCACAAAACAACAATCACACACCTTTTTCTATATAGAGCCTCTACTTCCCTTTATTTATCTTTGCATTGTTCTACATCCTGGAGAGACTGGTTTGTCAGATCTATCACAGTTTTCACATTTTCTGCTCAGGAACATTCAGGATTAAAGTATGAGCCTGAGTACAGGTTTAGGAATCTGCTTTGCATGAGGACTTTGAGTCTGCCTTTCCGGTCAGCTGCCAGGAGGAGAGGTAACGACAAATCTACAGTCATACACCCTCGCTGCAGTTTTTCCACGGTTACGCAGGCTACTGTAACTGCACTCCATATGTAATTACACATTGTGTGGGTCAATGAATCCCCGTATCCATAGCAACTCCTCCCCAAACTATTTCCACAGCAGTCACACACATATGCATCTGGCAAAGTCATCTCCGCACTGTGGTAATCCCCGTTGCCATAGCAACTTGTGGGTGTGGCAAGGGGCGGGAGAGGGAAATGGGCGATGGGCGGAGAAACATGTGTTACAAAGGGATCACTTAAGGATACACACTTAAAGAAACATGGGAGGGACATATGGAATATGTGTGAGTGTTGCTAAACAGAGAAGATTGTTAAAATAAAATCCATATGTGATTAATCTCCCCACACAAACACACAAGAAAGAGACCTTGTTTCATGTATCATGGCATTGTTCAAAAAGAGAGGAAGGAAAGAGACACAGACTGAAAATCAAATAAGGAACCAAGCATTTGCGGGCACTGGTAAGCCGGGCGCAAGGCCACTGAGCTGAGTGGGACCAGGTTTTTCCATGGAACATGTTGTTTTTTTCTCCTCCCCCTCTTTTCCCTCTTGATTTTTTTATATCTGTAATTTATTTTATTTGCTCAAACTGAAAGAGTTATAAATATCAGTTGGGGCTGTAGAAAAAAAAAAAATATTGTGGTTGGTTTGCCCCTGTCTTCTACTGGGATTAACAAAGCACTCCTATTTTGAGTCTAAGAGCAACAAAAAAATATATAAAAAGCCCACACAAAGATTTCAAAATCCTTAAAATGCAGCTGACAAATGCGTCCTTCCTTGGATTAGGACACATGTATTCAAAAAAGTGTTGGCCATTCTCTGAGCCCTGCTAGCCCTCAGTTGGCCCCTGTGGATTTGCCGTCAAACTCGTTGCATGACACTTATGCAGTTGACCGTGCGGGCAGATTTCCAGAAGTGACTTTTAATGTGAGGCAACAAACCCTAGATTATCCTCAGTGAGCATGCACAAATATCCTGCTCCCCCACTGCTTGATATGCCCCATCCTGTGTCAACGTGACATGGTCTCAACTGTGGAAATGACTGAAATTACAGATACAATGACTGTTAGTCAAGGTAGCTCCTGCAGAGAAAAGTTTATGCCTCACAACAGATCCATCCAACATGTCTACAAACAGCTACAGTTACTGGACTATGATTTGACTTTTGATTTTTGATACATACGTTTTCAAAGAACAGCAGCCAGAAAGCAAACTCTTAACCCATTTCAGTTCAGTCCCAGGTCTGGGTGGTTACCTTCCTTCAAAGTCACTGTAAGTAACCAGAGCTATCATGTTTTGGTCATGAGCATATGTCAGTGTCCTGGGATCTGGGCAAGAATGAGAAGCATGCCTACAATTACAGGTTTGAGTCTGTAATGTAAAATTTACTGTTGTTCGGACGCGGGTGCATCACCTGTGTAGGCCGTGAGCTTCAGCACTAATGTGAAAGCTTAGGCACTGAGCTATGATTGGCTAGCCATGGATCTGAGCCCAAACCCCTATTTTCAATATTGGGACTAGAGGTCTTCGCCTGGACAGCATGGGTTTATACATACAGTGTTTAGTTGACGTATAAATTAGGCTCATTTAGAGCTATCGTACTTCATATACAGGAAAACTTACACCTTTATCAATCATAAGGCTTGTTGCTGGTTCAAACCATGGTGAACATGATTTCGACACCGCAGCTGTTTGGCACACAAAAACAGCACATGCTTTTATACCAGTTTGGATCATTGGTTACGTGTGTCAAATACACACTCAACGCGGCTGGTAGACTAACATGTAGAACCACAGAGTCCAGCCAAACTTTAGCCTTATGGTTCACATCATCATATACATGTATATGAGCATGGCAGCACTTTTCAAAATACTGCTTCTACTCATAGTTATGGCGTATGACCATTGTTGTGTTCAAATATAGGTTGTTAGAATGTTACCAAAACTAACATTCCTGACTAATGTTTGCAGGTACTATTGTCCAATTCATGTTAAATTCACAATTATAATTAAATTTGCTTAAAGGTATCGTAAAATATATTATTTGAATCTATAACAGTGGGTCACAGATCTTAATTGTTAAACAATCATCAGCCTTTTATGGAGAATTGCAAAGTATTTTCAAGTGAGTGAAACAGGGCTGTACTGGCATCTGAATCCTACCCTGTTACTCCCAGTCCAATGACAATGTGACGATTACACAAATAGGTTGTTATGTTTGTTGCTATTACATCACAGAAAAGGTGTCTGCTCTGTAACAGTATGCATGAGTCATATGATCATGCCTGTGATATGGCGACACGTCCAACCTGCCTTACGTCAAAGTCAGGAGTCAAAGAGTGAGCGCTATAGATAATGGATGGATAAAACTGACAAGCTTCTATTTACATTATAGGTAGGTCATGTCCATGGTCCTGGCGTTTTGCTTGCTTTGCTCCCTTGGCATTTTGCAGTTCCTGTTATAACAAGTCAAAAGGTCTGCGATGAGAGATGGCGTCGCCTCTCTCTTCACTCACAAACAATTAACTGAAAACGACCACACTAGTTACATCTTTCTGTACAGAGGCCCAGTGAATCAAAGTTAATTCTCATTTTTCAGTGCCTTTCACTTAGGGTAAGAAAATATTAAAGTAAAATTGAATCAAGTTCATATGATTGCTTATTTGATCAACCTAATATGGATTTTGCCATAAGTTGAACTATAAAAAGCTCACCTAACCTGCTGAGCTGTCCTTACGATCGAATGATTTCGTTAATTTTCAAATTGCCCAGTCTGTCTCTTATATCTGAGTGGAGGACAGGTTTGAGCGAGAGTCACACCCATCAACACACCCAAAAGGCCTGCCACACACACCCACACACAGACTAAAGTAGCAGACAGCTGACCATATGACAATACATACAGTATGAAGGTTTGTCTGTGTGTACACTCACTTGTCCTGTTGTAATCCAGATCAGTGTTGCTCAGCCCTGATCAAGCAAGAAATATCAGTCACCGGTTGAGTTAATGATTGGCCTGCAGATACTGTCAACACCTGGCTATTGATGATGCATTGGCAGATGGTGACAATCACTGCAAGCATGTGATGATGCAGATGAAATTACCACTGATTGGGGTGAATGGAATGAATGGTAAGTCTATACTCTGATAACCCCTTTGTGTATGTGGAGATGTTAACCATGTTTGAAAATGTCTCCTGTTGCATTTTAATCATTTATTCTGCTAAGATGCGGTTACTATTGCAGGGTTTGTTTTAACAACCGATTGCACAGACAGCAGGGTTTAGCTTAAAACTTCAGGTTCGGAAATCTGACACCTACATTTCGCTCACATCCGCAAAAGTGTTCCTTGCATCTCTCTTGACACAGTGTGTACCACCACAAATCCAGGCAGGGTCCATACCCCACCAGCGTAGCTGGGATTCCCACCTGAGCCTTTTGGTACATGTCGCCCTACACACAGACACTCTCTAATGGCATGATGAAAAAAATGTCAAAATAATAGGAATTCCATGATTTTTGTGATAGGACGTGGTGTCGTGTGATGTGTCTGTATGTGAGAGCAGTTTACAAACCAGAACAGAGTCATACAGAACATTTAAAAACTATGTAGAGGCTCCTTCATGTCGTTTGTACCCGATATATGCTAGCGGTTCAAAGATATCCTCATCTTGGTTTTATTTGTAGTGGCTGAGAAGCTGAGGTTGGGCCTCGTACTTGAGTCTGACTCGCTTGAACCAAAAACCATTTGAAACAAAAGTATAGAAAAAGAAAAAGGTTTTCATTTATCCAAAAAGTTCAACTTTAAACAGTTTTCAAAATGTATGTCCATACAAGTGCGTATCGTGCGTTCTTTCCATTTGTCCACCAATTGTGACCAATAATACTGAGTATATCTACCAAAAAAACATAACATAATTTGTATCAGAAATTCATTTCATTACATTTCATTTATGGCTCCTTCAATAGTAATGAAAAGACTTATCTTTACCAGCGACATTCAATATATAAAACAATCTCAGAAAATGTGTGTGCTCAACTCTGTTCTGTTATCATTATGAAGGATCCACTGCTGACCCGTGGAGCTCTGTAAAAGAACAGATATTAATAATGAGTTTAAAAGAAAGAAAAGTGAGGAATATTTTCCTTTGTCTTCAATGAAGCTCATTCAGCTCAGCCTGAGTAATGCGAGTCATATGACCATCCAAAACATGTTTCATAATTCATGGTGGAATTATTGAGATTCAATTAACTTCCCAAAACTCTTAAAAAGAGATGTGCCTGCACATTCTGGTTGAAATCAACATCCTACATGGTTCAAAAACCTGGTTGTGATAAATGAGCTGCAGTCATGTGGATTGCACAAAGCAAAAGCAGGAACTCTCCACTTTATGTTGATAATATACCACATTTTTCTTAAGAGGCAAAACATAAGATTAACATCACATCATAATTACCACATGACCTTTTCTTTGGAGTCAGTCACCATGTTTCTAGCAATGTACAAAGCAGCATATGCGCCACTCCTGAGCAGGCATCCATTTTTGGCCTAAAAGGAGATGGCGTTTTATTTCGGTACGTTTCCATGGCAACAATGAGGCCAAAATCCACTGGTGGGAAAACGACAAGGTTTGAGACGATGGAGGAGAGACAGTATGGTGGAGGGGGTTGACCTGGTAATGCCAAGACTCATGATTCATCACGGTGGTGGACTGGGGGAGGAAATGAAAGAGGGAGGATCGGAACGCGGGGCGGGCATTGGTGGAAGGGCTGCTGAGTGTTAAGCTGCCATGTATGTTGCCATAGATACACCATGAAGCAGCGTGAGACATGTGGTGGAATAACAGCACAACAACTGGAGAGATAGTGGTATAGGGACACTTCACTTGTGTTAACATGTCAGTAATGTATATGGAAAGGTATTTATAGAAATTAACGATGTATCACAACTCTGTTACCTGACAAAAGTGCGAGACATGCTGTTGGCTATTGTTTTTGGGCATAAATAAACTCTGACCCTTGTTTCATTGTTCTTAAAAGCCTCTGGCTCAGAGGTGGAGTTAATCAAAAAAAATGAATGCCAGATGGATTGTGCAGTTCACCTGGTTTGTTGATACGAGCATACAGAATGTGGTATGTATTATATTCCTAGAACAGCCAAGGGGCTCTGAGCCCTGAAGCGTGTTAAACCACTAACACTCCTCCGAAAAGTCTTGGAATGGGTGTATCCCAAAAAATGCTTGACGAGGGCAACGAAAACCATTGATTAAAACATGACACATTGCATCTTATGGTATGTGAAACAGCTGGGCAAGGCTTGTGTTGGTAAACTGTGTGACGGACTGAAGTCAGAAAACACGTGGGTTCAGTGAAGTTGAAAATAAAATTGTTACGCGAATGGCCTTCAGAATTAACTCATCAACCAAGGGAAAGGAAAAGTTGGAACAGTAGCAGCAAAGTATTTGCAAATGCACACACATACATTTTACACATTACATGAGACATTCCCTCTTTACACACACCCACAATATAGACACCCACATAACTTAATGCGGAATCATGAGTCCCTACAACCTTTGTAATATGTAATGTATTGGTAATGCTGTAAACCAGCACAGCAACTGACCCTCTTATCGACTTCCTCGCACCAAGCCAAGCCCTACGCACACACGCTGCACTTTCTGAGCCAACATTAGATTTTTTACGCATTTCATCAGACCACCAGAGCCAACATGCTGAATTAGCAGTTGTGCGCTATTTTACATGGCCACACAAACACACACAGATGAGATTAAAGCTGATAAGTGGCTCAATCATTCTCTCCAAAGAGAAGTTTTTCTCTGACAGCACTGCGAAGTCTGTAGAAAGACCAGGTAGTGGTTTTGAGTGACTGGACAATGTGTCATAGAAGTGTAAGGTTACAGCCCTGCCTCCCTCCCTCTGCAGGCCCTGCAGCCAATGGAGGCTCAGCCCAGGCCACTCCCATAGCATCAGGCCTTTAAAACTCCTCAGTAGTTTCTCCTCTGCCTACCCACTCTGGTCTCTCCCCTCTGCCTGCCTGCCTGCCTCACCGAGCCATTCGCTTTGACCTTCCCAAAGGCTCATTTTATCCGAGAGAGAAGAAAAAGTCCACTCCAGTTTGCAGAATGGCCAACTTCAGGACCAGCTCTTACTCTGTGAAGACTTCGAATGCCCCACGGAGCTTCAGCAGCAGTTCCTACACTGCGCCGAGCACCATGTCCCGCAGAAGCTACAGTGTCAAGAGTTCCTTTGGAGGCACTAACAGGGGCTATGGAGGCGGTGGCATCACCAGCTCCTCCGCCTACAGCCTGAGCTCGGGCATGGGTGGTACAGGTATGGGAATAGGTATGGCTATGGGTATGGGCATGGGTGGGGGCACCGCCGGCGGCTTCGGTGGTGGCATGGTCTCACAGGCCCCCATCACCGCCGTGACTGTGAACAAGAGCCTGCTGACCCCCCTCAACCTGGACATTGACCCCAACATCCAAGTCGTGCGCAACCATGAGAAGGAGCAGATCAAGGGCCTCAACAACCGCTTTGCCTCCTTCATTGACAAGGTAAATGAGGGCAGATGCCTTTTTCCCAAAAAAGTCTGAGGTCACTTCCAATGAGTAAGTGGCCTCAGACTTTTTGGACTTTACATTTTCCAGGAGTGTAGGAGAAGATCCTGTTCACCCGGGTCCTAGTCTTTGCCTTCGATTCCTCTTCAAACAAACATTAGTTTGCTTTGTTGAGTGTGACAAAGCTCAGTCATGTTGTAATCAAAAAACGTTTCTCAGTGCTTTGACATTGTTGTGCAATATCTGATATCGAGGTCCATATGTTTCCTACATGTCCCGTTGGGCTGATTTCCTCACTTTTCTTTTTGCTGCTGCTGCTGCTTCACAGAGAAAGTTGTTTTATTCCGCTGTCTGATTTTCGTCACCCCCCACAAGTCCAGAAAAAGACTGAATGTGCTCAAACCTCAGGCTCTCTATCTCTTGGCTCAGGCGGCATGTTTAAATTGATGAAAAACAGACGTGCAGAATGGAGACAAAGACAAAGAGACTGAGAGAGAGAGAGAGAGAAAAGGAGAGAGAGAAAGCTAAGGGTGTGTCAGGGCAGAACGCAGGGCTTGTGATACTAGTTACCTTGGGACTGGTCCCTCCCTTAGTTGGGGTGTGGCCTTATCTACCACTCTGGTGCCGTCCCCAGCACAGACATATACACACAAACACACACAGACACACTTTCACAGGCACACACACACAATACAGTCATTGTTACTTTAAATGACAGTACATCATTTCAGGTTGACACATTTTGCAAGGAGATTCCATTTTGTGTTTGCATAGACCAACGGAATCATTTAAATCCATATTCACAAAAAGTTGTGTAGCACTTCCAAGTGTCGCTGTCTTGCTAAGGCTTCAGCAGTGGGGTTAATATTTAAAAAGGCCAGTTGGTGTCGGGTTCTGGTCATCGCCAGCTGACACATCAAATGATCCTTCCTCGAGGAGAGAATAAAGTAAATATCTGAATACTTCACAACAACAAAAAATAAGATAAGGCCCTATCATCTGCTATCTCGTGGGTTCTCAGGTACTCAGTTCAAAATGAGCACTGTGAGAAGTCCATGGACAGATGAGGAGTGAATAGTGCTAAGTGTCAGGGAGCAAGGTCCACTGTGCCATAGATTTGTTTTCCCTATCTTGCTTATACTGCACACAAGTATGCAAACTCCCCACCTGCTCTAAATTCACCACACTCCTCCTCTGCTCACCTGAAAAACGTCTCTCATTTCTCCCCACTCCTCTTCCCCCTCTTTGGCTAGTCCCTTCTTTTCCCTCATCACACCTATGACTAAGTTAAATATTTATTCTGCTGCATCTGCCTGTGGATGAAACTTGCCCCCCGCCTTTCTTTCTCTCTTTCTTCATATTTTACTTCCCCCGCTGTACAAAAACAGGAAGACATGGAAGGACAGGGGTTAACTGGCTCTTTTCCTTCATCACTGGCCTTTTCCTATACCTCGTCTTGTTCTCCCTCCCCTCCGCCCTCTTTCAGGATGCACACACGTCATAGAGGCCTTCCTTTTGGAGAGGCACGGCCAGTCTGGGAAAGGCAGCCAACAGCACTTTTTAGATCACCAAAGATAGATAAGAATAACAAAGGCTGTCGACAGTGAATAAATAGGAGGCACGGCATTGCTTGCGCTGATGAGGGATTATTAGGATGTGGACTCCAACACAATGTTGTTATAGTTCATAAAAAAAACGTTACATCAAAGGGAATTTCAACATTTGAACATTTCAATGAGTGAGGATTTCAAATAAGTCCAGATGTGCGGACAAAGAATACAAGCGT
Organism: Colistium nudipinnis; assembly: GCA_016785305.1. NCBI lineage: Eukaryota > Metazoa > Chordata > Actinopteri > Pleuronectiformes > Rhombosoleidae > Colistium > Colistium nudipinnis. The sequence goes on from JAFBJU010000650.1 coordinate 2,498,599, forward strand.
GTAGGTCATTCATTCTTTGTGGCGGCTTTTTTGCTACTTGCTTACTTGGTTGAAAACATTATAATTTCAGCCCTGCAGTTGTTTGATATGGTGTTTCTCTCTTTCTGCGTATCTTAGGTGCGCTTCCTGGAGCAGCAGAACAAAATGCTGGAGACCAAGTGGAACCTGTTGCAGGGACAGACCACCACCCGCTCCAACATCGACGCCATGTTTGAGGCCTACATTTCCAACCTGCGCAGACAGCTGGACAGCCTGGGCAACGACAAGATGAGGCTGGAGGCCGACCTTCACAACATGCAGGGCCTGGTGGAGGACTTCAAGAACAAGTGAGTGTGGGGGCGGAAACACTCAAATGTGGGCTGAAGATAATGTTTATAATGTTTTCTGTTCAATAAACAGACAAAGTTTTTTTAGGATTCATATTTATTCTACATTATATATGTTTCAAAGTGCATAAATATTATAGATAAAATACAATAGGATTATTTTTTACTTTAATGTTTAACTTTTTTTGCGATAGATTTGGGCTTTGGAGCAATCCTTGCAGTTCACTGAGTAAATCATTTTGAGGACCACTCCCTACATCTGTCCATTGTGTTTCGTCACACAAACTCGTGGGAATTACGACACAGAAGAAGCATGTTCTGAACACAGATTACGTTACATATGACGTGAGGTAACCCTAATTTTAAAGTGGGCTGTAAGCACAGCTGTCTATAGCTTTACATAAGAAAAGTTAGGCCCAAGTGCGTGCCTGCAAGTGCGAGCGCCTTACACAAAAAGGATAATATTGACACACACTTGCTGGTAGCCACAGACAAGTTGAGCTTATCAGCTGAGGAGGCCCTGAGGGAAAAATGTTAGTAACATCTCTCAGACTTGGCCCTGAGTCTACAGCTTGTGAGGCAAATGTCCCAAAGGAGTTCTTAAAGTTAGGAATGGACCACTTTCGCCTCCTAGTGTTTAGTCAGTGTATAAACTCTCAGAACTGGACAGGAGCATGAGAGAGTTTTAAAAAGTATTCACAATGTGACCATAAGCCAACTGAATTTCTTTTTTTTCCCCCTTCTCAGGTATGAAGACGAGATCAACAAGCGCACAGAGTGTGAGAATGACTTTGTCCTCATCAAGAAGGTCAGCGTCACGATATACTCATCTACAAATGTGATTCTCCAGTTGCAGTTTGTTTCAGCATTTTGACACTCGTCTCTCCTAAAAAATGCTTCCCTCGGTTCCAGGATGTTGATGAGGCTTACATGAATAAGGTTGAGCTGGAGGCCAAGCTTGAAAGTCTGACAGATGAGATCAACTTCCTCAGGTCGATCTACGAGGAGGTACGGCACAAAATCCATTGGCTGGCGTTATTTGTTTCTTACTTTCCTTTCAGGCTCTAAAACAGCTAAACTTCCAAAGTGCTTTCTGCTTTCACCAGCACTCTTTGTGATTGATTAAATACAGGCGTGGCAGATTTATGATTTGTGCGGTGTCGATTTGACATAGTTTTCTCCTCTGCCGAATTCACGTTATTTCTCAACATCTGTTTAACATCTTGACTCACCCCTTGAAAGTATTTCTCATGCGGTTTCCATGTGAGTTGGGGTTGAATTTTCTTTTCTCTCTTACTTCTCCAGGAACTGCGTGAACTCCAGGGACAGATCAAGGACACTTCAGTAATTGTGGAGATGGACAACAGCCGCAACCTGGACATGGACTCCATTGTGGCTGAGGTCAGGGCACAGTATGAGGACATTGCCAACCGCAGCCGTGCTGAAGCAGAGACATGGTACAAGTCCAAGGTGATGAATGCCACTTTTTTTGCATATCTCCACATCCTTTTTTAACATTTTTATCAAAGTGAAATGTGAGAAGTGAAACCTTACCAGTCAGTACACATCAGGATGTTTTAATGTTTGCTTTGTTCATTTAGTATGAGGAGATGCAGACATCTGCCAGCAGATATGGAGATGACCTGAGATCTACGAAGACAGAAATCGCAGACCTTAACCGCATGATCCAAAGGCTGACGTCAGAGATCGATGCTGTCAAGGGACAGGTATGAAACAAAGTTTGGCATTCTGAGCCGTCAAATTATATTGTCAACCCAATAAAACAGACATTCAACAATAAGAAAAGCAGACAAAGTCTCATTTAAAAAAATATGCATTTTCTCAGCGTGCCAACCTGGAAGCCCAGATCGCAGAGGCTGAGGAGCGTGGGGAAATGGCAGTGAAGGATGCCAAATCCCGCATCAGGGACCTGGAAGAGGCCCTGCAGAGAGCAAAACAGGACATGGCCCGCCAGATCAGAGAATACCAGGATCTGATGAACGTCAAGCTGGCTCTGGACATTGAGATCGCCACCTACAGGAAACTGCTGGAAGGAGAGGAGGACAGGCTGTTGAGCGGTATCAAGGCCATCAACATCTCCCAACAGAGCAGTAGGTCAACTTTCTTTAAGCCAGCTTTGGATTGTGTGCACATTTTTGATGATTATTATTATTTGCAGTTTTCACAAATGAATTTTTTGCCCATTTCTCCCTTTTGCCACGGCAGCAAGCTACGGCGGCTACGGCGGCGATAGCATGAAGAGCAGCTACTCCAGTGGCTTATCAAGTGGCTTCAGCAGCGGATATGGCAGCAGCATGGGCTTCAGCGGGGGCAGTGCTGGCGGCTACAGCTCGGGCGGCGGCTACAGCTCGGGCGGCGGCTACAGCTCGGGCGGCGGCGGCGGCAGCTACAGCTCCACCCAGACCAAGAAGAATGTTGTTATCAAAATGATAGAGACCAAGGACGGCAGAGTGGTGTCTGAGTCCTCCGAGGTCATCGAAGATTGAGCTGTCTAAGTTTTGAGGTGTAGCTGTCCGTCTGCTATGGGTTCCTCTGCCTCTGTAGTTCACCCCCTCGCCCTAGGTATCATCATAAACAAGTCAGAAGTCAAAATGTTGCCAGGCACTCTCCAATAGAGCCTAAACATGTTTTTTTCCAAGAACCAGCAAATGAACACGACCAAATAACTCAAAGGGACCAAAGAATTTCTGACATAACAATAGATTTGTCTTTACTTAAAAAGTTTTGTCTTAAAAAAGTGAGATACATAAAAAAGAACAATGGGAAAATAACAACCACGATAAAATAACACTTCCTTGAAATGTTACAGCTATTGCATACATGAAGGGTATGCAATAGCTGCGATGCATCAAATGGAATGTAGTGTTGTCAAAGGAATGTGAATGTACTAAAACAGTGCTTCAGTGTTGTTGGTCAACTAATGTCTTAAAATTGCCTGCTCCAGTAGGTAGTGCATGTTTTCCCTGTGCGTGTCCTGTAACTGAAACTGTTCGACCCCTTAGGAGGCTGCCCATGTGATACTGTTGTCCTGAGGTGCTGTTTTTGCTACCAAACCAAATAAAAATGTGTTTACTGAAAGCAAATGTCTTGTGTACATATTTTCCACAGAATATTTAAGAGAGAGAGAACAACTTTACACATTCTAAAAGGGGGGAATTATAGTTTAGGGAAACATTTGAGAATACATATCAATATAATTATTTGTCTTGGTTTATGTGCTTAAAACTTAAATTCACATTAAACATGAAATATAAGACTAACTTTGAATCTATCTGCATTTACGTCAATATTACATGAGTAATTTAGCGGAAAAAGCGTATCTTGTGCACAGGGACAATGATGACATGGTCAACAAACTGATCCCTGCTCTGTGAATCTCCCCATGAAACTTAGTCAAGGCAAGCATTCGACTGCCACAACATCTTCCCACATTTTCTAGCTCATACAATAACTGTGTGCTGGAAACAATGATGCAACATAAAACTCTGAATCCTAAATGTCGAAAGTATCTATCAATCGTGTGAGGTGGTCTGAAAGGTAAGGTATTTTTGGCAAGAACACATGCAGCATTTATTCTTTGCTTACCAGGTGCACCAGGGTGGACCTGTATCGACCTTATTTTGGGTTCTTTGTGTGTGTGTATGTGTGTCTATCCGTGCATGTGTGCAAGCGTCCATGCAGTGAAGCTTGTGGGTCTGGTCTCCACGTGGGGCTTGGGTTGATTGCATGGTGATCGCCTGATGACATACAGGTGTGCCTGGCCACAAAAAGCCAGTTTCTTCCATTATCTGGATCACTATTGACTCTCCTTTAGTGTTCAGCTTGATTTTATCATTGCAATTTACAAAATGAAGACAAGCATTCTACAACATTCACTGTGGTCTTGCCCATCCCGTCACATTGGTAGGTCAATCCTGAACTTGGTGTTCCTCCTTTACGCAGTCAATGTTGGCGAGCCAGTGATATTGCAATATTGGACTTATACTAGCGGTGTCAGAGGTTGTCGTCTAGTATAAAGTAGACGATATCAAGTGCGATTCAACGTAGGCAACTGGACCGGTTGAAGATTTCTTGAAGACGTTTCACCTCTCATCCGAGAGGCTTCTTTGCTGTTATGAACTGTATAAGAATATCACCATGACCTGGATGACTGAGAACCTTCACAGACTAAAGTAGACGATCTTTCACCGAATGCAGGAAAGGAGATGATCATTGACCCCAGCTCCGTCACAGTCTGTTGTGGAAACTGCATGGCTCAGGACAGGAAAGCGCTCCTGCGGCAGATCAAAAGAGCACAATACATCCCAGGAGCAATCTTTCCCACACTTCAGGACATTTACAACACAAGAACAATCAGAAAAGCAAAAACAATTATGAAGGACCAATCGCAACCTCAACACAGCCTTTTCACACTCCTCCCCTCAGGCAGATGCTACAGGAGTAGGAAGGGCCGGTCTGCTAGACTTTCAAACTATTTTTATCCACCGGCTATAATATTCCTCCACGACTCCATTAGACACTGTCCCCCAGGTCGTAATGGGACCTCTGCTCAGCCCTGATGCATTGAACCTTCCATCCCAGGCCAGTACAGGCCAGACTTCTCCCCCAGTGTGTCACCACCAGGTATACAAATCACATGCTGGCCTCAGACATTTAGAGTGTACTGTTTCTGTATAAATATGTGTGTATTCGCAGAAGCCCTTGTTGTCCCTGCCTGGAGTGTTAGTTCCCCATACCTGATGTGGTGAGTAGGGTGACATTGGAATTGTTTGAATGCATGGTGAGCCACGTTAACCACCATTTACCTTTTTAGGTTCCCTTGCTGCTGTTTTGTGATTTTTTTTTTTTTCTGTTTTGTTTTGTACAGTTTGTCCTGTTTTTTGCTTTACCTGCTTTTGTTTGATTTTTGCCTACGTTTGATTTTTGCCTTAATTGTTTTTTGTATTAGTCCTGTTTCGCTTTAGTCCGGTTTTATTTGTTTTTGCCTTAATGTTGCTTTGCTCTTTTTCTTAATACTGTTTAAATGTTCAATTCAAAGGCAGCTGGGATGCATTTGTTTAAACTTTGTTTTTAGGTAATTTTTTGTGTGGACCTGGGTGCCAGCTCATTGGGGGTTTGCTGTGGCTACACTCATGGTGAGTAGATGGTGGTACTTTAGGCCCACACTGTATAGACTGCCACCCCACTAACTGGCCTTGACCCACTAAACTTAATTTAGTTCTTGGTAACTGCAAGCTTTTAATATTGCCATTTACACTAACTTGTTTTGTAATAAAGAATATTTTACAACTATTTAGCCTACTGAATCTTGTGTTCAATAACTCTCTCTTACAGCATTAAGTTTGCATTCTTTTAGCTTGATTTTAATAAAAATACATTTCTTTGAAATGTGTCTCTGTCCCATCAGTTGTGCGTGCGTGCGCGTGTGTGTTGTATTATAAATGTAACTGGTATATGTGCCTTACCACACCTATTCTTTGGGTGCAAGTCCCCAGGTGGCGTTGTTGTCACCTTTATTAAATTAAAAACCTAAATAATCTTTAGCCCCACTACCCCGCCACACTTTGAAAGCAAGGCATCTGCAGTTGTACGTGTTGTGTGCCACTCGGCAGAAAAGAGGACACACGAAATAGCAACAGCAGAGTCTAGGTTCAAATTCTGTGTACTAATCCTGAGGTGCTGTGGAACATCCATGTTGGAGAAATAGTGTCTACACATGTACAAGAGTCATGCATCCTCTGCCAAGAGCGATACTATGATCTTCTATCCACCGGTCAATATTAAATACAGCTTCAATGATCCCTCTTTAACACCATTGGAAGCAATTACTTATTTCTCTTCATTTACTTGCTACTGGTGTAGTAGTAGTCCCCCATCCTAAAATAAGACGATTGCACCCATCACTAAGATGTATTGCTATCAGTGTGTCATTTGCATCTTGGTTCAACTGGGCTTAGAAACAATGCTTAAAGTTACTGTGTTATTTGTTTTAGGTTGGCGAGGTCTCTCTATAAGAAGTGTTTGTCTGAGCTAAGACATATACCGTATTGTCTGAGCCAAATGGTCAGTGGAACATATTTATTGAAAACTGACAGGCCCGTTGTTGACGGGGGGGGCTTTGAACAACTCTGAAGGTAATAGGGTGAGGTTCAGTATAACTTAATTATAGTGATACACCCCAGTAAACCAGCAGCCACCTCACAAACCATAAATCCTGCTTCGGGCAAACAAGCAAACTGATGTTATTGCAATCCAAACAAGAACTCACCATACATCTGCATGTGTAAATAATTAACCGGAGGCATGAGCATAACAGATCATTATTAGAGCTGATCTGACTGGATGGAATGTGGTGGGGTGAACCTGACTAGATTGGAGATTCAACCACAGCCATGTAGATGAGATGGCAGGAGTCAGGATTCTGCTCTTCACAGGCAGCCACACTCATACACACCCAAACGGAAGGAAGGACCTTTTAATGTGATGGCAAACAACACACACCAGGATAGGGGAGCAGCAACCTAATTTAAAAAAGAAAATGTGGGACATATTCAAACAGGACCAGTGTTATCAGTAATCTATATGGATGTGCTTTGATGGGCTGCTTCATTATATCTGTGCAAATATCTTAAGTTTAAAAGATACCTCAGTGGAGATAGTTATGCACACAAAGAAATGATTGAGTGGATCATCAACCACTTACCACTAGAGGGCAATGTCCTACCACTTAAACCCAGGAAGACCGCACGCACACGCACTCAAACACACAATTATATGGTTTCAAAAAAATATTGCCTGTTAATGAAGAATTCTCAAGAGGGTGGAGTAGTGATATCCGGCATTTCAGCATGTAGCAGCCTGCGAGGGCATTTAATGTTCTTTCATGCAGAGGCAATGTTATGTTGCTAGGATCAACCAACCTAAGAAACACTTTTTCGATGTGTACTACAGACTGTTTAACAATGGAGAGTTTTATTTGGGTTGAGTACAACTCTTGAAGCCCCTGCTACTTTCTACCATGTTGCATATTTTTGCACTGTTTTCAAGACATCTGCCAGAAAAGTGATGGAATCTCCACAAACCCTGAATGTGTGTAGAGCAAAGGATCACTATATTGGGATTTTTTATTTGTTATTATAATTTTTTAGATAATTCTTTTTACGCACTATTTTGCGTGCGTGCTACACCCTATGAAGGATGCGTCTGCCGTGACCCACCCAAAGCATGACCAAAGTCTGATTCATCACCGTTTACGGGCATGCAGAGTATTTAAAAGTCACAGTTGTTGCTTTTCTTTTGTTTGCGGGCTGAAGGCTGAATACCTGACTAATACTGTGTGTGTGTGCATGTCTTTTGACATGTACGCTTGTGCAGGCATTTGCTCGGCCAAAAATCACTGCACTTTTACAATGAAACAAGAGGACAATGTTCTCTGCAATTGCACTAAAAACTGAAGAGGGTCACTCGAACACACAAACATTCAATGAAGCAGGGGTAGATCTGAAAATGACACGGATGTTGGTCTGGTCATATCACAGCCAAACCAGTCAGCCCTGGGAACTCTAGGTTGCTGTGAGTGTTTACTGTTTATCTGGATACACCATTGGGCGTGTTGCCTATGTGCCACAATACGTTTCTGTCTCACAATTTACGTTTTGAAGCATATGTGCCACTCCCACACGCTTTTACAATTCTTGGGATGTGCATATTCAAAATGCTCTCTTCTCCATGTGAAGCAGCATAAACACAAGGTTGAATTGAGTCCACATATTCAGTTAGGATAGTTAATGACATTTATTATTTCATGCATTCTCCATTCATCATTCATACAAATATTTTTTTCAAGGTTAAGCCCACAGCAGCTGTGGGGGAAAAAGAACCCTGGGATCAATGGCAGATTTGTTTCAGTATACCCGTATTATAAACGGACCCTAAATGAAAATGAAGTTGCACAACCCCCAAGTGTCGCGCATACTGTGCTCGCACAGGACCAGGTTATGCTCCAGCACAGGCCCGTTTCAAGACACTCTGGGGGCCTTTTGCAAAAACTAAAAACAAAGCTTTTGACAGCGCGCAAGTACCATGGGGCCTCCTATAGGAGGGTTCCCGATGTGTCATTGCAGTGTCTTGTTCATGGAAAGACATTTAATGGGCTTTTAGGTTGTCGTTGCTGTGGACCACTACAAACAGCCGTCTTTGGGGGCCCCCTTCTAGCTCGGGGCCTTAGGCAATTGCCTAGCTTGCATGCCCCGTTGCGACGCTTCTGCTCCAGCATAGGGGTACTAGTTGGTTTTGGGGTCTGGGGAATAGACAGAGGGGCTATCGAGGCTCTGGGGCCTTTCTGTGAGGTCAACACATTCATGTTGTTAGAGTGATGTAACATTTTAATTTAGAGCATCATGGTGGTGAAGGTGGTTGTTTGCTCAAATTTGTGTTTGGCCAGGGATGTTTCCGTGTTGAGTGTGCTTCTTTTCTTCACATCTGCAGGGGTTTTCTTCAGGTACCCTGGCTTCCTCTCACGGTCCAAAGACATGCATATTAAATCTGAAACCTCAAAACCGGGGGCCATATGCTAATGTTGTGTATTCTGCCTTCAGGCCAATGTTGGCTGGGGTGATCCCACTCACATGATTCTCAAAAGACAAGCTATATATATAATAAATGTATGTTTATTTTTATGTTTATAAATATAAAATCTTTATCTGCAAAGAAATGATCTAATCTAAAAAAATTATAATGCCCTCTGGAATGTGAAAAGCAAAGATAAATGTTATGTAACATTAATAAATGTTAAATGACATGGATCCTTGTACTTTGCACAACGGACCTAGTACCTAGTGACACTACCATGCGTGTTGTTTCCTCCGTCATGAAATTGTCAGTGGAATGCGGTTTGTCTCTTAAAAGATAAACTGCTCACCTCAAATTTCAATCAGTGGCAGTATCAGCAGCTGGAAATGTTCATGAGGCATGTTATGTAATAACACTCCAGGCATATTTGTTTCCTCTCCACCAGTACATACTTGGATATAATGGGCGTAAAACGTGGATTAATGCATACAGTAGATGGACCTACAGAAGTGAGGGGTTCTCTGACATATGTAGGGGCATAGATCAATAGCTATCTCATTACTTACATTGTCACATGTACATATTTTATTTTTCATCAGACTCACCCACTGCAATTATTACCGCTTGTGCTCTTGTCTCATTGGTGCCTGTGGGCAAGGCTTGTTTTTATTTAACCAGTGCCAGCAGAAAGCAGGTTCAGGCAAGACAACAGCATAACTTACCTAGTTTGAAACATGATTAGACTCCTTGTGAAAAAAACGACTTCTTATAAAAGGTTATGGGTAGATTTGGGTCTTGTTAGAGCCTGTCTCCGTGCTCTAGGAAGTGGTACACAAAGCAACAGAGAAAAAGAACGAAAATCTTTCAATAATTGGTAGCATTCAATGCAATGCAAAATGAAAGGTCATCTTATCGAACTGCACAATGCTTCCAATGCTCTAAGTCAATCATGATGCAGAGAAGTCTGAGCGTGTAGTGTTGGTACCTGTTTGTAGGTGTGTGCTTGGGTGTGGCAGGGTGTGGGGGCATAAGTCAGAAATAGGAGATGCAGAAACTAACTCCCATGAATGTGCAGTAAAGTACTCAAACAACTCAAACAGGTTGTGCGGAGACAAAACCTACAAAAGGACTTCACTCAAAATGCCGAAATCATCTCTTCGGCCGGATCACAGTGGGCATCTCAAATGCACAGTCAGGTGCAGAAAAAACACGCACTTCGTTATGCTCATTGAATAATTATTGACTCTCACCTGAAGCATCAGCGCAAAGTAGCCCAGCAGGCTTTGCCTAAAGACAGTTACTGCCTTTCTTACTTGAAGCTAATTTCCATTGTATTTAAGAGAAATGCAAACGATGCACTGAGATGCTTTTCATGTTTAGAGAGGCTCAGTGAGAAGGGTGACATTGCATATTTCCCACATGATGGGAGTTGACGCCATACGCAGGACGAGAGTTACGGGCGACTTTTTTTTCTGCCACCCTTGTTTAGAAGCGCTGTAAAAACAGCAGAGGAGGGACTGCCGCTGATAAGCTTTGTTTGCTGCATGTACTGTGGACATCTTGTTTGGGCTCTAAATGTGACAGACTCAAAATCAAAGCACAGCTGAATCAAATCAGGGCCTTGTTACTGACACAAAACTGTTCAAGTTGCCAAACAAATGATGGCTGACAAGCTATGCTGACTGCAAGGTATTAATTGCCTTCCCACGAGATTGATGGAAGTACAAAGGGGTGGAGGGCTGCTTTGCATATTTGAAAACCACGATTGCTGAATAATCTGTGAAGACACGCGGCATGTCTGTGTGTGTGTTCACAGTATGATGTAGAATCAATTTGAGGGATAAAATACAGATAAGGGTGTGCAACCCCGGGATGTTAGTGATGGGTTTTGCTTTCAGACTGAAGTGGAGGTAAGATGCATGTAGTATTTTATAGTCATTTTAGTTTTCTTTCATGCATTGCCAAAGTCAGACCGTTGTAAAAGAATCCCAATAAATTGGAAAAAAAAATATTATCAAAAGAACTAGAAAAATGCGACAATATTTTAGTAACTGGCTGAATGACATTAAAGACAAAGGCCTGCTCACCCAGAGAAAGTGAACAGCCCATTTCACTCATCTCAGACATGCTGAGGGGTGTGTTTTTACCTTGAGGTGTTTGCCATTCCTGTATGACAAAGCGTTCCCATTCTTTGCCTGAGGAAACCAAGCCTTAATTAAGAGGCGGGGTGGAGGAGGCAGAAATCAAAACTGACAGTAAAATTTATCATACACCAACCCGTGACAAGCCCAAAGTGAAAAGTGATCGTCGAATGCGTATAGAGGAAAAAAAGAGGGAATTTTGCGTTTTGGGAGGGGAGTGTTTGAAATGGTTTGTGTTTGATAAGTTGCAATGCTTCACACCCTATCTGCAGCATATACTATAGTTATAGGACATTTCCCACATTTCCCACAAAGCCCTTTAAATACATATTTTATTTCACACCCACTTGGGATAATGTGAGTATGCAACAGGTTTGTCATTGCAAAGGGTAAATTCACCCTTGTGCTTTCACTGTTTTCCAAAATCACTCCAGTGATTCCCTTCACCTGATGAAGTTGAATCCCAGGCCAGGCCCTTTGACGCCATCAGTAAATATGAGATAATAATCCATTTCAAGTGTCTTAGGTGCAGATTGCAGGGTGAGTTCTTTAGAGGCGTGGGGCAGGGCGAGGTGCACATGGGAAGTTGTCTAGTTTGCAACCCGTCTTGTCAGCTGTTTTTTTTTTGTTTGTTCACTCTTAATACTGTCTTTCTGCCTAACTGAAACATTGTCAGTGAATCAATGTTGATGAATCAACATCAAGAGATGGATAAAGACAGGCATTTACTGCCTTAACGGCTATTGAATGTATGTGTATGTGGCTCTTACGCAACCTGCAAAAATAGATTACAGAGAGAGCCCCTTGAAATGCACGTTATGATACAAATGTCCAGCCTGCTACTTACAGTATCTATTAACCTCTACCTCTAACAACAACAACTACATTTGCTAACAACAACTCTGATGTTAACCCTGGGAGTGAATTGTTCTTCTACTGTTCAAGTTGCAGGCCAACTATGTCCAACTCTGCAATTTCCTACTTCAGACTGGCACTCAGGGAGTGTAACTGCTAAAAGCTTTTATGTTAACACCATAACAATCAACATAGACATACTCCTTATACGTCACTAGATTCCAAGCAAGTGTGCCTTAAAGAATACAATCCGCCCAGACTGTATGACAAAGAGCATTTCCAACTTAAAGTACTGTTGAAAGTCTGTGTGCATGCTGTACCTATGAGGAGGGCACATCAGTTTCCTTCAGTTATTTAAAAGGGTGTGACATACTGAAAGCTTAGAGTAAAATCGACAAACACGTTGACGATGACCTAGGTGTAGCTGCTGGTGATTATGAAGCAATTCTCCCTGAGAGGATCTGTGCCATGTGTCGCAGTGTGCAGACCCACACAGTAAAAAATGACTTTCAACCGCCCGTTGCAGCTGGCTTTGTTGGAATGTATTTTTTATTATGCAGCTGCTAAGCAGAAGAGATGTACGACAGATGAACTGTGGCAAGTTGCCTCCTGCTCTGACAGCGAGCAGGTACACAGTAGCTCTCTTAATCATCTCTGAGGCAGGTCTCAATCACACACTGTCAAGATGAATTCCGATGAATAATGAATACGCATGTGTAGCGTGTGCATCAGGTTTCATGTAGAAGATACAGCATGTGGTATTGAATTGAATTGAAAGTCCTTTATTGTCCCGCAAGGGGAAATTCGGGAACATACTCAGCAACCCAGCGCCTGAGGGTCGTTGTCGTTATATAAGCATGCAAAGTTTATCGTAGGCTGGCAAGTTTGTCATCCAGCAAGTTTGCACGCCTGTCATCAACCTTTGATGAAAGTGTATGCTTCCTTAAATGTACAGTACGGCACAATTAATAAATGCACAATCAGAAAAACATTGACTCAGTTGTGAAATTATTCAAATCTACTAAAAGTTAATCATTGTTCACATGCTGTGGATTTTCTGCGCTTTGATTCCTTTGACAGGTTACCTGTCAATGAACTAGTGTGCACGGTACCACAGGAATGAACACCAACTAGTTGCAGGGACGGTTGCCCTGTTGGATACTTCTGTGCAGAAAGAAAATCTGCAATCTTAATTGCAACTGGCAACAGGATTGTGTTGAGATGTGTGTGTAAATATGAATAACACTCGAGGTATTGTTTCCACTGATTTCTGTTCTCACCTCTCTTTGCCCTATACTGGTAATCTAGAAGTCTTGAGCCATGCTTTTGCTTCTTTACTATGCATTCATCACAAGCAATCTGAGGGCTAGCTAGTTACATGCAATGCTAACACCTAGCAGATTTACCAAACGAACACATTAGCCAGTTAAGGATTATTCTTAAATTTGGGATTTACTCTCGAAACATTTATTAGCCTTTATTCAAACTACAGGCACAGGGCCCAAATAACAGTGACAAGCTTGCACAAGTTAACACAGGTATGGAGGGAAATAGACTGGATTAGTAACTTTGTTACTCTGAAGTTCAAGCTTGTTCTATGAAGTGCTTATTTGTCTACCCTTGTGCATTCAGGATGCAGATATTGTTGCCAGGGTGTGGTCTGTCCTTACCAGAACTCATTAACAGTCACTACTTTGATGTTGAAGAACGCACGCGCACACACACCCAGGCACACACAGGCGGCACACCCTCAGTGGGGAGATATATATATATATATATATATAAAACAGAAATGGAAATAATTCAAATAAAGTAACTCAATCATTTTAGTTTTGACCTCCGTGCAGGTACAGATCTAAAAACAGATCACGACATATCTGCTTGTTGAAGAAAGCAGTGAAGAATGTTACCTTCAAGTTCAGCTTTGTCTCGGCTGCAGTTTGCCCTTCGGCTATTGTAGTACTGGGTGTGGCCGCAGAAGATTAGCATTGGAAAAAGGTGTAGCAGATGGTTCGTTTTCAATATGCTGTAAGATGCTTCTTGGTACTGCATTCCTAGCGTAAGCAAGAAGCAGTATAAGACTGTGATACATTTGTGTTTCACTCTGCAGTCTGTTCATGTAGGTGCTTTTAGAGCAGAGAAAATCGCTGTGAGATTAAAGCTTTATTTAAAGCGTATGTACATCCACCCCACCACCACCATTCAGGACGTCGTTTATATGGAGTCACCATGGGAATAAGAATGCATGGGACACATTTGCATCAGATTAGAATTCTGTGTAGTCCATTCATTTATAAAGTGCTGTATGTTTAAGGCAACATTGCACTCATGGTTGTAAAACCTCAAACCAAATCAGCCTAATTCATCTCAAGGTGTGGCAACCATCATAATGCTCCCTTTATACGATCTAATAGAATTCCCCTCTGGCTTGATGGACTCGATCCATTAACACTCCCTCGAAGTGGCCTTTGTATTTTTTTTATGTATTAAGTTTGTGTGTGTGTGCGTGCGTGAGTGCGTGTATGTGTGTGCGTGCGTGTGGTGCACCACACCTAAGTCATAGAAATTCACTATGAAAAGCTCCGTATACCTGCATAGATCTGTTGTAAGATTTCTTCTTGCACAAGTGTTTTTGGGGAACCACTTAACAGCACTACATTTACAAACCAGCTGGACACCACCAGGGCTCTGAAATGACATGCTTTGCTAATTGAGATCATGGAAAAATCTGATACAAATGCTGAAAATAGCCACAGTCAGCAGATTAGATAAATGAAAAGGGGGAAAGAGGCATGTTGAATGGGCAAATATATTGATAGTCCTCCTGATTGAACTTCTTTGTCATCATCTGTAAAGGTCCATGCTCATGTTGACATCGTAAGGAGGGAATGGAGACGGTTTGGGGCACAATCACTGCTTATTTTTTATTGTCCCACACTGTGCACCACAACTTAAAATAGGCTCAAGACTGTCCTCAAATAAAATAAAACACGAGGCTTCACAAAGTCCTCAAATCAAAATAAAACACTGTCAGCACTCTGTTCTGAGGAGTTGGGGCAACCAGACAATCCTATTACCAGGATTCAGCCTACTGCAAGAGAGACCAGAACCATGCTTACCACATGTATTTAATGATTTTAAATGATTACCTGAGTCTGGTCAGCTGTCTGGTCTTCGGCTCTCTCTCCTGCAGCCAGCGCTCCGAACACACCCCACTGACACATATCCCCACCGCCCCTCTCACGCCAGCCACAAGCTGACCCTTGTGATCTATCTCAATTACTGTGGTTGCCACAGTAGCGGACGCCACCTCCCTCCATGCTTTAAGGATGTTGATTTAATAAATCACCATCTCATAATCAACATCCCCCACTCGCCTTGTGACCATGAAGGGCCCTTGACACTTGGCAAGTAATTTGGAGCTAGAGGATGGGAGTAAAAAAAGTACTTTATGTGTAAATTGTCTCAGTCTCGACCCTCTGTTGTACAGGCGCTGCTGACGTTCCTGGGCCTGGAGCAAATCCTCACGTGACCCAGTGAATGCAGTTTTGCTCGCAGGTCCATGATGTACTGAATTTCATTTTTGCTGGTACTTGGACCCTCCTCCCAGTTTTCCTTAACTTGGTCGAAGGCACCCCATATCTTCCTGCCAAACAACAGCTCAAACGGGGAAAACTCTTTTGAGGCCCGAGGAACCTCACGCACTGCAAACAACAGAGGGTCTAACCATTTGTCCTAATTACGGATATCTTTTGAACAAACTTACGAACCATGTCCTTAAGTGTTTTGTTAAACTGCTCCACCAGCCCATCGGTCTGTGGATGGTAAACACTTTCCTGTTCTTCTTGAATGGACGCCAGTCGCGCATAAAGCTTGCGTGGTGTGCGTGACATAAATGACGTGCTTTGATCAGTCGGGATCTCTTTTGGGATCCCGATTCGGGAGATAAAATTAAGAAGAACACGTTTATTTGTCCCCAACATGCACATGCACAATCAAACACACGCTATGGGGAAATTCAGTCTCTGAACCCATCTGTGGCCAGCACAGCAATCAGGCCTCGGGACCCCAGGCAGAGTCTCTGAGTTGGACAGGCTGTTCCAGGCTTGTCCAAGTCGCAGTAGTTTTGGTGGACTCGCAATCCTCTGCTTGAAAGACAGACACCCTTGCAGCTATTCCACCGCTGTATTATCTATAATAGCCAAATATAGCCTGGTATACTTTAACTATAGATACTAATACCTTTGACTCATGTTTAAAGTAGTAATCGCAACAAATCCATCTCACAGGTGCACTCATTGAACTCAACTTCACAGACAATTGTTTCCCAGGCAGGCATTTTTGCACATTTTGGCTCACAGGATGTGACACAGTCGAACCTGACACTGCTTGTGCTTACAAAAAAAAGTGTGAGGCAGAAGAAGTGTTTGACTAACTGCTCTGTGCTCGTTTGGCTCTGTAATGACAGAACAAACACAACTATAAAGTAGCTCTACAGGCTCAAGAATTAGGTCTTATTCATTTTCTACAAATTGTGTTCATACTGTAAATTACTAATTTTGTAAAAACTTGTCTCACTTTCTTTGATTCTATGTGGTTTGTTCAGACCAATGTTGCTTGGCTTCATCACATGCCTGTTCACCCAGTCCCCTCAGAGCTTATGCTCTATAGCAGGGTTGTCAAACGTACAGCCCACGGGCCAGAACCGGCCCGCCAGAGGGTCCAACCTGGCCCGCAGGATGGCTTTTCAAAGTGTAAACAGACACACGTACAAACCCAGAGCTCGTTTCGTTTCCAGTTCCCTGCTCCTCTTTCTAGCTCCCGCCCCAGAACACCCAATCAGAACACACTTCCCCCACTAACTCACCCGGCATATGTCACTGGGACTGTCGATCAAAACAGTGATGAATTCGCTTACATTCCGTAAATTAGAATTTAAAAGTGATTGAAGCACTATTCTGTGTAATTCCTGAAGAACATAATTTTTGAACCATCAGAGTGCAACGTTGCCAAAAAGTTGTTTGATTGTTTTTATTAATTTTGTCATACGATATGAAATATGAAATTAAATATGAACATTTTCAGAATGTACTCATCCTTTTTACTGAACCAAATGGAAAAAAAAGAGTTGTCATTATCTATAGGTTATTATGTTATATATTTTTCCGGTTCAGCCCGTTTGGGCTGAATGTGGCCCGTGACAAAAATGAGTTTGACACCCCTGCTCTATAGGTTATTTTAAATAAACTATACACACTCAGCTGATCTGTCACCTAGTCACACACACATACACCCACAGTGCCAAAGTGCATATATAATAAATATAATTATACATGATATAATATATAACTATACATGACGTATATATATATATATATATACATACACGTACATAAACTACCAGATCAATTGGTACATACCTTATGACTGACTTCTTCTTAGTTGTGAGGTGGAGTTTCTGTTATGTGACCACTGATGCATCTCCCATGTCTGTTTTGGAAATCTGTAGTTTCTATGGCTTACTTAACAAGCCCTGGTTCACTGAAAGAGAGCTGTATGCTCCACAGCCAATACACCAACAGTGTCTATATGTAGGAAGAGACCATATTGTAAAACCGCTATTTATTTATATTTGGAATTAATAGAATTTCATCAAATAAAAAATAGGTGACAGTTTATGTTTGTTTTTTTCAGTAGGCTTTCCTAACCTGACTGGAGCAGTAAGGTGTGGCTTTACGTGGCTAAATAGGATGTCACTGCCCAGGCAAAGACTACAACTAATTTGTAAACGTTTTTACCACAGCATATATTAATTGAGATCTGACACCATATGATAATTAATTAACATACTGCTCGTTGGAAAACAGCCATTTTATTTCATTATTCTTTATTCTTGCTGTGCTTGTACTTGCCAAGTTTCAGTAGAGTAAACCCCCATCCCGAGGCTGGTTCTCACAGAGTAAATGAGCTTGTGAACATTCCACCACATGTTCTGACTGGAAAGGCTGAAATGTCACCCGTCATATCATATCAAAGATCAAATACAGTCCTGTCCCAGCTTTATGGCTGGCACTGTCTTGAAGGATATACATAATCAGCTTCAAGAAGTTGCATTTTTTTATGATGATCTTTAAATGTTAAAAATGTCACTCGGGTGAGGCCCCCCTTTTTTTTTTACTTGATGCCCTTTCTACTGTGTAGTTTCATAAAACTATTTTATAGATTTAACAGTACATGGTTCAGGAAAGTAGTAGTTCTTTACTGAAAATGTAATCACATTATTTGCTGTGCTTTAAGTTGTGTTAGTTTCACTAACCTAAACTTCGTGCTTGTCTTAGCCCAACCCTCTTTCTATAAACCTAAACAAATTGTGATTGCGTCTTACCATAGCCAAGCCTAACGTAATGAAACAGATTTATTTTTCAGTCATTTGTAACTGTTTTGGAAGGCAGTCAGTCGAAGCATAATGGGAGGCTAATACTGTCCTCAGTGTGGAAGTCTTGTCACATAAGTTACATTATCGTCATGTATTGATTTAGTGATAAAGTGCCCCCGCTTGTCTGGATTCTGTACTTTTTGTACAGCAATTAGATAATAATACAAATGAACTTGATAAAACGGAGTGTAGTGCTGACCATTTGCTTGTCGGACCGTGACAAGGGACTGGTTTGATATTAATCCAGGGGGTTTCAGAATTTAAAGGTGGTATTTCTTTTGATGCTGCTGTTACAAAGACAATATCACACATTAGTGATACTTTTATCCGCCAAGCCAAATTCTAAATAAAATAACACAAATCTCCATTTGAACTATAAATCATGTTCTCAGTGACATGACAAAGCTAAAACCACCAAGGAGGCATTTCTCCCCATAGAGTTCCATTGTGCTTCTTTCTTGATCTTGTTCTACAATCACAAATGCATTTCCTAAGACACAGAGAATTGCATGGGGAAAAGAAGGTAATCAATCTGAATGCCACTGGTGTAAAACATGTTCAATTAACATTTACCTTGCTAGTTAAATTATGTTGTCTACTTCCACTTATTGCAGAAATCAGAAAAACACAACTTTTTGTATCATTGTCTGACATCCAGTTGCCTAAAAACAATGTGCAATTATTGCAAAAATGGACACTCACTTTATTGCATATGAGTGGAGTTAGACAAGAAAATGCTGGCAATGAGAGCGGAGTACTTTATTTTCTTTTGGGGTGTGACTCATTTTTTCCCCTCACCTCATTGAGATGTTACTACAGTACAGTGACTGGGGAGCCAACACCTATATCGTGGTGGTTTAGAAGGCTTTGGACAGGTATCAACAGTTCCCGTGTTCCAGTCAGAACAAGAAATCTGGTCTACATTGAACAACTGGCACTGCACACTCACATTGATGCAATGAGGTTTTAAACTATCTCATTCCAGTCGAAGCATTTAGAAAGTTAGCATTGAATACCTCTAATATGCAGCTAAATAAAAAAAGGAGGGATAACAACTAAACATTGGTGATTTTAGTAAACTCTTAAAATACGTACGCAATGAGCATTGAAGATAGAATGTCCTCAACAACCACGAGCTGCAGGCCTGGACACATGGATAAAAGGGATCAAGGAATCATGCAAATAACGGTGGAATTTGAGACTCCTATCTTTGGATCATTTTAAGTCTTCTCCATCCATTCACCCTTGCTTTCTTTTTTAATATATTTTAGCATTGTGGATTTTACTTTCAATTTAAAACATTTGAGGACAGATCATTTTTTTTCTATGAAATGACCAACCGACCAATGGCATGTTTTTAATGGCTTCACTGAACTAATTTTAATTCTGCAAATGCCTCGCTGCCTTCAGGGAACCTTCCGCAAAAACAATTTCCTCTTGAAGGATTTCAAGTCTTCTTCTTTTTCTCTTCTACTCTCTCAGACTATTTCTGCTGTTGGTGCAGCTACTCGAGAAATTGAAAAGGTCAAATGCCTCTGGGCTTTTACTAATTGCATTACAATGTGGTCCATTCACCTAAAATGACAATGGTTTTAAAATTGTAATATGTCTGGTTCTGATATGTCTGTTACAGTACAATAGAAAAAAAAATCCCAGATATCAAATCCATGGTCATTGGCAGCTTTTGAATTGGACTGTTGTTTTTTTGTTGTATTCTGTTAAAGTACACTCACAGAAAATGTGCAAACTGAAAACATGTATGGGTATGTAACGCAAAGCTGCACTTGAATCCCCTCCAAAATAATGTATCTGGTCTAACTAGAGACAGACAATCCACAAAAAGACAGTATTTTCAAAATAAACTCAGATTGTCTGTACATGAAGCGAATATATCTTAGTTTATTTTATTTTATTTTTATTCAGGTGTGGTTATTTATACATCAGGATCATGCAAACCCTCATGCATGTATTTTAACAGCTGTACATATTTTTTCAAATCTAAAGTAATGTCACCACTGTTAACTCTAAATGTTTTCAACTTTCGTACTCCTCCAAACATGCACACCTTCCCAAAAGGACATCAAAAAGCACATCTCCTCATATTTTCCTCTCTTGCCCCTGGCTCTAGTGCCATTCCTCTGTGAGCACCTGGGTGTATCGCGCCCCGATCACCTTACAGGGGGTGGCACCTATACCTGTTCGACAAGCTGAGCTCTCCCTGCGATCTACCTGCAAGTGCAGGAGTCCTTGCTCCAGATCATTGGCGGAGGGCAGTGGGGGCGGTGCACGGGAGGTGGAGCTCACTTGGACCACCTCCTCAGTTGGAGGCAAATAAAAAACCATCACGCACCAAGGAACGACACTCAGAGGGACTTGACTCTCCTCTTTGTGCAATCCACTGCTCATCTACATCTCCCTCTCTCTCGCTCTCCCTCTATCTGCTCCCCGCTTTACTCTGTGAATACTTCATATACAGAGGAGCCATGTCAGTAAAAACTTCAAGCCGGACCAGCTTTTCAAGCAATGCTGGCTTTACTTCTAGCCGGTCAGGAGGAGGAGGAGTAGGATCCTTTTCCACAAGATCTGCTATCTCTCCAAGGCAGAGCTCAAGAGCAAGCATTTCAGGCATGTCCATGCGTAGGTCAGGCATGGGTGGTGGTTATGGAGGCGCTGGTGGTTATGGAGGCGCTGGTGGTTATGGAGGCGCTGGTGGTAATGCTATGTCTTCCAGTTATAGCTATAGTCTTGGCAGTGCAGGTGGTGGTGGTGGCTTTGGAAGCATGGGTGGCGGCGGCATGGGTGGCGGCGGCGGCATGGGTGGCGGCGGCGGCATGGGTGCTTTCGGCGGTGGTATGGCTACAATCACAAACGTCACATGCAACCAGAGCCTGCTGGCCCCCATGACCATTGATATTGACCCCACGATCCAGACTGTCCGAACCCAAGAGAAAGATCAGATCAAGGGTCTGAACAACCGCTTCGCCAGCTTCATTGACAAGGTGAGTGTCCCATTTTTGTTAGTTTCCGAAAACAGCTTCTGTTCTTGTCCCACAACTCCTTTTTAATTGACCAGGAGGTGTCCTGCATACTGTTATAATTCAGAAGGGTTTGAACACTAAATCTCCAGGTTGAATGAATGGAGAATAATTATGTGCACATACAATAGGTGGTGGACTGCCCACAGTAGAGTTAATTGCTTTATGTATGTAGCTGCAACATGCCGTTCAGTGGCTCGTGAAATAATGTACGCCGAATAATGTGAATAGTAAGGGCATAGATGGGGCCAACAAAAAACGAATAGTTACAATGTGTTCTCATAGCTACACTGCGCAGCTTACTTGAACGTTGTGACTGAAAGTCGACCTGAAATTGTAACTGACCATAATCCCCCCTTTACCAGCTGTCCCTGAGTAGAGTGAGAGGCAGGAAACATTAGAGTGGTCATATCCAGTGACTGGAGGGCCTCAATTTGACGAGAAGAAAGCATCAGGTTATTACCTACTCTTATGGCAGCGAGGTTTGACAAACAGTGCTGCAGAGAGTGAACTGGAACAATTTGCAATGCATTGCTAATGCTTGGAAGGTCTAGGCATACATATTTGTTATTTATCCCATATGAAGAAGGACATTATCAAACTAGAGTTTTTCATTTAACCAAGCTAAACTTCCCCCTGGGACCTAATGGAAAACAAGTCAACCACACCCTGCATGAGATAATGCTCTGTTAGCTTTTTTTCTGTTGCGTGTGTGCACCACACCTCATATTTGCTCAAACAAATGATCCGTTCCCTCATCTGTATGAAATGATGCAAACATAAATGTTGTGCATTTAGAAAGTAGATTTGAAGAAGCTGTGCTAGTAGTACATTAAAGGTCTATCGGTTTGATTGAGAGTTTGATAGGGTTTCTCAATTAAATACATAGATACAAATGGTAGATCTTTAAAGCATCCTCAGTCAACTTCTGTGACATGACATAGCTGCAGGTGAGTGGTGTTAGTTGCTAAAGGGGTTGAGACAGGCAACTTCACTCAGTGAAAGTATGCTTCCTGGATGCGAGGGAGTGGTAAAATCAGAACTTTCATGGGAGGGAGTGGCTTGGCTGAGGTGTGGCACTTTGGGAAAAAAATAAAAAAAGGTCATGTACACACATGCACCCGCACACACACAAACACACATACTGTACATTAAAATTCTCCAGTTTTGCCCTTTTGCCCTTGCATACATCTTCTGTGTACAAAAAAGGCAAGAGGGCATGAGGGCAAGTAAGCTTTAATTCAGCTATACAATTTAGATACAGTCCTCGCTTAATTGCATCTAAAACACCTCTGTCCTGAAGCATCTTTATACACAGCAGCTGCCAATATAGGCGTATACAAAAAACTTTGTTTGGTTAAGTCACACAAAGGTGTAACTCAATAAAACATGTCACTGAAGTAAAACAAATAAGATAAACAGCTTTTTTTCCTACAAAGAGAGTACAAATGGACAGTGCATATAGTCCATACATTGACTAGATCAAGAAGAGGAGGGAAAAATTAGGAAGAAGAAGAAGAGTGGAAATAAATGCGGATGCTCCTACTTCCTGTTTTTTTTTTCCATACCAGGTGACCATTGCCGTTTGCCTTTCCTGTTTGATTTTTTTATTGCACTTAGATGAAAATGATAAAATGAAATCAGGCCTTCACTTGGATACAAATCATGCAAAAAATACGTATTATTTTGATTCGTTTTTTTGACCCTCAATCTCATGCACAGAATTTCCACCCCAACTGTCTATGGTTTTAAACATGCCGTATGATTTCACCTTTCAGGTTCGCTTCCTGGAGCAGCAGAACAAAATGCTGGAGACCAAGTGGAGCCTGATGCAGGAACAGACCAGCACCCGTTCCAACATTGACGCCATGTTCGAAGCCTACATTGCCAACCTGCGCAGACAGCTGGATGGGCTTGGAAATGAGAAGGTCAAGCTGGAGGGAGAGCTCAGAAACATGCAGAACATGGTTGAAGACTTCAAGAACAAGTAAGTTCATACCAGAGGGAAACCAAGTGTGTGTGGTCTTTGAACAGACCAACTGTAATTGATGCAAACCTTCATTTTCCATCAGCTAAATGTTCCTCCATTTGTTTGCATTAGATATGAAGATGAAATCAACAAGCGTGCTGGTGTGGAAAATGAGTTTGTTCTCCTCAAGAAGGTGAGAGGAGATCTGAAATTAATATAACCTGATACTTCACAATGGCGCAAACAACAATCCAATGAAATGCGGCCTTTATGCTTACCTATCACAAATTCAGCCCATTTCCTCATTCTCCTCTTACAGGATGTAGACGGCGCCTACATGAACAAAGTGGAGCTGGAGGCCAAGGTTGATGCCCTTCAGGATGAGATCAACTTCCTCCGAAGTGTGTTTGAGGCTGTAAGTAAAATAAACCACATTTCAGCTTGTTTTGTTTTGTATATCTGTAAGAAACATAAAGTGCTTTCTCTATTTTTTTTAAAATGACATACTGTTTGCCTCTTCTTCAGGAACTGCGTGAACTCCAGGGACAGATCAAGGACACTTCGGTAATTGTGGAGATGGACAACAGCCGCAACCTGGACATGGACTCCATTGTGGCTGAGGTCAGGGCACAGTATGAGGAGATTGCCAAAAACAGCCGTGACGAAGCAGAGACATGGTATCAGCAGAAGGTAGGAAGCGAGAGAAAGTTATATCACCGCAAAATTCAAATATGAAACAAACATCTTTAATTGACATGGGTGGAACCTATTATAACAGGTGTTTTTATATTTTCTTTATTAAAAAAAATCTTATTCGTGTTCCTTCAGTTCCAGGAGATGCAGTCCTCTGCTGGATCTGCTGGAGATGACCTCCGAAACACTAAGAGCGAGATCGCTGAGCTCAACCGTATGATTAGCCGCATCCAGAATGAGATCGAGTCAGTCAAGGGACAGGTACTCACTTCTGCCTCGGAATTCAGTTGCACACAAAATATTGAAAACTCACTCCAGAACTTCCAGAACCCTTAAAACCAAATGCTCAAATATCAGATCTGAAGCTTCTGCTAACTCTCTTACCTCTCAGCGTGCCAACCTGGAGGCCCAGATCGCAGAGGCTGAGGAGCGTGGTGAGTTGGCTGTGAAAGATGCCAAGGCCCGCATCAAGGACCTGGAAGAGGCCCTGCAGAGAGCCAAACAGGACATGGCCCGCCAGGTCCGCGAGTACCAGGAGCTGATGAACGTCAAGCTGGCTCTGGACATTGAGATCGCCACCTACAAGAAGCTTCTGGAAGGAGAGGAATCCAGGTAAGCCCTATGCTCCTTTTTACTGAAAATTGATTTTTATCCTCAGAATGAAGGATAGAGGAAGATGGAGTGCCTTTACTGCGTATAGTGCAGGCAGAAAAATTCTCTTATTGTACCTCTCTCAGAATCGGCATGGGCGGTGGAAATGCAACCATCCACGTACAAAGCTCCAGCAGCACCAGCTCCGCCTATGGTACGTAACGTAATGTTTTTACCTTCAAGTCAGTTTTAAGCCAGTTATATGCGATCCATGAAACTGTAATAACAGAATGAGTAAGTTGTCAGTAAAGCCATCAGTATGGATGACGTGTGTTGAAAATATCCCCATGCGCAGGAGGCGGAGGAGGCGGAGGAGGCTTCAGCAGCGGCTTTGGCAGCAGCAGCGGGGGCGGATACAGCAGCGGGGGCGGATACAGCAGCGGGGGCGGATACAGCAGCGGCGGCGGCTATGGCAGCAGCAGCGGCGGCGGCTATGGCAGCAGCAGCGGCGGCGGCTATGGCAGCAGCAGCGGTGGCGGATATGGCTTCCGAAGCAGCTCCGCCTCTCAGCGTTTTTAATAACTCAGCAGTTGTCTTTATTTTCAAATTCCCTATCCCCTTACTTAGTCTTACTCTTCCTTATCCCTCACTCGTAATCGTTTCTATTAACCCCACCACTTCTTTTCCTGCCAGCACAAAGCAGCCTTAGAAACATGCTCCATTTGACCATTTACCACTCACAGATCCATGTAATGGTACAGCCCTCTTGAAGAGCAGAGAAAAAATTGGCGTGGGGACAAAAAATGAGCAGCAGAGGTGAGAGTCAGTCGGCTTCTTTGATCAGTCAGCCAGGCTGTCTTTTGGTTGGCGGATGTTCTGTTGTGTAGATAAGTCTCGGATACTTGTAGTGTCATGGCAGATAATCCTTACCAGGCGACAATCACTGCACACAAAATGACAACAGTAGCTCGTATATTTGCTCAGAAAGCGGTGGATGTTGAGGCTAGTGTTACACCAATAACGCTTTCTTTGCTCATGTCTTTCCTGTTGTCACACTTGTTGTGCATGTCAAAAGCAGCCACATATAACACTTTCATTCTTGAGTTTCGGAATCTTCTTTTTTTTCTCCTGTTTTGAGAGAAAATGAGGTCTCGACTTCAACATATAAATGGTGTTTACTCTTTTACTTCCATTTTTCACAAAAAAAAACATGGTTGAGGCTGACTGGGAGAGCCAGATTTATTGTAAAATTGTACCATCAAAATTCTGGAAATAAATCTGTGTTCCTTTTCGACATTTTGGCGGATCTGTCTCTTTTTTTTGGTGTGGTATAACTTGATGATGCAAATTATTGAATGATTGACAGTTTCCTTATCCTAAGTAAGCTGGCTGAAAACTGACAGATTAAAAAGAAAATGTGCTTATTTGTTTCGTACTATGACTGTGTAACAGGATCTGATAAGTGCACATGATGGAGATACAGACATATTTACTCTCAGGTCATTATCCAAACTGTATCCTGACTTATGAATCATTTGATAAACATTTAGCCCTAGGATAATATTCCACTAGTTTTTACTGATTTTTACTGTTCAAAGAACATTTTGATAGAGACTGTGCAGATAAACACGACTGATCCATTCCCTACACATTTGACTTTGACTTTGTAAAGGCAAAATGAAGACACCACCAAGGTTCCTTATTTCAGCAAGAGTAAAACTGATATGAAGGATGAACCATAGTCTTCAGAAATAAAAACTTGAATATGAATGTTACTCTGTTTATAAAACACTATAGTTGTATGCCCTGTATAGATTTGGACTTCCCATTTCTGGCTTGACACCTTTCCCTCAGGCCTGTGGCTTGAACCGCAGCATTCTCCCACAAAGTGGCACCTTTCAGGAGCCTGTAAGAGAAATTGAAAGAGTTAACATGAACAGTTCTTCATGTGTTACTGTTACATCAGATGCATTTAAAAGTTGTTTGTTTAGGAAAACGGGAAAAGCATTCAAATTTGATTCATGAAAATTATCATTAGAATGAATTATTCAGGTTACCTCTCATATATAGTGGATACTTCATCATACTGTAATTTACATCAAAATGCTGACATGTTTCATTATGAGATGAGATGCGCAAGTATCGGGGTGGTTTGCCCCCTCGACCTGCTCATGTATGACCTGCTTTATCTGCCTTAGTTAGTATTCAGGCCTATAGTCTCCCTGACGGGAGATCCATAGACATAAAAACAAGCTGTGTCCCACCATGTCCCCAACAGAGGGTGCTGCATACTACATCAAACCAAATGGATAATTACGTTTGCAAATTTGCACAACAAACTTAGTTTATGGAAATAGAAAAAAAAAACTGTTTTCATATTCATTGTTGTAACTGTGTCATGCATTCGTCATTTGGAAAACTGATGATTAATAATAAAAAAATGTTCAACTAATTACGGTCTTTGTTACTGTCCTTTTTTCTGTAGACTCCTTAAGCCTACTGAGAACTATACATTGTCAGACATTGTCATGTCTTGTCCCTGTATCACAAGTGGAAAAAAAACTGTGATTACAGGAACACAGGATTCTATTCTAAAATTAAGACATAATACTATTATACAGCAGACACACAGGCAGTGAGCACACATTTGAACACTTTAGGACATTTAACGTTACACTTTACGGTACAACACCACATCAAACCAAAACATAATTTAAGCCTAGGGCGTTAAAACAGTTGGTGAATTTAATATTCATCATCATTGTAGGTGCAGCTGGTCAATCTCTAACTTAGAGAAACATCTACAAATAAGACAACATCACTAATGTTTGCTGCCATGCACAAGCCAGTAAGGTTAAGCTAAGCTAACCTGTCAATACTGCCACTAGTGCTACTGCTGATTTACTTTAACATACTTGGGACTAAAGGTTTGACGCTAACTTGAGACGTGCCAAAAAGTGCTAATTATAGTGTGCAGTTTATATCATATATATTATTGGGATCAAACAGTCATAACCTGCAGTTAGCATAACGTAATGTCCTGTTGTGGACACACATGGCTTTTGGCACAGCATCTTTTGTCTTTATTGCATATTTGTTACTGAGGTAATCAGGTTACATTACCTTAATATTGTAAAGATCATGGGTTACTTCTTTGACGTAACCTTCCCTATCCTGAACTGATATGGAAGGAGACACACTTGACTGTGTAAAACACAGTCTATGAGGTGTGCCAGTCTGATGAGTTATTTTTAATTGGCACTGTGCAAAAACTGGTGCTTCGGCATTCCTTCCACATCCAAACGTCTGAGTAAATATGGACAGGCCTAATGAAATATAAAACAGGATTCAGTCAAAAACAAAGATATCGGTGTTAGTCAGACTTAATCTATTAACTTACTGAGATAATATTGTTCAAAGAAGGCCCTGGATCTAATAAAAACATCACTTAGTCTGACCTTTAATCACACCACTATGACACTTGTTTTATTATCTGATTATGGGGACCTTTCCTTACCACACAGAACTTGAACTACACGATAAATCAGCATAAACGTTATACTACAGACTTCCAGCCTTATATTTCCATGAAATAACTTTTACGTAATATGGAGACAATGTCTGTGGGTATTTGTGTCTCCAGTTTTGCACTTTTTGCTTTATGATAAAACATTTTCTCTGTCTTTAGCTTTGGGTTTATTGTTGTCCTTATGGTGTACAGCTAATGAAAACCCAAAATTCAGGTTCTCACAACATTTTAATATTACATAAAACCAATTAAAAAACGAACTTTTAATACAGAAATGTCGGCCTCCTTTTTCATGAATTCCTGCATCAATGTGGCGTGGCATGGAGGCAAACAGTCTTTGACACTGCTGAGGTGCTATGGAAGCCCAAGTTGCTTTGATAGTGGCCTTCAGCTGGTCTTCATTGTTGGGTCTGGTGTCTCTCATCTTCCTCTTGACAATACCCCAAAGATTCTCTATGAGGTTCAGGTCAGGGGAGTTTTTCTGGCCAATCAAGCAGAGGAATTCCAATGGTCATTAAATCAGGTCTCGTTAGAATAATCATGAAAACGTTGATTTATTCCTGGAATTCAATTTAAAGGGTGAAACTAATATATTATATAGATTCATTACACACATAGTGAACTATTTGATTTTTTTTAATATGATATAGATGATTATGGTGTACAGCTAATGAAAACCCAAGATTCAGGTTCTCACAACTTTTTAATATTACATAAAACCAATAAAAAAATGAACTTTTAATACAGAAATGTCGGCCTCCTTTTTCATGAATTCCTGCATCAATGTGGCGTGGCATGGAGGCAAACAGTCTTTGACACTGCTGAGGTGCTATGGAAGCCCAAGTTGCTTTGATAGTGGCCTTCAGCTGGTCTTCATTGTTGGGTCTGGTGTCTCTCATCTTCCTCTTGACAATACCCCAAAGATTCTCTATGAGGTTCAGGTCAGGGGAGTTTTTCTGGCCAATCAAGCAGAGGAATTCCAATGGTCATTAAATCAGGTCTCGGTACTTTTGGCAGTGTGGGCAGGTTCCTAGTCCCTCTGGAAAATTAATTCAGTGTCTCCATAAAGCTTATCAGCAGACGGGAGCTTGGAGTGCCCTAAAATTGGCACATTAAATTGTTTTGGACATGTACAAAGAGCAAAATAAAAGCCAACATTATAAAAAATAAAAAATAAATCATTTTCTGAATTTTATAATTTGATTGTATAATTGTTATCATTTATTTGCAAGGTCTCTAGATGACAAGAGACGTATTCCACCCCAAGCCCTGTGTTTCCCATACCTGCCCAACAGGTGTCTTTCCTAGTGTCCTTTTTTTCAATATTTCTTGTCCAGAACATGATGCTTGTATAGATGAACCTTTCAGTGAAGTGAGACACATCCGCAATGACACATTCTGTTTCAAATTAAAAATGCTGTAATGAATGTACCTGCTCAATAAATACATTTTATTTTTTTCTGTAAACCATGAGGTGAATCAATAAGTAAACAATATCTGTTAAATGAATGCAATAAGCAATGAGCGCTTAGGTCACTGTAATGCTAAAGAGGTTCTCAGTAGGTGACCTTCATACCTCAACTGGAGAGTCCCTTGAACACACCCTTCTGGAACACAGCAACACCAAAGGAGGTGGAAGCGATTCCCCAGGCACTGTTTACCCTCAACAAGAGAGGTATGTGCATGTGATTATACTGTGTACGGTACCAGCTTCCCTCATTTATATTATGTACATCCAAGCCCCTGCGGAAACTCATGGGCACCTATGAGCACACAATGAAACAAACTGTTATTGTTGAAATCTTTTAATCCCCTTTTACATATCCCCTGTCCTTTCTAGTTGTTCTACATCTTATGGGTTGTGAAATTGCAACCTATTGAAAAAAAGCTCAGATAAATTGTGTACAAAGCTGTCATGTGGAGCATATTTTTACCAACAACAGCAGCCGCTATGATGGTGTGAATTCCTGGCATCGTAGATGCTTGGCTTTCCTGGAGAGGAATGTTGTCCAGCACACATTTGTGGATACACCTACCATTCAGATGAATGGTTAAGGTTTGCTGACTTCCTCATTTTTCTCTGTATATCAGCTCTTGTCACTGTAGACTCACCTGCAGCTTTGCCAGGTGTGAGGACGAGACCAGAGCAGATACAGCTCTAACATAGATGGTGGATGTGTAAGTTTTTATATGTTTTTTTGAAAACGAGGGAAGAGGAATAAGAACAAGAAAGCTACAAGCTCCCAGCATGTCTTTGTCTAAGCCGGAGGAGCAGCTTGTCCAGGAGCTGAGCTGCCCAATATGCCTTCAGCTCTTCTCTGATCCAGTGGTTCTCCCCTGTGGGCACAACTACTGTCGAGCCTGCATCTACAAGACCACACACACTACAGGCAAGAGTGGCAAAATCCTGTGCTGCCCAGAGTGCCGTGAGGAGTATGAGGGTGTGGGGTCCCTTCAGAAAAACTTCAAACTCTGCAGCATCATCGAAGGTTACCAAGCCGCAATTCCACATCTGGAGAGGCATCATGACCCCAAGCCTGTGAGGATCAAGGTGTTCTGTGACCACTGTATAGACGAACAGTCGCTGGCAGTAAAGAGCTGCCTGAGGTGCGAGGTGTCACTGTGCTCCAGGCACCTACAGAGACATCACGAGAAGGAGTCATTCAAGGCACACGCTATGGCGGAGCCGCTGAACGAGCTTGGTATGAAGGGCTGTGCCATCCACCAGCGTCCACTCGAGTACTTTTGTTCCAATGACATGACCTTGCTGTGCAACACCTGCTTCATGGAGGGCCAACACCAGAACCACGATGTCCTGACATTCAGTGTAGCCGAGGAAGAGATGAGGCGGGCACTGGAGAGTCGCAACAAGGTAATTTTTTCTTTAATCAATAATAATGGTGTTTAACCTGGAATACTTAGTAAAATTGTGCTGTAAAATGAATATACATTTTCTATTTCATGAAATTGGATTTGAAATACGTGAATAACTCACAATTAAAAAGACAAATTGCAACATTTAATTTGGTATTCATAATTAGGAAATTATAGGCAGTTGAATACAATACAACAACAAATTAATTACCGTAAAAATAAAACATTAACAATCAAATAACAATGAAAATTAGAAAACCTGAAAGGGCCCCAAGTTAAAAATGTTGAAAGTGACTGAAAGACACTGGAGAAGAAACAGCTACGAACAAAATAACGCAAAACAACAGCTTTGAGCTGCTTTTTACATGCATGGAAAATAATAATAGGTAAGAAGAAGTAAAAAATATCTATGAATGATAACGTGTGTTGAAATCAAGCCTTTCTTTCAAAGATCAAACCACTTTCCACTTTAGAACAAAATGAAATAGTTTCAGAAATTATTCGAAGCTGAAAAATAAATCGAAAACAATTCAGAGCACTTTAGAGAGTGCAGATTCTTGAGCAAGGATGACGAGGCAGTATTTGTAGCCCATGGGAAACAAAAATGTAAGCCTCTGAGGTGTGAATAATGTGACCTGCCAAGGTGGAATGACAGGAGTGACAGGATTTTCCAACTGACAAGAACATGTATAGTCAACTCAGTTTCAAGTGACTGGCGTAGCCGAAAGCAAAGTCTCATGCTCGGTAATACTGTTTGGTTTCACTTTCCTCATGGGAATGGAAGGGCATCTGCAAGAGAAACATAATGTGCTGCTTGTTACCAGAGAAGTACAAACCTGTTAATGCAACCCGTTTGCAGGTGGTTTTCTGCAGGCTGCAGATAACCGAGAGCCTCCTACAGAAGACTGCAGAGGAGCAGGGAGCCTCCGAAGCCATTGGTGATAAACTGATCAACAAGGCAGTATCATTCATGGACAATATGGCTGCACTGGTGGACAGGTAATAGACGGACATGTCTGATAGCATGAAAATTGTGAGACATGGAAGCACTATATTTTCTTCTTTTCACATGAGAGCATTTGGTTTGTTTCGCTGACCTATTGTCACTGGTCTGACGTCAAAATCTGATGACAAATATAGATGTGGTTGCTGATGAATATCAGTGTCAAAAAAGTTTCATGTGATGAATCTAGTTGAACTGCATTTTAAACCTACCTACATTTTGTCACAGACAAAAATCTCACTCAAAATGGCTACAAGACACTGCCGTTCTTTCATCAGACATGGCAGTTTGAGAAATAGAGAAACGTCATCATGATAACAGATGGTGGCACTAAATCAAGCAATCAATAATAATAATAATAATAATAATAATAATAATAATAATAATAATAATAATAATAATAATAATAATAATAATAATAATAATAATAATAATAAGTGCTACAGTTAATCCTGAGAGGGAGCTGAATGTGAAAGTGTGTCTCATTTTTTGGCAACCCATCCAATAGTCATTGACAAACAAAAATGTCAAACAGTTGTCATGTTGTGTTCAGGTACAGGGCGCGTCTGCATGTGCTTTTGGAGGAGGAGAAAAGCCAGCGCAGAAAGAGCTGGCAGCTTGGAGTGAGTGCACTGGAAGAGCAGCAGCAACATTTACTGGATGCCCAGCGACGTGCTACACAGGTCCTCAGTGAGACAGACACATGCCTCTTCATACATAGGTACAACAGAATAAAATCATTGTCTTTCTCCAATATGTACGCAATACCTCAGATGTATTTTCACCGGTTACAGCATACCATAAAATAGCAGTGAGGAAAGAAGTTCAGAGATTAGTCCACGCATTTACTATAAAAATGTAATTGGTAGTTTTACAAACTGTGCATGTGTATATTTATATACATATATACAGTATATATACTATTTAAATATTCAGAATTCTGAATTAACATACTGTATGTTAATACATTTAGTTTACAAATCATCTGCTATCGCATGCCAGCCCCTATTTAAAGATATGTGTGTGTGTATTCATATTGTCTATACAGTATAAGAAAGTTTAAGTAAATTAAACATGCAATGCAAATGTAAAGCAGAGCTCACGGTAGCCTTGTAACACAGTGGAGATAAAGTGAGGAACTGTCTATCCCCTCTAGGTTCATGACGATTGAAAATCATCTGAGAACGGTTGTGGAAAGTGCCCTTCCGTCCGAGGTCCCCTCAAAGACGCCGCTCAACACCAGGCGTCTCCAGACAGGCCTCAATACCCAAGATTTCCGCTCGGAAATGATCCGTCTCTTGGATTCCCTTCATATCGTCCTCGACCCGCTGGACCTCACCTTCAACCTGTGCACTGCCCACCCCAGCCTGATCCTGTCCAATGATCTGCGGACGGTCAAGTACAGCTCTAGCAAGCAGTCATACCCAGAGCATCCGGAGCGTTTTACAAGTGCACCCCAGGTTCTCAGCAGCCAGGGTTTCTCGAGTGGCGAGCATGTGTGGGTGGTAGAGGTAGGGCCCAACAGCATGTGGTCACTGGGCGTGTGTTACAAGAGCATCCCTCGTCGTGGCGACCACAGCCGCCTTGGACACAACTCTGTGTCCTGGCGATTACAGTGGAAAAACGGCAAGCTGACAGTGTGCCAGTCCTCCAGTAACGTGGCTCTGGGGGAAATTACCCATCAGCCATTGAGGATTGAGGTAGCGTTGGACTATGATAGGGGCACGTTAATGTTCCACAGCACCAAAGTGCGCAGGGAGCACCTCCACACGTTCCGGGTTGTGTTTAGGGAGGCAGTTTACCCAGCCTTCAGTATTCACTCAAATACACCAGAGTCCTGGGTAACTCTGCTCAATGGGATATAAAACTGTTATTTTTATTTAAAGCAAATAATCCATTAATTCTGTTCAACCAAGTAAGCCTGCCTCCTCCAATATGTAATTTGTACTTTTGCATTTATTTCTTTTATTTTAAAGGTCTGCATGAAAATACAATTAGTTGTAAAAAGTACATGTTGATTTAATGTTCTACCTTGCTGCAATTTTAATGGATATATGACTTCCTTTCTCAGTAATAAGTCTAGAAATTGTATTGTTCTGTACCTGTCCATTCCCACAATGCAAAGATGTGGCTATTCTAAAAAGTGCTTTGAATGATATGCCTGTAATGTCGTCCTGTACTGTATATTATGTACAATTATACTATTTTACACATCTGACTTATTGAAATGGTTGAATCAGAAGATGTTTTGTTTACAAAAATATGTGTTATTCATAATCTGGATGATTTTTTGTGGAGTATACAGCTCAATACAATTGTTCATAAATTAGTTTCGCTTTTTGGGATCTTCATTGTTTAATTTCTTTTTTCCAAAGCCTCTGCCAGCTCCCAATATACACTTCTATATTTAGGAATCTTCCCAACAACTTTAAAGGCTTTTGGTGGAAGTTCATCAGGGTAATTAAAATCTAATGGCTCAGCTCAGGAAAGTTGCCAAAGTCAGACTTTCTAAACAGAAATTGGCAGGTAGAATGTTACAGTTAATATCCTATCCTATCTTTATTGTTTTTAAATTGATATTGTTTATAAAATGACTTACTTTACTGTCATTTCATAAGAGAAATGTTATGGTATGATTTGTGTCTTAACTGAAGACATACGGTACCTTAAATACTCTAGAATGTGTATGCTGTTATACATGTTGCATTTTAATGAAGTGACCTGTATTGTAAATATGAAACAATGAGTATCAGATTTTAATTTTAGTAGTTTGCATAATGGTATTAATTTAAATTTAAATAATGGTCAAAATCTTCCTCAAGCACAGCTGGAAATAATCTCTCAAAGAGCTTCTTATTTGTTTTTGATTACCCTAACATTATCACGTAATTCATATTGTGAAAAGAATAATAAAATAAATTGGAAATCTATTATGTGTACAATAATTTGTTCGATACTTTTTTATTTCTATTTCTATAGGCTTTCTTTAAAAAAATCAATTAAGTCAGTGGGTGTTTGTGTGTGTTTGTGTATGTGTGTGTGAATGAGTATGTCAGGCAAGGGCACCATCTTTAAGTAACTCAGCCTTTAGAATTTGAATGCACATTGTCCCGCACAAACATGCACATACAAACACACAAAAGTCAGGGGAAATTTGACCTCTGCATTTCACCCATGGCCCGCATGCAAGGCCACAGAGCAGTGGACAGCTGACGCCCGGGGAGCAGATGGGGTTAGTGCCTTGCTCAAGGGCATTAGAGGTGGTTTTATTAGTGGCGGAGGTTCGTGCATCTTCGAGATGGAGACGACCTTGACTATCGTCTGTTGATTTTTTAGCTTTTTTAAAATAAGTATTCGTGAAAGGGGGATGATTAATAAACGACCTGGCAACCCATATCCCCCATCTGTCATAAACACTGTGTGCCTGCCTGTAAAGGACGCTAACGTTAGTTCATGCTAGTAACGTTGTACCACACAAGGGTCCAGCACAGCGGCCATGGGTTCTGGTGAGAGTACGGGCAGAAAAGTGTCTTTCGGTGTTGACGATGAGGATAGAGTCCGGATCCTTCGCGGAGTAAAGGTAATTCTAAAACAAGTAGCGCCGGATAAGCCATGTCTACCCTTAAAGACCTGTTAGCCAATTAGCCGCTAGCTTGTTGACGCACCGGTCACATAGCGCGACGTTAGCTTCCAGTTTCAAGTGTCAAGGTTTACCAGTGATCACTCTGAACATGTAACAGAGTCTAATTCTCTCTGTTGCTGTTGTTCCCCCGTGAGGACGTCGTACCGTATTGAAATTGTCGTTATTTTAACCCAGTACTTATCTTTAGAAAAAATGAAAATTGTATTGCAGATATGAATCTACTCTCTGTATCCTTTTCAACTTGTGTGAATAGTAAGTGAGGATGCTTTTACTAAAAGCAACAATGCATTGACATTTGGGGTGTAACGCAGAAGTCACGGTTCGGTCCCTACCTCTCTCCCTAGGAAGGTAAACAAGAACAACAACTCAAAGGATATCTCAGGTGAAACCAACGACCCTCATTTACACCTAGACTCGGGCGAAACCCATAACCTCAATCTGAACGAGATGGCCAACGACCTGCAAGTTCGACACAATGGTCCTCTAATTAGGTACTCATCCTCTGATTAGCTATTCATCTCACAGAGGATAAATATCCGGACCTTTTCCAGCAGCTAGTTAGAACTGAAGAAGCCTCTCGGATGAGAGGTGAAACGTCTTCAAAAAATCTTCAACCAGTCCAGTTGCCTACTTTGATTCGCACTTGAGAATATGTTCCTACCTTGGATTTCGAGTCACGGTTCAGTACTAAATCGGCACAACAGGAAATAGCAACACAAAGTCCCTAATGAATAATTCTCTGTTTCTTGTCATGTTTTATGAACAGACAGTAGCCTCTCACCTTCCTACAGACCAGTTGAAGTCTTTAAATGTAAAAGTGACCCAAAATAAATAACACACCTTTTCCTCTTTTTTCTTGGTCACTATACTTGACAATTCGATCAATAATGAGAAAGCATAACCTAATCCTGTACCTTTCTGTTGCTCTTTACCCTTGACCTTAACCCTTACCATGGTATATTATAAATGTATCTACATTCAGTTTCACAAGCAGGGCAATTTCAAAACATTTTAGGTACATTGCAGAAAAAGTAAAAATTATATAATATATTTGCTCAAGTGTTGTTGAGTGCTTCCCTCCGTGCCTTCTGCATAAACTGGCCTGATCAGTGCCTGCCAAAGCCATAGCTGTCTCGGGGTATAGTTAAAATTCTACCGACAATAATCATTTAAGAGCATAACATTCTGGAGAGAAATCTCTAAACCAAGTTTATCAGAAAACAACATTTGTTATTGTGTTTTACATGTCATTTTATGTCCAATTGTATATCTTTCCCATTTTATGGACATTTTGCATTGCATAGGCTATTGAGCCGTACTTCAGTCTGCATTTTCTGTTTGACAGACCTGTAAAAAGATAACCGTTTCATAAAGTAGGGTGCACCAGATTTCGGACAATAGGGAGCCATGGGAGAGATGTGTGATCAGCATGTGTTAAGCCACAAAAGACCAACATTGAGGCCGTGGGAACGTTTTCTTCCATTTCTTTAATCTCATAATTACTGTAAGGTTTGACAAAGGAAAGCATCTTATCCTCATATTTGAGAGGGTGGAAACAATAAGCAAATCTTTGACAGGAGCATTTATCAGCTGGTATCTTAGAGATGTAGTTAGTCTACTTGCCCGTACGCGGCCACATAAATGTCTGAATGTCTGTAGTGTGGCTGCATCTGTACTTTATGAGATGCATGGATGTCAAAAAATAAAATACAATTATGCTAGTATTTGAAAGCACCTTCAGACCATACCATACTCCTGCAAAGACGGGTTTGTCAGGAGTATAAAGAACAGACCTTGTTAACAAGGTCACATCACAGTGATAGTGAACTTGTTTATTAAAATGTCTGTAGAAAGCGAAAACAAAAAGCCTTCGAGCTAATGCCCTACCTGTACATTCACATGTTGTGAGTCATAGAAACGGTGAGTCAGTGGCTGCTGCTCACTCCTGTGGTTTTACCTCACACTCGTACAGAGAGAGAGAGTACAGCAGCACTTACCCAGTGTTTTTGGGCATACTTAGTTCATTAGTTTTTCCAAGTTACCCCGACGGTAACAGTATCTAACAGTAACAGTAATAGAAAACCTTTTCTCAGTTCTGTGTTGATTCTGTGTCTTTAGCCTTCCAGTCTTTGTCTTTTTTAATTTGCTCTGTATCCAACTGTCTAGCTGTCAGAAGATGTTCTTCAGAGGATGAGAGGAGTAGCCAACATAGCTCCAGGACAATCATCACCAACAGCCCCAAGCACTCAGAAGGCCGCAGGTACCATGTCAGCTTTTGTCATTCTGCATATGTAGGACATGCATATAGGGAACGAGACATCGTTTCTCATGGCCCACAGTGTTACACACAACATGAATGACAAATAACATTAAACATATTGACAGATAACATGACAAGAAATACATTTAACTATATGTGCAATGTATAAGTTCTGCATATTATATATATATATTATTTTCACTTGCCTGGAATTAATTTCCCATGCACACATAAGTCCCCTCGTACACTGAGTAAGTTAAACTTGTCCAATGAAACCCTTGTATGTCTACTGAACTCCTAACAGACATACATGAGAAACTGACAACTCCAGCATTAAGGCAAATACATTTCATTCATGATGTTGCATCCTCTTGAGTTGGAATCAAACCTTATACTTATTTTATTATCTGATATTTTCAATATATGGCCTGTCTGTGGATATACATTGACCCTTACATTTCTAGTTTTACGAGTAGTTTTTTTATTTAACAGAAATCATAAAAAAATTAGGTTTAACTTTTTGGCATTTAATGACATGATGTATTGATTATATCTTTGTTA
Source organism: Colistium nudipinnis (assembly GCA_016785305.1). Lineage (NCBI taxonomy): Eukaryota > Metazoa > Chordata > Actinopteri > Pleuronectiformes > Rhombosoleidae > Colistium > Colistium nudipinnis. The sequence continues at coordinate 2,537,107 of JAFBJU010000650.1, forward strand.
ATGGATTATTTTCTGCAAGAATTTGGCTTTTCGATATCCTCTCTGACTTTATCCAGGTGCCGGCTCAAACTTGCTACCTCAGCGGGCCCAACCCACTACACCGCCCAGCACTAGCAAACCAACCTCGCCCAGAGAGGAACCGAAGAGGTGAGCTGAAAAAGATGTCGATTTACAGTACATAATCTGAATGAATTTTCAATTTTGACATAAACCTGGTGAACATATAGCTCTAGGTTGTATTACTTTGATATGGACTTTTACATTTTATGTCAGGTATTTTTATGGCCGGAAAGGAATATTCATAGTTGATTGTATTTAAAAGCACAAATGTCAGTTGGAACATCTCTAATTTGCAACCCTTATATGCTCGCACACAGTGGAGCTTATCAAAGTAATGCTAGAATGTTTGCTTTGGAGACAGTGAATGATTGCTTTGTTTATGTATATACAGACCTGAACACACACACACACACACACACACACACACACACACACACACACACACACACACACACACACACACACACACACACACACACACACACACAATAACCCTTTCACTCTCGCTGTCTCTCAGGGTATACTTTTTGAATTACAATCCAAATATCAAGCAGAGAGATGCCACTTTTACTGTCTTTCTATTGGTTTGCAGCGTAGGGACTAAAGTTATCATATACAACAAAGAGTTGCTTGTTTTGGGTCGGAGGCCTGTCCGTATTAAAAAATAGGGGAATGCACCAAGTGACATTTGAAAGATGGAGGTTATGCCAGAAACAATTTCCAAATGTGTGTGTTTTTTTTTATTTAGCTGTCACAGAAAAGTTATTACAATTCTAGTAGGGAAACTTTTAGTCATTGAAATAGTTCCTGTGGAAATCAGGAGATCAATTCTGTCAATGGAGAGGTGGCCTAGTGGCGAGGGAGACATGCATCGTACCAGAGGGTTGCCGGTTCGAGGCCCATTCGAGGCGGTCTACCCCTTGAAGGATGGACAACCCCCCACACCAACAAAAGAGAATCCACCTCTAATGCCCTTGAGCAAGGCACTTATCCCATTTGCTCCCCGGACGCTCTCAGCTGTCCACTGCTCTGTGGCCTTGATGTGGCACAGATGGGTTAAATACAATGCAGTGCAATGCAATACAAATTTCCCACAACTTGTGTGTATGCATGTGCATGTTTGTGTGGGGCAATGTTTGCAATTTTAATTCTAAATCTAATATTAGATTCTCAATGATTCAAGGAGCTTAAACATGTGTTTATGCTGCCCCCTTGTGGATAGTATATGCCCAGAACATTTTAATGTGTGTTCATAATACCTTGAAAAGCAGAAATCTGTGTCTTCAAGCAACAATGTATGTATTTTGTTAATATTAACTATGTGTTTCAGGTATGATCAAAAGCATGCAGAATTTAAAGAAGAGCTGTCCAAGGTGGCACAAAGCGAGAGGGAGCAGATCAAAACCATAAGCCGGGAAAGACGGCAAAAACATCAGGAGGCTGAGAAAGCCAAACAACTGGTACGTGCATACCCTAACACAGAAGCTCATGTATGCATGACACATGCTTCCTTTCTTTTCTTAACTTTCATTCCAAGCTTCAAAGGATTATGTTATCTTATTCTCGCTGCCTTGCTTATTTAATACACCTTTTAATGCTGATGCAGGGACGTTACAGCATGTTGGTAAACCGCACAATCAGGTTTTTTTTGTTTTCTTTAACCGGCATATTGTGGCTACAGTAGGTACTTTTGAATGTGAAGATTGAAATGTGTTTAACAGAGCTTGTTTTGGCTTGACGTGTTCTGTGTAAGTGTCAAAACAAAGAAAACCACCCATTTCGGCCTGGAATGACCTATGATCATCAGTGACAAGTGATGAATAGGCTATATGCCTTTGTGGCATCTGCCCTTCTGGTCTGTGTTTCAGTGAAAGATGTAGAAATACATAGCAGGGGAGACCGTTGCAATAATACACAACTCTAAAGTTTTGATTAAGCTCTTAAATTAGTCTGGCATGAAACAACCAGCCTTTCCCATGTCACTGTGAAGACCCTATTATAAACATTCAAATGGCTACCCCTGGCAGTTTTGTGGATTACAGCTGACACACCTAATCTTTTGTTCATGACCGTAATTCACAGCAATACTTTGTCTCTGAGGACAGCATGGTGGCTGATGAGAACACTCCTCTTCCCACTGCAACGCCCAGTAGTTGCCTATTCAAAGAGCTGCTGTTTTAGTCCGTTTGTAGAAGAAGAACACACTTTTTTAATCGTCCTCTACATGCACAAACATAGACATACACACTCTGGGGAAAATGTATTTCTGCATTTTCACCCATTCTGTGTCCAGCACAGAAAACAGTGCATTTTTGGCCAAAGAGCCGTGGTCAGGGGCACGAGGCGGAGATCTGGGTTGGACAGTCTCTTCTGGGCTTGTCGCGGTAGTCGTTTTGGGGTTTTGGTGGGATTCGAACCAGCGATCCTCTGGATGAAGGACAGACACCCACACAGCTGGTCCACCGCCTCCCAATTGAAAAAAAATGGCACCTGTAGGAGTTTTGGGAAGCAGTCATTTTACTGAACAACCCGGTTTATATGCGATGAGTCCAGTTCACAAATTGCACAAATTGTTTTTTTGGACTTTGCATTGTGATACTTCCTCTGCTTCCCTACATTGCAGCTTTTTCTTCATCTCTCTCCTCTCTTTATTTTCTTTATTTTTTCCTACCTCTTCCAATCGTACATCCTCCTCTGTTTTTTCCCTATCCCATCACCCTCTTCTTCTTGCCCCGGAGACAGAATAATAAGTGGTAAATTGCACGCCGAGAGTTTGCTACAGCAAGAGATAGGACAAGTGTGGGGTTGGAGGCATAGTCTTGGGAATAGGAGAAGCTTATTTTACACACTTCCTCCACCAACTGCTTCTCCCATGTTGAGAGCTGTTGCAGCACCTGCCTTATCTCCACTCCAACACACTCCCATTCCTAATTATAGAAAGACGGTGGTGGGACGTCGTGAGCAGAATGACCATTTGAGCAGTACTGGACTTCCTGATGCAGAGGGGCTCCTAGCAATTACATTTTTTTGTGCTTTTAATACATATATTGGCTTGCACATTCAACATGGACAGATTTGATCACAATCTCAACTCAAATTTGATTTTTTTGATTTTTGTCTGCTGTTGAATCAGAGAACATGATCTCTACTCATCATTTACAGCTCTGTGTCCCGTGGGACCTATCCGGAAGTCAGACAAGATAAAGGATTTTTTTTGTCCCCAGCATTTGTCACAAGTTACCAAAAACTTGATTCCATGGACACTACTGTTTATGTGATTTCATGTGCCTGTTTTTATGCCTTGTTAAAGGTTAAGATAATCATTAATTAAGAGTCTAGGGATTGGTGTTTTTGTTTGTCCTTGCCCCTAAGGGGTGGCACATAAAATATAATAATAAATAAATAATAAAATGTAATCTTAACTTAAAGGTCATACATTTGTATTGATGTTGGATTGATTTGCTAATATTTCTAGATATTTTTAAGCACTTTAATCAACATAATACACCATTTTAAGGGTGCTTCATATTATCTATATATATATAAATATATTAATTCCTTGTAGATTTGATCAATTTAGGTGCAGCACATAACATGGACTTTCAATTGAGTAACTGCCAGCATACTGGCTGGTGGCCTTTTGCCAAAGTTTAGTGGCAGCCGTATTTAAAAAAAAAAGCATCCAACAGTTGGCTCCTGGTCCATGTTCATTTCACACTCTGTGAGGGAAAGCTTAAAGAGATGACAGTGATGCAGTATTTCCTGAAGAAAAGGGATGAGGAAGACTGAACATATGAGAAGACAAGAAATAAGAGGTTGCGGCTGATTAAGAATTTACTCAGTAATTGGGAGGGAAGGATCCAAAGATGGGGGGTAGTAAGTAACTAAGTAGTAGTTGGACAGGGAAGGGAGGAAGGATGAAAAGGTCCAAAAGACGGGTTGATTGATAGTATAATTTCCTGAGTGCAGTGAAGAAGGAAAAGCGCATTCAGTTCGTTTGTACATGATTACTTTCAGGGAAACGAGCGAGAGATGGATGCAAAGATGATGACTCAGACTGAGTGTGCAAAATGTGACAGACTATGATCCACGGAAGTTTAATAAAGTCGACGAGGAGGATGTGAGTGTTAAAATATATGTTTGGGTGGGAACCCAAGTTTGTCTTTTAGTGTGGAACAAATGTGTGAGGAGAAGGCACTGTGTTCTCATGTGTGTCGGGGTGTGCACTTCCTGTCTGTTAAGCTTTTAACCAACCAAAAATCTTGTGGCAATCAGAGTTCAAATTTTGAAGGCAATGGCCTTAAATAAACTAGCGTGTGGACACTGAGAAATAAAATACTTTGGGGTCATTGTGAAATGAAGACGTCAGTTGTATTAGGCAGTCATTAATGTGTTTTTGAAAACATGTGGGTTTAGACGTTTCCCAGACCACCTACAAATTTAGTTTGAGTGAATAGATCTAAAGAACGTATGCAGGATACATTTAGAAATGTGATACCTGCACATAGTGCTGTCCACCTTTTCTTCCAGGATGGATGTTTATGCGAGGTCTGAACGGGTGCTTCCTGTCCTTTCTTGTTGTGTGTGCATGGGCCAGATAATGATGTGTGGCATCTGCCTCTGCCTCTTTACTCGCCTCTGTCTCCTTCTCTTCTCATTCACTCCCTCACTCATTTCATCCTGCTATTTGTTATCTTCCCAGTGAACTGTGTGATCCCGCTTTTCCTCTGGCCCTTTCTTCATCTGTCATCCAAAGGCCGTTGCCCACTGCGCTGCGCTCCGTGAAAAGTCTTGTTAACAGCGAATCTCCCGCAGATTAAATTCCGAATAAAAGAGGCGACAGGGACAGTGGAAGGAAAGGAAGCAAATTGAACTAAGGGCTAGAAGAGATTTTCCCTTTTTATAATGTATTGATTGCCTTTTGGCACCCATTGAAAGTAAAAACGGTAAGAAATCATATTAGCGTTTGATACATTTCTCTTTAGCTCTCTATGTTCTCAATAAGCAAGTTTTTTTTTATTGGCTGCCCTGTAACTGGGTCCGATGGAGCTTCAGCTCACATAAAAGGCCAGCCATTTGTTCCTCATTATTTGAACATGGCTGTGAATTGTATGTGACTCAATTACATAATGCGTCAGCGACAAATATACATTGGTTAAGGTTATAGTCATTTTAAAAATGTTTCTTATCGAGCTACCTGAAGAAGGCTAGGTTTTGTAAGTTTTTGTTTAGTATTTAGATAACTGTAATTATTCATTATCATTCTGCTCAACAAACACAAGACTGGTGCAGTGAGGTGATGGCATCCTGCATTAACCAACACATAGAGGTGTTATGGCTCACTGAATCTGTTGGATTGGGATATACTCTTTATATCATTGAAAACGTCCATGGCCTCAACACTTGTAGTTTCAGCATAATTGATCATATGGTAAGCAAAACAGCTTAATCCATAAGAACAATTTAAACATACAATATTCCAATGGAGCCAGGTCTGCACATGTCTAGGACTAAGCATTAGTTTCAGAATCACACTTTCCTTAACATGTGTAAGTAATCATGAAACTGTATGTAGCTTTCAGTTGGTCGTGTATCTTGGGATAGCATGTACACTTTTTTTTTAAGTGGTGTCACTTACAACACATACAAACTCTGTCTCTTAAGTCATATTGCTCCCTTTAATAGGATTTTTAAGCTCCGTACCAAAGGGTGGTACTTTGCCGTGATGATTTGGTGCTCTGCTATGTACGTATGCAATTGTTTTCTTTTTCAAAATCGCACTATTTGAACTATATGCTTTGCTGCGAGGACTGCAGCTCGAGGCTCGAGCCTCCAGCTTCAATTGCTACAGCTTGGGACCACCATGATTTCCCCCCGCACTAATGTCTGCTTTGGACGATTCTGGAGGGGAAAAAGACCCTCACCTCAAAAGAGATTGTCCCATGGCATACTGGTACTTGTGATTCTATGTCGCTCTCCAATTTCTCTCTGGCCTGGGGATGTCACCAAGCAACCCCCATCTCACACATTCATTCCAACCCCTGATTGACTTTTAAAAGACAGGTGCCCCCACGACGTGGTGGCATTTTAACATTCTACCATACTGGATACTATATGGATGGTGGACGAGAGTGTAGTTTTACTTCTAAAATCACATGACCTCAAAGTGCTCTATGTATCACTCTATTTAGTTGGGTAACGAGTTTGACATGCATTTATATATATTTTAGCCATCTATTGCTTTAATTGTTATTGAAGCCCTTCCTTAAAATGATATATAGTGTAGTAGTATGTGTAGTAAAATGAAATAAAGTAAAATAAAAACACTTGCACTTAATTTCCATCACATCTCAGGAATACTTGCAACGCCCACCTCTTCTTCATAGCAAAGGCTCTGCTGAATGTCAGGGATTCCTCTTGTCTGTATCCATTTATCAGGAAGTCCTGCTGCAATGAGCCAGATGTTGGCTCTGATTTACCATACCTGCCTCTCTTGTTTATGCCTACATTCTTGTAATCAGAGAGATTGTCTGTTGAAGGGGTGACATTGTTGTCCCACACTTACACACTGGGGAGACTCATTCAGTCTTTCACTAAGGGTTTGCGAGAAAAATCTGTGCTCATGATATAGACACACACACACACACACACGCGCAAACACGAAACAGGCTGAGGCAGATGTTATAGCTGTATGTATGAGCTGTTGAATGACTTTACTTGATGTCATATCTCCTCTGAATGCTTATTTATTCATACGTATGGTAACACAGAGGTATTATGCTGTTTAGATGAGCGAAGAACGGGGTAATTTAGTTGCTTTGCACACAGATCACACACATGTTCATTTCAAAGACTGTAAGTGTGAGGAATCTGTCCCCATGTGCTTTTATTGTGGACGTAACCATGCACACTAACTCCCTCAAAAGCAGTTCCAGTGTATTTCAAGAGAAGATGTAACGAAACAGAGAAGTGAATTGGAAGGGAAGACCAGAGAAGAGAAGGCTTAGAAGAGAAGGAAAGGGAATGCTCGGAAGTGAGGGTGCTGGAGAAATGGCGAGATGTTAGGATTGAAGAAAATAGAAGAAAAGAGTTGAGTGAAGGCATGGGTGGATGAGGCAGGGGGCGCTGCGGCTCTGATAAGGCGGCCGCGGCAGTTGTATCAGTAATTGTAATCTGCAGGAGCCGACATGGTTCTACATGTAAAGCTATGAGGCCGCTCAAAAGCTAACTTCCCTCTGCTCTGTCAGTAAGCAGTGGGGGCAGGTGGGTCCAGTTAATCTCAGCATGTGAAAAAAACCCAGCTCGCCCTGAGAAAAGAAAGAGGAAAGCCAGAGTAGAAGACTTCTGTCAACATTTATTTAGCAACAATGCACGTCATTCGAAAGGTCTCTGCATGTCAAAAATACATATTTTCCTATCGAGATATGTTGTATAGCTCACTAAGGCAGTTGGGGGCAGTTGTTCCCCACATGACTGGGATGCACTTTTTGTTATTGTTAAATCAATGTTCTTATCACTTGGCCAACTTGAATGGCAAAGCCCACGTTCAGTGTGACCAGGAAGTATTGTTATCATTGGGAAGCATCAGGATCTTACATAGCAAGTGAATAGGCCTTTTTTTTTTACCATGTAGAAGTTTAGATATGTTGCAGTAGGAAAAACACAGGCACAAAGGAAATATTGCTGAATTCCAATATACTCTCATCACAGATTTAAAAGTTATTCTTGTGCACATTACAAAATGCTGGAATTTGTCAAATTTAATAATATCCAACCTTTACAGTAATGTTCCCAGGACATAGCACCTACTTCATGGATACCTTAATCTGATTCTTTTAAAGCCGCCAGTTTAACGTCTAACTACATAATCAATAAAAATAACAGTTAGTAAAGGTTTTAAGTAATTAAATCAAAGAAAATACGATAACATAGAGGTCCAGCGTAATCTCAAAATACAGTATGTTCATTTACCACTCAAAATCTTGAATTCTAACACTATGAACCAAAATGTTGCCTCTCAATCAACAACTTAATATCTGTATACACTGGATTTCAGCTGAAAGCGTGATTTAGGCCTTTAGTTATGGGTAAAACTATAAATGAAAGAGCACCACTCCTTCCTCTGTAAAGCTTCTGAGCTGTAATTATCAGGCAGATTATTATTGAGTGCTAATTTATTGCCTCGCTGGGAGCTATGTGTAAAATAAACGCAGCAGAGTAAATAAGGAGGGGACGGAATAACGGGCTGCTATCAGACGTCAACACAGCGCACGCGCTGCCCACAGGGGAAGAATTCAGAATGTGTGAAGTGTATATTTATACACGTCTGTCCCGGTCCCAAACAATAGTATTCCCTGCCCATTTGGTTTGCCTAGGCTCCATTGGACTGTTAACACTGGTGCGCTGCCCTCAGATGCTCGCTTCATGTGCACTGGATCGTGGAGCTGGCCCCTTCATAGACGAATATCACTGTGACGTCTGCCTGACAGACCCACTTACTTAGCTCTGCCAGCCGCCATCTGCCGTCCCGGCAGCGCAGACTTGAAGCCTACAGTATGATGTGCCCATTGTGGAGCAGAGCTGTAGCTCTATAAAAAAACAGGTAATCAGTGTTTTTGAAATCTGATATTTGTATTTCTGGGGGGGGGGGCTTTACGATACCCAAACCCTTGCTCCAGAGTCATAAGCAAATTGGTAATGCAAAGAACCAAGTGATCCGAGAGCGCTTTGGTACTAGTCAGTTATCGATACCCAAGGACACAGTAAGTCAGCTTTAAAATCTCTTCAGGATTTACACAAGGTTTTTATTCTCTTTCTTTCCTTTTTCTAATGATTAGGGGCAAACATTATTCAAACAAGGGGTCGGCTTAGTGAGCGAAGTGAGTGTGAAGTTTTTTTCTTTTCAAAGGAAAATATTTATTTTTAGTTTTATGCTTGTTAGGATTTAGTTTTGTCATTTTCTTTTTTGTCTTTCTCTGTCTTTTCTTTTCTTTCACCTCATCTGTCCCACCACTTTGCTCTGGCTTGGTATTCTTCTCTGCCTCACACATGTACACATTATGACTCTCTTTGTGGCTCTTAATTAAATGCTTCACACATACAGATCTATATGCAGACGGTGCCTGGGGCAGGAATGAGATTCAATAATACGTTTGTAAACCAAGCTCCCATTTAGCCCATAGCAAACCTGTTGACGTATTAAATAACGCACCTAATTAATAACATGTTTTTTTTCAGGAATTTATTTGTTTTTATGAACATTTGCTTCCTATTTTTCTATGAATGTTGAGCATTTTCATTTTCTGTCTTCTTCTCATACAGAAAAGATAATTCTATTGTTTTCATTTGATCTATTTTTTTATATTTTTAGAGCAATTAAAAAATATATATATCTTTTATTTATTTGATGTCCCGTTTAACAGACAGAGTTCGTTAAGTCATTGGAGGAAAGATTGCAGCTCTCTTCTTGAATACAAACAGCCAGGAAAATACAAAAGTCAATATAAATAAGAAAGTTTGTGAGATCTAAGCAATTTGTTATTTTTTAAACACTTTGTTTTGTATTATTAGTGCAATAAAGCTACATTTATGTATTATTCTTGCAAAGTAAAATGGAACACACCTTTTTGCTTGTGCCAACGGAGTGTATATTTTATGAATTGATATTTTTTCACTATTTGTAGCTGAACATGTTAGCAAATTGAATTCCTTTTGGTGTACAGGTGCACCAAGCCCAGTAAGTTGATGTTGATTCTGATAGCAAACAGTACTTACAGCAGACATTACATAAGGAACAAATTCACAGCTTCGGCACTCAGTTTAGGGATTAACTCTGTACTGGGATAATCCATGATTTAAGTCGTTTGTTAGATTTGTTTCCAAAGCTTAAAGGTAAACCAGTTTTTCTGTTTATCAATTCTGAGGAGAATGCTGCTGTTGTATTGGTGTATTGGAAGGTACGGCCAATAATAACTATGTGGTTGAATTGACTTTTTTTTCCATTTTACTTTATTTAGTAAAAGGTCGTTTTCATACTGTAAACATTTTTTCATACTGCTCTGGGCTCTTTGGTCAGAATGGGTATTGACAATATAATTATTTGTTATTGTCTTTTTGTTTTTCAAATGAACAAATCTAGCACTGATGTGTTGTGATTTAAATTGTATTTCTTTTATTATGGAGTGATCTTTCTTAAGGCAACCTTTTATTGTTTGGACCAAATCTAACGTTTGGGAATTTTATTATAATTTATTTAATCAAATGATACTCCATGCCAACAGAGTACAGATGTATTTGATAGTTTTGCACAATTTTAATAAAATTCTAGTGCTTTAAGCAACCTCTAAAATACTTCGTGAGAGGTGTGTTTTCCAACCAAAATGAAACTTGTTGGGTGGGGTCAGTGCATAGAAAAAAAAAAAAAAAAAAAAAAAGGTTTTACTATTAAATAAGGACCCCCCTAATAAAGATGGACGACATGTCTCTACTCCCTCCCTCCTGGTGGCCAAAATATCTTGGATACAAACACTCCCATTTTGCACTGATTAAATGATTTGGAGCCAAAGTCTGCCCGAAAATAGATGTGATTGTCTTGAGTCTAGTCCTTGTGACCGATGTCAAGTCAGCTGCAGCTGTAAATCTTTTCACAATATTTTAAAAGCACCAAAATATTAATTGTGAAACCTTATTTGGAGAGAGAACATTTATTTGACTTGTACTTTTACGTGTTGTTTGTCAATGTCACATCTGCCAACTTTGAGGGGCCAGGGTTTAAGACCTCTACTGTAGCCAGCCACAAGGGGGCGACTGAGTCCATAGTTATAAACTATGATTCTATATCTTGATGTTCCTGGATGTGGCCGTGGTGTGGTATGTCACGTGTAAAGTCACAGGGTCAGTCCATTATCCACCTCAGACTCACGGGTAACTGGAGCCACACCAGAGGAGTCTTCTGATTCACTTGCACTTTCTTCTATGACTTCAAATAAAAATAGGCCCAGCACAGAGCGACGCAGATAGGGAGGGGGAACTGTGTTATGTTAATTAAATCCATTCTGTTTCTGCTTAATCCCCACCAAACAGATACTTGTCTCACACAAAATGAACACACACATGCACCAACAGTTAAAATTCCCCCCCGCTCACCTGCATTAACATTCACCAGCTGCAGCTTTTTTAAATCGCAGCGCGAGTACCGCTCACATCAGTAACAGGAGCTGCTTCTTTGCCTCTGCTTAAATGGAGTTTATTTATGATACACCGAAGGACGATTGGCTCTGATTAGATTTAGGTGTTCAGCAGACCTGATAATTATGATAAATCTTGCCCCCCCCTTCTTTCTGGTTGCATGTAGTACACTCTTTTCTCCAGGTTTTATTCACGGATGCTGCTTTTTTCTGCTCTGCTAGAAGTCAGACCTGGGATTGGCATTGATTGATGGGTGGACCAGATGTGTACTATTTACTACATTAGGTTGGTTCAGACATCCTGTCAATCAGAGGCATATTATGTTAATATTTAAACTTACTATATGTCAGGTTTCCATTGTTACAACATACCCATCTGGTGTCAAAGTAAGCCTGATGAGCCTTACGTACTGTATGCTCATAACCAAGTATCCTCTTGTTCAAGTGAGTCATGCATGCATGCTTACCACTGCATTGCTGTGTCACCCATTCACAAATAGGATATTATTGATTATATACAATATTCACAATTATGTTTTCATCTGTGTGCAATCACCTGAACGTAAGAGTAATCTTGTTTTTGTTACCTTAAATTGTACCCTTCCCTTAATCTTTACTAACGTTAAGGATCAATGATCAAATATCTTTGGGTATGTTAAAAGCAGTACTAAATCTCTCTTTTTTTCCAACAAAGCTTTGATTTCAATATATTCACAGCATTTTAGAGGGTAACATCTCTCTCTCTCTCTCTCTCTCTCTCTCTCTCTCTCTCTCTCTCTCTCTCTCCCTCCCCCCCTCTCTCCCTCCCTCTCCCTCCCCCTCTCCTCTCCCCTCCTCCCCTC
>JAFBJU010000650.1:2549243-2564332 GCA_016785305.1 Colistium nudipinnis
TCTCTCTCTCTCTCTCTCTCTCTCTCTCTCTCTCTCTCTCTCTCTCTCTCTCTCTCTCTCTCTCTCTCTCTGGTTTAATCAGATCTGAGAATTATTTGTAATTTTATTGGGAATTGAATGAATCTAACTGCTTTGAAATCTCTACACCCACTTCTATTTCCTTTCCCAACCTCTCCAGTCAGCAGATGAGATAGAGGTAATGGTAAGTTTCAGTGCAATTTTCTAAGCCAAGCCTGCTTTACTAACCCTCACAAACGTTATGGCAATTCCTGCCCGATGTTGGTTGGTGGTTTTCGTGACATCATGACATGTTTATTTAGTCAGGAGTTTATGTGGACACAACGTCAATGTGTTTACAATAAAATATACTAAATAATGTAAATTTACTCTTCAACATTTTAATTGACATTTAACACCATTTTGAGTAGTTACTCAAACATAACTTAGAAAACTGGACATGTTTAATAACTACTGTGAAATAATATGAGCTGGATGGCGATATAGATGGAAATCACAGATTTATGACCCATATGTGTTCCTTTTCTGCTTGTCCTGTTTATGTCATATTAATACAGCTGGGAAGAAGTCAACGTAATCATAAAGCATGTATTAGACATATAATTAAGGAGTGTATTATTTGTGTGTGTGTCTTGTAGGCTCAGCACTTACAGAAGAAAGATTCACAGCTGAAAGCGCTGGATGCCTTCTACAAGGAGCAGCTGGCACAGCTGGAGAAGAGGGTACAACAATTACACACACAAACCCACGTGCATTCACACTCTTGGAAAGACTTTATTAGGGGATTTCACATACTTTTTAGAGAAGACAGAATTGTAGGTGTTGAAATACACACACCATGCCTACCGATGGGGAAGACTCAACTTTGTGTCTCAAATTTACACACACAATGAATGAATGAACATTCTTGTATTTCTACAGTTGCGGGTACCCTCGTAGACCTAATGTATTCTCACGCCTAATTTCCTAAACCAAACCCTAGCTGCAAAGCAGTCCTCACAATCATACAAAGGCATGCACACACATGCAGCAATTCTCCACATGGTTTCTGCACATTCCCCCAGTTACAGTGCAATAAGTAAAACTTTTAATGGACAGTGACAAAGGTGTTTGGCTACTAAGCTGGAAACCTTTTCAGGTGAGACACTTTTGTACTAGAGCATTATTACTCATGAGGATCTCCTTACTATGGTTGTGGTCATTTCTAATGCAGCGGGTACATTGCGGCATGTCCAAAGGGATTTTTTTCTTCTTCAGCTGAGCGCAGGTTTACTACTCGATTTGTTCTCGCTTGACTTTTATTTCTCAACTTTAGTCAGTCATTTGTTTGTTTCTGGCTGCTATTGTAAAATAAAAAAGACTAAAAAAGTCTCTCACAAAGTTTAGAATAATCCTTTCAAGGTTTGCCCACTGATTGGAAAAAAATGGTTTCTGTGCACTTATGCGAATATGAGCAGGGGTTAAGTTTAGTGTCTGCCATAAACCAGAATAAGCGGATCGAGTTACTGAGTCGAGCAACAGGCTTTTTTGTGTTTGGTTAAATCTGAAATTTGGGCACTTTCAAAATAAGCATGTCAAATCCTGTCCAGCTAGGCTCTGCTGGAGACAAGCAAGAAGACAAGAAAGGTCTCTTGATCACTCGCATGCAGAAATATTTTCTTTCTTTCTTTCTTTCTTTCTTTCTTTCTTTCTTTCTTTCTTTCTTTCTTGCTTTCTTTCTTTCTTGCTTTCTTTCTTTCTTTCTTTCGTTCTTACAGACACATGCACACAGGCTTGATTAGCACATTAGCACTTAAGCCCTTATTCTTATTATGGCACAATCCAACTAAATGATCATTTATTACCTTGGTAAATAATCTCAACACACGCACGCACACGCTGCATGCAAGCACACACTTGTGTTAGTCTCATTAGTAACAGGTTTCTGTATTTGCTCCATAGCATGTGTTTTGAGAGACCTACTGTGTGTGCGTGCGTGCGTGCGTGCGTGCGTGCAAGTGAGTTTTGCATGCATAGCGTATATTCAGGATGATGTGAACTGTACATGCTTTTGTGCGAATCTCTCTGAAGGGGGTTGGTGTGCTCCTAGACTATAGCAGAAGCCACTTAGTCAATCAGTCTATCAAGCAAACAAATTTGTATTTGTAAAACCCAAAATCACAGAACATATCTGCCTCAATGGGCTTTCAAATATGTACAGTGATTAACATCATCTGCCCTTAGTCCCAGGGCATGAGATTTAGATTTCTCAAACTCAGGCTCAAGCTCAGTTTACTGGGCTTGGTCTTTTGTGACTGTGGTTTTAAATATGTCTAAAATACACAGAACAAACTAATAGTGTTATTGGGTACATCTTTTTTTTGTCCCTCATCCTCTACCTATTCGCTGTCGTTCTCTCACACACTGCTGTCAAAATAGAGTGTAGTTGGAAACCAGTGGAATAAGAGTGTACAGAAGGAGATAATCTGGGACCAATCTGGGATATGCAAGGCCACGAAGGACCGGGTGTGAAGTCCATATTCGCCGACCACATCCGAAGGAGTTTTTTAAATGGGACAGTGCATTCATGCGCCTGTGATGCAACTGGATACACTTCAAATGTGGCAACTGCTGGATTGGGACACACTCAAAAAATTCTTGAGGATGCCATGAGGGCTCAATGTCCTCTGGTGGGACCTGTTCTCAGACTGCGCGGCTCGATTGGCATTCCAAGCCTCATGTGGCGAGAGTGTGTCGGCAATTCCTGGATCCAATTTGAAACCTCAAAATGTGTCCTTAAATGTAATTGTTCCTATTTATTTCAGAATCGCTTTTATTCGCCAAATGTACAGGTACACGGGAATTTAACTTGGCTTACAATGCAAGCGAATAAACATATAAGACATACGACATAAGACATAATTAAGAGAATAAGACTGTAGTAGTCAGCGATTCAAAGGAGGCAACTGGACTGGTTCAGGTGATTTCACGTCTCATCCGAGAGGCTTCTTCAGTTCTGACTTGCTGCTGGAAAAGTCCAGGTATTTATCCTCTGTGAGATGAATAGCTAATCAGAGGATGAGTACCTAATTAGAAGACCATTGTATTGTAGGTCCAGGTTTGGGTTTCGCCCGAGTCTGGGTGTCAATAAGGGTTTTTACCTTCACCTGAGAGTTCCTTTGAATTGTTATTCTTGTTTACCTTTCTGGGAAGAGAATGAAGAATAACATTGTAAGTGGCCGGAAGATTGTGTCTTAAGCCTCCACCTCTGTTAAGAGATGTTTTTTTTTCTGTTTTAGCAAAGATGGCTTCTTTTACTCCTCTTTCAAGCCATCTGTCTTCTCTGGCCCGAATGTGTTCACGAGTGTCCACTGTCCTTCAGATGTAGATGAACGGCTGAGTCCTGGCCAGAGGAGTTGCTCTTCAGTGTTGTGTGTGCAATGGCTGTTTTGTTTCTCCTATGTATACATCAGTACAGTCCTCAGTGCATTGGACTGCATAAACCAAATTGTTGCTGTTGTGTCTGGGAAACTTATACTTTGCATGGACCAGCTTCTGCCTCATAGTGTTGGTGGGTTTGAAGTTAACCAGGATGTTGTGTTTGTTTAAAAATTCTCCGGATTTTCTCTGAGACTCCAACAATACACGGAATAACCATGTTTTTCCGTTTATTGCTGTTTTCTTCTCTGTCAGTTTTCTTTTGCCTGGTGCTTTTTTACGAAGGCCCAGTTTGGGTAGCCACAGATTTTGAGGGCTGCCTTGACGTGGTTCTGTTCCTTCTGTTTACCTTTTGTGTTTGTGGGTATCGTTGTGGCTCTGTGATTTAGAGTCCTGATGACTCCCAGTTTGTGTTCCAGTGGGTGGTGGGAATAATGATTGGTGCTCACTGCAAACTTCTAGCTCAAAAGTCCTGATTAAAATAATAATAATAATAATAATAATATAAGCTCCCTTCAGCTCCCTGTTGTAGTTTTGCTCGAAGAGCTTGAAATAAATAAATGAATAGCTCAAGATGTGAATACAACTTCATAACTGTTGCTACTACATGAGGTAAAGTGGAGAGGATTCTAGTATAAACTAGAACTCTGAAAGGCAAACAATTAGAAATTAAGACTTGCTGAAAAGGTTGGTGCAATATATCTGAGGAGAACGCAAAGATGAAAAAATGCAGTGCAGGAAACATTGAACTGTTTATAAGTAAGAACAAGATGATGATGAAATAAGTTTCAAGACATGTCAGCAATATAATTTGATAAGAGACCGAAGGGTCGGAATATGTGAAATATTGTGTTGATTGTAGTCTATAATATACAGTATTGCTTGATTATTTTTGACAATATTGTAAGTACATTTATGCTGTTAAAATATAAAAATGGAACGCAAGGAATATAGAAGGAGTAGTTACAAACATTAATGGAAATGATCCACAAACATAAAATCTTAGCAATTGCCCAACATAGTTGTGTATTTGAGAAAAACAATCAGTCGCCTGACAGTAACAATTGTTAAACCTGAGGTGCTTTATTTATGCACACAAAACTAGATGAATGTGATGTGATGAGAATAAATGTTGCATGACAAAACAAGTCCTCCACACATCTTTCCCCTGAGAAGCACTATCACTAACTGTAAAAAAAAAAAAAAAAAGGGCACTTTAAAAACAAGGACACTAATGATTTCTTTGTCTTCTTATGTCGTCCTATATGTCTAGAATCTGGAAAGATACGAACAGAGCAAGGACCAGTTTCACCAAGCTGCTTCTCAGTCTGAAGGAAACGTGAGGTGAGGCACTCAGACGCACACATACAGTACATATTCACAAACTAATTTGTAGTTCCATATGCAAGGAGATATTATTCCCTGGAACCTCTGTCATGCACTCACCAATTCGCACATGTACATAGGCATACAACAGCGGAATAATAAGCAGCAATAGATGGTGAACTGCTCTAGTCCTAATTTCTTAACAATTAACCGCACGCACATTCTCTAGGGCTAACCTGACTAATGTGATAAGTGTTTTAATTGGCTGCTTTAAATAAGTGGAATTTAACAATACCCCATTCCCCCATCCTCACATCCCATTGTAGACCTGTAATGAGCCACAGCCTGGGAAAAGGTAGCTCATTATTGCCACGGCAGTCTGTTTAACACACAGCTCTATATTAACATTGGAGACCATGCCTCAACTTGGTGTTGAATTTTGTGTCACACCAGACACAGGAATTTCAAAAGACACGAGCAATCAGTACAGTGAGCTGACCTCAGTATTTATGGGTGAGGATAAAGTATACTTTTTATGTCCTTCAACATGTCTTTATCCCCCAAAAGCAGGCTCTAGCACAACATGGACTCGGCTGAAAAAAATGCCAATAGGGAAAACGTTTAACATCCAACTTTGCTGTAGCCTTGTCTACTCGCTTCTCCTTAGCCATTCTCTCATCATATTCATATGTCAGTTTGGACCTTCCAGCATTCTCTGGGTCTGCCTTAGGCAATCCCCCTAGTTGGACATGGCCAAAAAACCATTGAATCCCCTCTGATCGGTATTTTTATTAACTATGGAGTAAATGACCTTTCAAAAACCTTTAGGTTGTGGTTAAATGGGTTAAACTTGAAGCTTGTAGGTGTATTAATTTAATAACGAATGTATATGCAAGTGATAGATGAGCATATCCTGGATATTGATAGAAACTTCAAATCAGTTCCGCGTCTCAACATTTACAGATGCCAGTGCTACTGAGAATACAGTGGGAAAATTCTGACAGCCTCTGGTCGTGTGCAGTAACTAGTTTGAGCAAAGTTTCTCTTATTGCAGAGCTGTAGAACAAAGCCCCCACCCCCGGCTCCACTGTCCTTGTTGTGTAAGCTTGTGTGTGTGCGTGTGTCTGTTTAAATCCACAGTTTAATCCTGTGAGCAAGAAGGCAGCTTTGCTCTCCAAGATTTTTTGGTTTGGGGGACCCAGAGACTCACAGGGATACTGTGTCATTGTCCCATGTTTTTATACGCAAGGGAAAGAAGCTTAAAAGAGATAGCAACCTGTAGCCCCCTTAAATGTCAAGCTAATTTAATCAGTGAACAAATCATTGAGGATCCATTCTCACTCAATTGGGTTCCAAGAAGGAAGAAGATAATATTTTGTCCAAACAATGACTTTGACTCGAAATAATTTTAAATGCCCACAAAAGCTTAGTTGCACCTAGTAGCACACCTCAATTTCTGGAGGTGCGTTAACGCAAAAACAGTCTTTTCCTCTCCCAGGATCCGGCCTGTCGAGAGAGACCAGAACCAGCTTAGCCACATACTTTATATTGATATACTGATTCTGGTCAGCTGTCTGGTCCCCAGCCGCCACTCCCCTCTCATACCTGCAGCCGGCACTCTAACCACACACCACAGCCACATAACCCCCGGGTTGCAAGCCACTTCCCTCTGGGCCAGCTTCTGGCTAATCTACAGTACGGGGCGGTCAACTCCATCCACCTTCTGGGACAGCACGGCCCCCATTACGCTGTTCGAGGCGTCGGCCTGCAACACAAAGGGAGAGAGAAGTTAGGTGAGGCCGTGAGCCCTGCCTGCTTTAATGACCGGAGCACTGCACCCACCTGCTGCATATGCTGCTCCCACATTTCCGTTTGCATGATTACGTCATCTAAATAGGCTGCAGCATTGGGATGCAGGACCTTGTCCATGAGCCGCTGGAAGGTGGCTGGGGCCCCAAACAAACCGAAAGGAAGTGTTACAAATTGGTACAAACCGTACGGAGTGGAGAAGGTAATTTTTCCTTAGACTCTGGAGATGGGGAGATGGGGAGATCTGCCAGAAGCCCTTGGTTAAATCCAGTGTCGTATAAAAGCGAGCTGTGCCTAACCGGCCCAGGAGTTTGTAGATCCGGGGCATTGGGTAAGCATAGATTTGGATTACCTCGTTTACCCTGTGATAGTCCACACAGAACCATGTTGACCAGTCGGACTTGCGCACCAGCACAACTGGGCAACACCAATCATTGGCGGACTACTCTGTTACTCCCATCTCCAGCATAGCCTGAAGCTCTGCCTGAACAATCTTTCACTTGTGTTCAGGCAGCCGATAGGGCTGTGAACGTACGTCATGCCACTGTCAGTTTGCACCACCTCATAATCAACATCCCCTACTCGTCGTGTGATCACGAAGGGCCCTTGCCACTTAGCGAATAATTTGGAGCTAGAGGATGGGAGTAATACAAGTACTTTCTTTCCCGGTGTAAATTGTCTTGAGTCTCGACCCTCTATTGTACAGGCACTGCTCACGTTCCTGGGCCTGGAGCATATTCTGAGGTGATAACTGAGTGAATGGAGTTTTGATCGCAGGTCCATAACGTACTGAATTTAATTTCTGCTGTTGCTTGGACTCTCTTCTTGGACCAGTTTTCCTAAACTAGGACACCCCGTGGGTTCCTGCCAAACGTTTCAAATTGCCTGGGGAACCTTGCACACTGCAAACAACAGAGGGTCTAACCATATGTCCCAATTGCGAGTGTCTTCAAGAACAAACTTACGAACCATGTTGTGTTTTGTTAAACCTCTCCCCCAGCCCATTGGTCTGTGGATGGTAAACACTAGTCCGTATCGAATGGACGCCCAGTAGCTCATAAAGCTTGCGTAGTGTGCGTGACATAAATGATGTGCCCTGGTCAGTCAGGATCTCTTTCGGGATCCGGACTCGGGAGACAATACAAAACACTCTTTGCAGAGGTATTACGCAGTCAACACTGCCTGTTGCATTATCCACCAGGACTTATACAAAGCGATAACCCCATGCACTCCACTCTTATGGCCCGATGAGGTCCACACAGATTCTTTAAAATGGCACCTCAATTAATTGGAGGGGGCACAAACATTTTGGTGTGGCCGGTGGGTTAACCAGCTGACATTTGTGGCAAGATGTGCAACACCGCTTCACATCTGCCCGAATGCCAGGCCAATAAAATCGGGCCATGATCCGGTTCAGTGATTTGTCGTACCTGACCTGACATGGGGTTATGACTATGTCTGTGTGATGATATTATAAAGGCATCACCAGAGTAGGAAGGTTGTAGTAGGGTAGGACATTAACATGGGTACCTGCAGGCAGTTTTTCAAAATTGCAGGTAAAATTCTGAAAACTTGCAATATTCCAGGCAACGAAAAAAAAGTATTTCACACCCTAGTCTCTGTTTGCGGTTGTGTTTGGTGTGTCGATGGAAGTAGCTCGACACCTCCTCCTTAATGCCGAGATGGGTCTGCCTGCTGCAGGGGCGGGGACACTGGACCTAATCTGCCGTTAAGGATGACAGGCTGGCAAATAAGTGCTCCATTGTCACAAGCTCGATGACGTCCTCAGCGGAGTGTTTCCCCGGATGGAGCCAGTGCCTCACCGCATCAAGGAGCTGCTGCCCGTATCGCCACTTTATTTCTTTACTTACCAGAATAATACAAGAACAAAATATCAATAATTAAAAAATAAATAAATCTGACCAGTAACAAAATTCAAATCACTGTGATCTGGGTTTGGAAAGTTTTCAGAATCCAGGAGCTGTTTTTTTTATTTTTTTTTTTATAGGCAGTTAGTATACAGTTTTCTGGTTGCATTACCACCACCTTCTGGAGTAGTGTGGTTGAGGAGCTCACTGAGCGTTGAAGCTCGTTATCATGGGCAGAGCAACAGTTCAGGCGGGCTGGCTCAACAGAAAGAGTTGTTATATAAAGACAAAAGGAAAAACGCTGTGCAAATGTATTCATTTTTTATGTACAGTATATTAAAACAAAATGTAACATTGTTTTAGAAAATTGTTGACTTTCTTTGAAGTTTGCAAAAAATATTTGAAACGAAAACCAACTCTTCAAGTTGCCCCTGCCCTCCTCCTCCACCCTCCCATTACCCATTCCCTTTTACCCCCACTCCTGATGTCCAGTCTTGATCCAACTAAATTGCAGTCTTCGTTTTGCAGTGTTTGCACCTTACATAAATTCACAGAATCCCACATGTTATGAAATATGACTCCATCATAGCATATCAGCTAAACCTGATAAAGCACACAAATGTACTTTACATTTACAGCACCTGAGATAAACTTAAGTCGATACCAGTTGGTCCCCTGTGGATGTTGTACCTTTGACAGTAAAGCTCCAGTGGCAGTGGGCATGTATATATTGTACATACAGGAAGGACTTTTGCGGCAAATTTCAGTCAATAGCTTTGACACAAAGTAAAATGGGATTTCTGCAGTGGTTTGGTATAGAAGCTTAGCTTGTGTACAGGATGTCGTTCTGCTACCAGAAAATAATGAATCTGTGGCAGCAGGAGGCTCTGCGACTGTCTCGCACTGAAGCGGTGATTTGCTAAATCTAAGCGCTGGCCACTTAACACAGGCATTTTAAATGTTCTCAATCGAAGACCAGCTTTTTGTGGTGCAATTAAAGGAAGTGTGCACGAGACATTGGGATGGAAACCGTTGTCTTTTCCAATACATCTCGCATGTGACAGGTGTGATGGGGGAGACAGCCTCCTCAGCGGTGAAAGTAATAGAAGGAGAGAGAGAAAGAGAGAGAGAGATGGATACTGACAAGGCAGATCTCCATGTCTCACTGCTCAGGTCAGTATCCCAGGCATTTTACAAGAGCAGCTGTCTGCTACAGTAGGAGCTGAGCCAGCCTTAATAACCAGCCTTTGTCAGATCCTCCTAGTCGGTGTCAGATGATACCAGCCAACGGTGATCACTCCGAAATTAAGGCTGGAAACGTTGGCCAGGCAAGTCTAGGTTAAAACAGGCAGTGTTGCTGCATTGAGAAGAAGAGAGAAGCCAACCAAGAATACGTTTTCTTAATTTAGACCAACGTGCATGCTTTTCACGTGCGAACATTAAATGCCACTGAACTTTTTTGTAGAAAATGACTTTAAAGCAACCATATTTGAATCATTAAAATAACGACGTGAATAAATGTTTGCCTCTGCAGTACATGGTGTGGTTTTATCATAGCTGCCGTGTCCTTAAAAGACAAAACGATACAGAGTGGCATTTGTATCTCCAATAAATTATCTTTCGGTTAGTTTATTCATCACACATATACACATTTATTTTTGTGACAAACTACAGTTTGATACCGCTTGCAAAATTAGCTGTAGAAATAAAATGCTCTCTAAGAGCAACGACCATGACCTTTTATGGCAGACATTTATGTTGGTGTTTTATGTTTCAAAGGGGCCATGGATGCACGGAGCTATTCAAATATGTTTAATTAGTTAAATGAACATGGACATATAGTGTGTGTGTGCATGTATCTGTGCAGATGAGGGGTTACGTTACACAGGGTGGTTAAAAACACGCTATTAATGCCTTTACAATATGGTAAATGCAGAATAACGTATATTAACTCATCAAGGTCATGGGAAAATTTCAGCCTTCAGAGTCCGAGCATAACGATATTTAGTTTTACATAAGAGGCAAGACTACATAGAGTGGCAGAATGGAGAGGCGTCGAGCAGATTTTATTCTACCAGTTTGTGTGCGAGATGAAGTGAAGTATACAGGGGGGCACTCTCTTCCTGGTTGCCGGTGCGATAGGACGAGCGAGATGGGGGAGGACGTGTGAAGCAGTGTGTAGATACAAGATAGAGGAGAAGAGGATATGTGCCCTTGGTCAATTGAAAAGCTGTCAGGGTGCAGGTGCATACAAGCTACACGCTGGAGATAAGAGGCTACTCTGTCTCCCTAGCAGTTTTCCTCTTCACCTCTCTCGGCCTTTTTCTCATGTGTTATCATTGTTATTCTTTTTTCTTCACTTTACCTTACCATTGCTCCAGTATTCAAGTGAGTAATGGTAAATCAGTATGTTAAGGAAATGTGACCCTCGAATATGGCACCAGTTATAATGGGAGGCAAAGGCTACCAGGGTATGGTACATCTGATTGATCTGATGATCATCATAAGGTTCATAAAAAAAGCCAAAAAAATGCCTAGTGCCCTAATATTCCGACGTTTCTTTGCTGAAGTTATTCTTTACGGATAAAGCAATGAAAAGGAGTACGTACTTTGGTTGTTTTGTTTTGCATTTGCTCATTTTCATTTGAATTGTTCTAGCTTTTGACATTCGTCTTTCATCACATACTGTACATGACAAAAACAAGGTTTTTCCCACAAAAATGTCACTTAAACATGACAAAGGAAAGTAGCTGGAAAGAAGAATAATAGAGGGAATTACCTGTATTATTATACAATTTCATGGAACTGTGCTTGAGTATTCCTGCTGACAAACAAACGGCACTGGACACATAGCCTCTATCAGAGATAACTAAGGAGATTTATGGAGGATTTTTTTCCCCCTGTCCTATAGTAATGTTCTAATGGTCCTTACATAGAAAGACGTATTGTTTTACGGTTACACTAAAAAACAAAAACTTTTTGATGATCCATAACCATTATTAAAACGTCTTGTCTTCAAAAACTTAAACATGACACATATGCCAGGTGAGTGTGTTGTCTTTCAAACAGGATGTTGAAGATTTGACTGTACTTATTTTGCAGCCACATTGTTGGATTCTCTAAAAAACAATTCCTCCTTAGGCACTGATTCTAATGAGATGTTAACACTTTTTTTGATTACTTGCCTCAAACACAGAAGAGAAACCAGTACTTTGTTGTTGACGGGCTATTAATAAAATGGTGCATAGGAGAAAATAATGCATCACATGTATAGCCAAAGCCATTAAGGATAACGCACAAAACAAATGGCATTCCTGTCAGAAAGGCTTGGTTTAGAGGCAATAAAAGGATCTTTCTTATCAGTCTTCTAGCTTCGCCGGCAGCTTTTGTAGTTGGTGGTGTGCTCTGTGACTTTTCTTTCCATTTCGCAGTCTCTCCCCTTTGATTTCTCTCCCCCTCTCCGTCTCGGTAAGCCGGTCTGCGTGGTCCCCAAGTCTGAAGCCTCTGTGTTCTGTCCGCCTCCGCCTTCGCCGCCGGAGATTAAAAATAATGGCCAGCGCCATTAATTGGGCAACTAATCGCACTGTTTATGTTTTGTCACATTTACCGCTCACAGATGCGGAGAGAGGGCCTCCCGTGCACAGTAAAATGTTTTTGCAGCACACGCACATTACTTACATTAACAGCAAGCCTTTACAAGGCTCGACCAGCTGTCGGGGATGCTTGCTTTACTTTGTTCCAGTTCAAAGGGCCTCTCTTCCTCTTGCTTTATTTATTTATTTATATGTTTTAGCGGCTCAGTTAATATTGTTGATTTAAGACCTCACCCTTAATTTGGTGATGCATTTGGACAGAGCGTGAGCTTTTTGCTCCCGCTGAACCAGCTTTCTGCTTCGAGCGCCTTTTAAAAAGCCACGCAACACTATCAGGAGGATTCCACTTCCATGATGAAGGCCATTTGTTTCTAATTCAAGGGGAGTTCCTTATCTTCAGCGGCCTCAAACGAAAGAGAGATAAAGATGGCGCACTTTGGTGTCGTCCTCTCTGTGTTGTTAATGTGATGTGAGAGAAGTAAGACGAGGGATGAAATTGAAGACCATAAAAAAAAAAAAGAAAACAAGAAGACAGACTAAAGGAGTGAGATAGCACATCAGAGGTGTCTTTCCTCTTTTTAAATTGGGCCTGTGAGACACCAGGAGACAAAGACCAGTAGACGCTTTAGCACCACCCTTCCATCTTGTCATCTCCCTTCCTTCCTTTTATATGTTTTTCTCTGCTTTTTTTCGTATTATTATAGATTTTACCTCTATCACCCTCCTCGGATAAACTGTCTTTGCCTCAGTGATTGTGTTGCTGATAACAAAGAGTGCTTTTTCTTTCTACAAAGTACTACAAAGTGTGTGAGAGCACGTATGTTTGTCAAAACACCATCTTATATACTCTATCTGACCATAACATAATAATTTGCATGTCTCTAGTTTAAATTCCATTTCCAAGGGGTACCCAGACATACCTGTCAAAACAATCTGACAGATACACAGGAAAAGACCAATTAAAAGACAGCCCACATATCAAATGAAACTTTAAATTAAAATGATACACATTTTCTTGTATTTGATTAAAACGATCCTGCCCACTCACTAAATGTGATTTAATTCTAATTGCATGATTTGTTATGAAGCACGTACTATGCCCACCATAGGTTGTTAAACAGTTTGACGTGGGTGGAAATGTTAATTGTTTTTCCTCCTTGTCTTGCTGCATTTGATTAGACACCTTGTTCCTCCTGAGAATACTTTCCTTCTTATTCTTTTGTTTAGTTGTGCTTGGTTTGTTAGTTGGTTTGAATAAAAACCAATGGCACTAAAATAGTCACATTTTTGTCATGCATTTTGAAATCTCTGATGTCTTTTAAGAAATGTGGAGACTGCAGTAATTGACTTCTGTCTTGTATACACCATAGTTACAATTGTTCCTTTCTTTTCACAAGTTTGGTAGAAAATGCATGGTTCCTGTTCACTCATTCTTAATCGCTTTGTGATTTCCAAATAGTTTTAGTGTCTTTACTTTTGATGAAAAACTAACATTCATCATTTCACTGTAACGACAGTCTTTGTAATGAACACATCTTTAAAAATTCACAAAGGTTGTAGTGACACATTTTTTTTTATATATTTATATTTGGGAAATATTTGGCGTTTCAGCTCTTGAATGCCTAACCAGTTGTGTCTCTCCCATATGGTGGTAAGTAGGTAGCTTACTGCACAGTGGTTTCTTAGAGCAAGCACTTAAACCACAGAGAGGGGGTAGTCATTTTCTGCACATAACTGTTAAGTGACTTATAAAATGTTAAATCATAATCTATAGTAAGTATACACATGAAAAATTGGTCCATCATTGGCGGATTCTGCTTTGCTCTCCTTGATGAACTGTTATGCCTATCAAATTATGTATGTGTTATGACTAATAAAATTCATTAGCTAATCGTATTCCAATGTACATATGGAACTTTCTGAAGATTTGATTTGACAACTGGTCCAATATTCAGATTTTAGATAAGGATGCACCAGTTACTAAATCTGCTAGATATTTTCAGTTTTTCAGGAAGCTTTCAGCAAAACAGTAAGTTTTTAAACCTGCAAGGACAGGTTTAGTGAGTCCGTGTCCCATTCTTATCTGTCTCTGTTTCTGTGTATTTTGTAGGTCTCACAATACAGACCCGGTATGCCTTGGCCTGCAGGCTCAGATTTTATCCTGCTACAGGGATAACAGAGACCAGACCCTAAGGTGTTCAGACCTGGCCAAAGAATACATGCAGTGTATCAATGCTGCAAAGAAGGTAAGTTTTTTGTTAATCAATATTTGGATTATCAGGGGAGATCTGACGAGTATACAGAGACGTTATGTTCTTATCATGGTCTACTGTTAAGCATTGTCAAAATCCAACACTAGAACAAGCAATAATTAGCTATATTTTTGACTGGTTTGATAATTGTCCGTATTGGAATAGAGACCAGACAAGAACCGTCCCTTATACATGCACACAGTGAAATCTAGCCTTTGTACGTTACTATTTCAGCACTCCACATTTTTCAATTGGACTCACTGCTGTATAATTCTAAAGCAAAGACAGGTTCCTCAAGTATGTGTACCACTGCAGCAGTTTTAACTTGTGAATTCGGAGGAAAGTTGGAGAGGAAATTGCAAGGAGGAGGGCGGCAGGAATGTGGAGTACAGACTATTGGAAGTTTTCACTTCCAAAGTTTGCACAGTAGAAGGTGTAGCTGCCTAGCATGCACCCAGACAAGGTATTCATGTACCGTAATCTGCTCCATGCTCACATCTGTATTGCTCAGCAGCACTGAGTGGCGTACAGTAAAACAGCAGGTGATAGGGAGCTTGCTGAAACCTCCTATGCTGTTGCGCTTATGTAATGTGTGTGTGTGTGTGGCTGCCTGTACGTGTGCACTTTGGAACTGTCTCGAATTACATAATCAAAACACGCATTTATATACCGTACCACACCAAATTTATGCTTTTGTGCTTCTGTACTTCTTCAAACCAAAAGGCTAGGCTCTCTCTCTCTCTCTCTCTCTCTCTCTCTCTCTCTCTCTCTCTCCCTCTCGCTCTCCCGCTTTCTCCCCCTTTCCC